>JAMPIV010013714.1:0-239138 GCA_024509875.1 Oreohelix idahoensis | reverse complement strand
ACACTGAGGGTCCCCACTCTTCCAACTGATGTAGGTACAGGGTGCTTGTTTAAATCATACACCGCTAGGTACAACACCAATGTTCTTCTCTGCTACAAGATGCGTGACAGGATACCTCTGACCCACAATCTCAGATTCAACAGGCTTTTCATAAACCCATGCAGTCTGCTTCACTGGCAAATGGCGAAGGAGCTGGGTTCTGGCGGTTCAAGAGAAATATTCCAGATTTGTTTCCCCTTTTTATTACAGGTAGCGGGCCACCCTTTCTGCCCGATCTGTCGATCATACAAAACTTCGATAATTTATTCTTCCAGTGTTTCCCAACCGATTCTTTCCATCCATGTCTTGTTTAAACCGGCCATTTGGGCGCTACCATTTAAACACGCTAACCTTTTTCTGCCTCCCTTGTAGCGTTTGCAATCGCAGTTGAAACCGGGTAAAACAGTCTTCGCTCTAAGTTATACTGCATGTAATCACTCAAAACTCCTGTGTCCATGCTTCTACAACTAAATCCATGTATCTAATGAAAGTTTACGATTCCTGTTATTTTATTGTGCTCACTGTTCTGAGGGACATAACTTATCTTTTGGCCTGAAGTCACAAGTACACATTCACGTTTGCACAGATTCCATCTAGCAATCCTGCCGCCTACGGTTACTGAGACCGGTTTACAGCTCGTGCAGCGATTGGTCGAAAACATTTGTTGACATATTTCGATATAGGTAGGCAATGTAGGCTCTCGTTAATTTCCCTTAGATATTGGTTCAGGACTACGCTACAGTCACATGGCAGACCGCGTTACTTATGATGTTGTAAAAGTTATGGGTCAGACTGACAGACAGTATTGCATACTGTTACGTGCAGTCTTTGATATCTTACAATATTATACATTGGTATTCTTGTTATCTTCGCAAATATTTTGAAAGCAAAATAGTGCTTAAGGGAAAGTCATTATTGTGTTACTTCCCTTGAAAGTTGTGTCGGCTCTTTCGATCAAACTCCGCGGATAAATCCATTTTACTGCGATTTATTCGTTGTTTGGGTAATAATAGATTGTTCTTGCTTCAGAATATCTATGGCCTGAATTTATGTGTATTGTTTGTCTGAGTAGGACGAGTCTGTCTTATATCTGTATATCTTTACAGATCTAAGTCGAACTATATGTTCTGTTGTCTCTAGAGAGGTCGAAGGCTATTCGGCGGATGTGTCGCTAGAGTGTGGTGTGATTTGGCTTCGTCCTGATAGGGACTGTGTGTTTTTTCATGTCGGCCTGTCTCCGGGGAAAAAGTGATCTCAGTATTTGTGGGGAAGGTGATGGTCGTCTAGACCTGTCGTGTGTGCTTTGCCCCAGTGTTTGGTCGTATTGCCAAGGAATGGCAGTTTCATATTTCCTATACCAAGGTAATCAAAGATACTCTTATGAACTCTCGATCGAAGCCACCATTTTCGATAGTTACGATTTGAATGTCTAAGAGAATATATTTGACTCGATGAAAACGACTTCGATTCCTAGCAGCACTATATCCTGTAGATTGCAGTCAATTGTTCATGATCAAATCTACAGAGCAATGAAATGTTTTATGAATGACTAACTTTAGGACAGATTCATTATCTGTATCCAAACGTGAGTGACAGCTCACGAGTGAAGCCATCTTGGAACCAAAACATGTAGTGACTTTCAAGAAGAGAAAAGGGATGCCCGTATTATCGCTTGATCAGTCCAGAGATCACTGCTACACATGAGAACCCATTGCTAGCGGTTCAATATTATTATATGGAAAAATATGTGCTGAACATTATGTTGAAGAATCGTCGCTAGACGAGATTAGGTTTAGAAGCCATCTGAAATATTGTTTATAAGCTGACGTGCTCAGTCAGTGAAGTCAGATGATATATGTATGGGCGATACTGAGTGCTTGGCTACTGACAGTCCATTATACACTTATTCTACATGAGTGCCCATGTAACATTGCAAGACCATTTATCCACTGTACTATGATGTATTATGGCAACCTGTGATTTGTCACTATCTGTGCTGTCGAGTGTGTACGTCCAATTAAACTTTAGAAAAGGTACACAGTCGTTGGTGTCGATGACTTCCAGCCATACATGAGTGTGAGAAAAGAACATTTTTTGTCAACACCACGAACCTTTATCATCATTCGCACATTATACACTCAATCCATGTCTACACACCACTGCGTAAGTCAAGTTGACATTCCATACACTACAGTGGAGCAAACAACACCATAGAGATCCTATCAACTGATGATGATGATGATGTCTGCTTCCATCCACTTATATCTATCTTTTGGTGGATATCATTAACGGGAATGAAAATCCAACGTTATCAACTTTATCAACCTTATCAACTGGTGGACCAGCTTTCTGGGTTTGACCTCGCAGAAGTTCAGAAGTCAACAGATTACCGATACCAGACCGTTTCCTGTGGCTGATACGACACACTTGCAGTATTGGTTTGCTCTTTGTCAACACTTCGTCACGTGACCTGTCAGGTGAATGCAGTATGTAGGTCAGCGTTGTTGACATTTTTTACATTAGACATTATAGAGTTTCACAGAACAGTTGGATCAATTCTTGTCAATGTTAACAGGAAGACAGTATGAGTGAACTAAGAAGTCCTATTTTCATCGATGGATCTTCTTGTTTTCCATATATGAACTTTAATATTTAAGGCCAGAATGTTTAATTGAATAAAGTGGCAGTTTGTTTATTTTCATAAAAATAACTTTGCCATTACTGTAAGACTGAGCCTATTTTGCAACACATACTATCATACACATAATTTATATATATTTATGTTTGCATGTTATTTGTTTGTATAGTATGTTAGTTTCTATGTCAGCGGGTTATGTTTAAGGTTGGGCGGCGTCCTCACAACAGAATATCCCACGTCATAGAGGGTCCGTTGTGGGCGTTTTCTATAGGTGCAATTTTCTTGATTGAAAATTTGCTGCGACAACTGTTGCTTTTGTGTTAGCTGTGAAGTCTGTAATTATTGTTATTTTTGTAATATTTCTTTGTTCTTTAGTTTTGTTTTGATTTGTTTGTAATTTGTTGGTCTAACCTTTTCTATCTTTCAGTTCTATTCACAATTTATATTCATATATTGTGACGTCATTTGTGTTGTTATTCTTTGCAGATTCAGTGATTATTTTCATTGATTTCCCTATTTGATTTATTTTGATTTCTGCAAACGTTCTTGTATTGTCAGTCCTATTTGTACTTTATGTATTCTGTTGGTTGACATATGTTTTATATAGGTATATTTCATAAGACACAATTGCCTGTGCACTGCACTTGGATTATGGTATAAACCAGTACCTGATTATTATTACTATTATACAAGACCTTATTAAAGGCTTGTGACCCACAGATATTGGGATAGTATACTGATTAATCAAGTCATTGAGAACTTGTGGTATTATTAGTGATTCAGGTGATTAGTATTATTGTTAGACATCATGGCTACATTAGAATACTTCATTACACAAGGGAAAGCCCTTGATAAGACTGGTCAACAATTAGAACAATGGGCAGTTGCTCAATATGACAAAGCATTAGCTGCAGAAGAGAGAAGAGCTATGGCAGAAGAGAAAAGATTAGCTGCAGAAGAAAGAAAAGCTATGGCGGAAGAGAAAAGATTAGAAAGAGAAGCTGAGGCTGCTGCTGAACAAAAGAAATTGCAGATGCAGGTAGAGGAAAGGAGATTTGAAGCTGAACAAAAAAAATTGGAAAGAGAAGCTGCGGCTGAACAAAAAAGATTAGACAGTGAAGCTGAACAAAAAAGATTAGACAGGGAAGCTGAACAAAAAAGATTAGACAGTGAAGCTGAACAAAAAAGATTAGACAGGGAAGCTGAACAAAAAAGATTAGACAGGGAAGCTGAACAAAAAAGATTAGACAGAGAGGCTGAAGAAAAAAAAGCAATAAGAGAACATGAATTTGAGTTGGAGAAATTAAGATTGACAAGTATGAGTAATGTTAATCAGGCATCTAGTGGTAATGATAAACCTTCTACTTACAAGGTTAAGGTTCCACCGTTCAATCAGTCCAGTGACGATATTACATTCTGGCTGGATAGATTTGAACGTTCTTGTCGTACACATAATGTGGATAAATCACAATACGCTAATCAATTATCAGAAAACTTGAAAGGTGAATCTTTGACTAGATTATGCCTTGTAGGAGAAGCAGATAAGGATAATTATGATGTCATTAGGGCGGCTTTGATAAAAAAATATCAGCTAAGTGAGGAAGGCTATCGCCTTTTATTTAAAACGATGGTACCTGAGACGGGTGTAGAATTCTCAGAATTCACTGCAAAGGCACGTCTCACAGTTGATCGTTGGATTGAGCTTTCCAAAACAGAAAAAACGTATGAAGGACTTATGGATTTGTTGCTCAGAGATAAGATTATGTCATGTGTGAACAAACCTTTCCTTGAATTTATACATGAGCGTAAACCTAAATCTCTAAAAGAAATGGAAGAATATTGTTCCCAATATGTCACTGCACACCCCGACGTGACTTTTGGCAACACTAAGATTAAGGAGAGTATGCCAGTTGCTTCAGCAACACCATACAATCCCAATTATTCACACAGATTTCAGGGACCTCAAAACAGATTTGATAAAAAAGGTAACCATAATAGTTATCAAAACCAAGGTAACCAATCATTTCAGGGTTCTTCTTCAAAGAACTGGAGACGACCTGATAGCTCTCGACACAGGGGTGGTCATAATTATAGGAATTTCCGTAGAGGAAGTAATTATAGAAACTATCAGGGTTATCCGTCTTGGAGTCAACAAGATCATAATTACAGAGATACTCATTATAATGAATATGATAATGGTAACCAAGGGAACTATGACTCAAACCCAAATAGGGGTTACAATAGAGGTAACAATAACTACAGAGGTGATAATAACCGAGGTAGATCTCAAAACAAAAGACATAAACCACATTTTCAGGCAAACTCTGCACAACAAGAGTCCCATGAAGCCTATAAACAGAGTAAAGATAATAATGATGCTAGTAATATGGCATGTGCCGCTTTTGATTTTGGGAGAGCATCTCAGTGCCCCCAATGCAAAACGTTATTTCAGCCAACCACAGTGTCTACTTTAAGCTGTGGCCATCCTCTTCCTGCTCTTCCAGCATCAGTCGCGCATGATGGAAGAGGTTCTCTTGTCTTACATAAGGGTTTAGTGAATAACAATCCAGTCTCTGTGCTATTTGATTCTGGATGCACCACAATTGGTGTTAGGCAGTCACTCGTAGATCCTTCCCGTGCCACTGGACAAGTAGTCAAATGTGTAACATTTGGCGGCACATTAGAGAAATACTCTACTGCTATCATTAGGATTGCTACTCCTTTCTTTACAGGAGATGTACACGCATGTCTTCTTCCGAATCCGATCGCTGACCTCATCATCGGTCGCATTCATGGAGTCAAGGAATGCACTCCGCAACAAATTTCCACGTGGGAAAGGCAAAACATGCAGATTGCTAACGCTGTAGTCACTAGAGCTCAGGCTCTTAATATGCCTCAAACTTCATCTACTGAAGATAATGAAGTGCATAACCAAGATAATCCCTTGGTAATTTCTCGTGACTCGTTTATAAAACAGCAAGAAGATGATCCCACTCTGAAGAAATTCTTCATTCTTGCAACTAAAGGTGATCCGAATAAAGACACAAGTCGTAAATCGTGGATTACAAAGAAGAATGGCGTACTTGTACGTATGGTTCAAGACTCCATTACGTCAAGTCATTCTCAAATCCTGGTTCCCAAGAATTTGAGAGTTAAAATTTTGCAGCACGCTCACGACTCTCAGTGTGCTGGACACATGGGTTTTTCCCGTACTAAGTCAAGAGTCCTTGCGGCTTTCTTTTGGCCATTGGTAAACAAGGACATACGTATTTATTGTCGATCTTGTAAAGTATGTCAGGAAGTTAAATCCAAAGGTCCACGGCATGCTGCACCCATTCAGGCGGCGGACATTCCTATTCGGCCGTTTCAAAAAATGGCCATAGACATTATTGGTCCATTTAAGATCAAGTCTGCCAGAGGACATCAGTTTATCTTGACGTGTGTTGATATGTGCACACGTTGGCCAGAGGCTATTCCTCTGAAGAGCATTACTACTGCTGATATTGCAGATGCTCTTTGGCTTATATTTTCTCGTCTGGGGTTCCCCGGAGAGATATTGTCAGACCATGGCACCCAACTAATATCAGATACCATGTCTCAAGTAATGTCTACTCTGCAGATAGATAGATCTTTAAGTAGTATCTACCATCCAATGTCTAATGGTATGGTCGAACGCCTTAATAGAACACTTAAAAACTTACTGGGGAAGATAACTGAGGATCATCCTCAAGACTGGGACAGAGTTTTACCTGCGGCCCTCTTCGCTTACAGAGAGGTACCCAATGAACATACGGGATTTTCTCCCTTTGAACTCGTCTTTGGCGCGCGTCCGCGTGGCCCTATGTCGTTGCTTCACGATCTCATAACATCTGACAATATTGACGATGACACAAAGTCATCCTACAAATATGTCATCGCGTTGAGACAAAAAATTATCGAAGCATGCAAATTAGCAACTTCTTCTTCTGAATTTGCGAAACAGAAGGCAAGGCAATTTGCCAATAAGAAGAGATGCTTACGACAACTTTGTCCTGGTGACAAAGCATTTGTATTACTACCTTGTAGGGAAAACAGATTACTTATTTCTTGGAAAGGTCCGTACGATATAATATCGAAAATTTCCGATGTCGACTATATTGTCGATATTGATGGGAAGCATAAAACCTTCCACATCAATATGCTTACTGAATTCCATGAACGTCCGGATTATTTGCAACCCATTTTCCAAGCAACGGACAATTCTCCAGTACCACATGGTCATTACTCATCACTGTCCGTGATACAGGATGAGGAAACAAGTTTTTCAGATGTAAATCTTCCTCTTCCAATGATCCCACTTCATTCTAGTGAATCATGGAAGAACGTTACTGTCTCTCCTGATTTGTCTCTAGGAGAACAGCGACAAGTTTCAACTATGTTGCAAACATTTCAGGATGTACTCACTGACATCCCTGGACAAACGCATGTCATTGAACATGACATTGTTCTAACTGACCATACTCCTATTAGGGTTAGACCTTATCCTATACCTATACATTTTCAAGCACAGGTCGAGAAGGAGTTGGATGAGATGATAGATTTGAAAATAATCGAACCATCCACCTCTGCATATTCTTCGCCGATGGTTATTGTTCGTAAAAAAGACAATAACATACGTCTTTGCGTTGACTATCGAAAATTGAATCAAGTAACGAAGTTCGATGCCGAACCTATGCCTTTACTGGAAGAGCTACTTACTCGACTCTCCAAATCTCATTTTTTCACTAAACTTGATTTGTCTAAAGGATATTGGCAAGTTCCTTTATCTGAACGCGCCAAACCTCTCACGGCTTTTTCAACACCTAGAGGTTTGTTCCAATGGAATTTTATGCCTTTCGGTCTTATGAACGCACCAGCTACATTCGTACGCATGATGCGCCGAATCCTATCTTATCGGTCAGATGTCATTGCATATCTAGACGACATCTGTCTTTTCAGCGATACTTGGGAAGATCACTATTCAGGGTTAGATGAATTGCTGTCTACTTTGCGTGAGCACAACCTGACAGCGAAACCCTCTAAAGCCTATATTGGTTTTAGCGAAATTTCTTTCCTAGGCCACCGAGTTGGTCATGGTTTCCTAAAGACAGAGGACCATAATACTAGTAAGATACTTAACATCTCAATCCCTAAGACTAAAAAACAGGTGAGAAGTCTGTTAGGTCTTATTCAATTTTATGGCAGATTCATTCAGAATCTATCCTCTATCATGGCACCTCTCTCAACACTTCTAAAGAAAGGTTCGCCTAATGTGGTCCACTGGTCTCAGGAATGCCAATGCTCTCTGGATAAGATTAAAACACTGTTTTCAACACCACCTATTTTAGTGCTACCCACTAAAGATAAGACATTCGTTCTTCGTAGTGACGCTTCATCCACTGGGATTGGAGCGGCACTAATGCAAGAGTACTCTGGAACTCTGCATCCTGTAATGTATATTTCCAGAAAACTTAATGCGGCAGAAAGGAATTATTCGGTTTTAGACCGTGAGCTATTAGCTATGGTTTGGTCGATCCTCAAACTACAGAGATTCCTTCTAGGCGCACATTTCATAGTAGAAACCGACCAAAAAGCTCTTACTGCTATACAGAGTAAGAATTTGAAGAGCTCGAGGTCTACTCGATATGCAATTGCTCTTCAACCTTTTCATTTCTCTGTGCGAGCTATTCGTGGATCAGATAATGTGATGGCAGACATTCTGTCAAGATGCCCACATGATTCCACATAACTATTAGGGCTTAGACTTCTTGATATGTCTAGTTCTATAGTAGTTCCTTTTCTATATCATGATAGATACACATTAGTAATTTAATAATATAATGATTGTATCACTACATAGCGGTTCATTGATGTTTATTCACCGCTGTGCTTTGATGATTTTTTCTTCATAAATCATAAATTTAAGATATCTAATCCGAAATGATGATATGAATTTTTTAGGCATTGTGTAATTGCCAGAATTGTATTATACTTTGATGACACCTTCCTGGAAAAATATACTTGTAGAGAAATAATTTCTCTCAGTTTATGAGACACATTCTCACCAGTCGCTCCATAAGTCGACTTAGCCTTATATTAGGCGTTATAGGTATTCCTGATATTTTCATCTGCGCATTATTCATGCGTTGTGAGCCTATTGTACGTTGCTCCTAGATGTATTTCAAAAAGGAAAAAAAAAATGTTCCATTTTTTTTTTCCCGGGATGTGTGGTAAGACTGTTACGTGCAGTCTTTGATATCTTACAATATTATACATTGGTATTCTTGTTATCTTCGCAAATATTTTGAAAGCAAAATAGTGCTTAAGGGAAAGTCGTTATTGTGTTACTTCCCTTGAAAGTTGTGTCGGCTCTTTCGATCAAACTCCGCGGATAAATCCATTTTACTGCGATTTATTCGTTGTTTGGGTAATAATAGATTGTTCTTGCTTCAGAATATCTATGGCCTGAATTTATGTGTATTGTTTGTCTGAGTAGGACGAGTCTGTCTTATATCTGTATATCTTTACATATCTAAGTCGAACTATATGTTCTGTTGTCTCTAGAGAGGTCGAAGGCTATTCGGCGGATGTGTCGCTAGAGTGTGGTGTGATTTGGCTTCGTCCTGATAGGGACTGTGTGTTTTTCCATGTCGGCCTGTCGCCGGGGAAAAAGTGATCTCAGTATTTGTGGGGAAGGTGATGGTCGTCTAGACCTGTCGTGTGTGCTTTGCCCCAGTGTTTGGTCGTATTGCCAAGGAATGGCAGTTTCATATTTCCTATACCAAGGTAATCAAAGATACTCTTATGAACTCTCGATCGAAGCCACCATTTTCGATAGTTACGATTTGAATGTCTAAGAGAATATATTTGACTCGATGAAAACGACTTCGATTCCTAGCAGCACTATATCCTGTAGATTGCAGTCAATTGTTCATGATCAAATCTACAGAGCAATGAAATGTTTTATGAATGACTAACTTTAGGACAGATTCATTATCTGTATCCAAACGTGAGTGACAGCTCACGAGTGAAGCCATCTTGGAACCAAAACATGTAGTGACTTTCAAGAAGAGAAAAGGGATGCCCGTATTATCGCTTGATCAGTCCAGAGATCACTGCTACACATGAGAACCCATTGCTAGCGGTTCAATATTATTATATGGAAAAATATGTGCTGAACATTATGTTGAAGAATCGTCGCTAGACGAGATTAGGTTTAGAAGCCATCTGAAATATTGTTTATAAGCTGACGTGCTCAGTCAGTGAAGTCAGATGATATATGTATGGGCGATACTGAGTGCTTGGCTACTGACAGTCCATTATACACTTATTCTACATGAGTGCCCATGTAACATTGCAAGACCATTTATCCACTGTACTATGATGTATTATGGCAACCTGTGATTTGTCACTATCTGTGCTGTCGAGTGTGTACGTCCAATTAAACTTTAGAAAAGGTACACAGTCGTTGGTGTCGATGACTTCCAGCCATACATGAGTGTGAGAAAAGAACATTTTTTGTCAACACCACGAACCTTTATCATCATTCGCACATTATACACTCAATCCATGTCTACACACCACTGCGTAGGTCAAGTTGACATTCCATACACTACAGTGGAGCAAACAACACCATAGAGATCCTATCAACTGATGATGATGATGATGTCTGCTTCCATCCACTTATATCTATCTTTTGGTGGATATCATTAACGGGAATGAAAATCCAACGTTATCAACTTTATCAACCTTATCACATACCTTACTTAATGTCCTTGTAATATCATTATTCACCTGGATACAAATCTCAAAGGGTAACAAAAACAAGATGAACTTAATAGAGACTTCTGATAACTGTTGTAATAGGCGATAATATCAGTTTGTACATTGGGTTGGCAACCGCATCATGTAAAGGCGATTGCTACAGAAACCACAGCAGCAAAAGTTTGTGTTTTGGCTTACTGTTTTTGATCGGGTCATCTGCAGTAATGGGGCTGTATGTTCCATAACGAAGTAAAAAGGGAATGATTATGATGATAGTTATGATATTGTGATTATGATGAGAGACTTCTGAAAGGCCGCTAGCTGCAGTAGTGGTCGCATTTTCGAAACTTGATAGAAAAGGGGCAGTAATAATCAAGAATAATCAAGATTATAACTAACGATTTGCGTGATCCTGACTGTTTTTATACGCAGCGCCCCCTACAGCACACGCGCAAGAACGCAACCACGTGAGAACTCGGTATTTTCTCCAGCAAACATGATCAGACAACCTGGTGCTGCTAACTCAGCTTCGTCCTTCAAAGGTGAGTCCATCTATTATCTCGTCGCGATAGTTGTGTTGATGTAAGTCTCTTTAAGAACGAGAATTTTGTCTTTGTCTTGATGTATATACATACACCTTACGTTGAATGAAGTTACTAAAACCTTTATTTATCACTTTCTGATCCTGTTTCCACAAACTGACAGTTCTTGTAACGGTATTTTTTTTAAAAATCAAACAAGGTTATGTGTATTAACAGGACAAAAGAATTTGCCAACGTTGCGGCCATACGGACTTCGTCGGAGAAAGTTAAGAGACAAACTTGAGAAAATAACACAAATAACCATGAATGACGCTAATTCGGAATCGTGTAAACCTCTACACCTCACGGTAGAAGGGGAACGACTAAGTAAGTAAGTAAGTGATGAATTAGCAAAATGGGTCTGGCTGGGTCTGGCCTTTGTGCATGGATCGATCCTTTACCATATGTTGTAACAGGCCCATCAAATATCCCCATTGCGTCAAGACACTGTAGCATTGCTGAATCTGTATTTCCCAGGATTCTCGGTAAGATCTTCAGCTAGAGTACACGACAAAGTGGATTAACCAAGGAACACGAAACGGAAGTGTAGCTTTTCAGTAAAACTGTTCTCAATGGCTATGCAGATAATTGTCAAGGCGGCTGAAGGACTTGTAGGAGATGCAAATCTCGATGAAGGATATCTCGTGCCACAACTTAATCACAAATGACACGACAATTCTGCGATCAGATGAGCACCAGGGCCGGGAAATGTTTTTACGCTTGGAAGAACTAATCAGTTGGAGCAGAATGAGCTTCAAACGTAAGAAATCTACAATTGTATCAGTCATTAATGAATCCGAAGCCACATTTACTGTGTCAAAATAATAATAATAAAATCTTTCCTATCCTGTGCCATCCGTTGTGTCTGTATCCCTATTAAGTATGTCTCCACCTGATACTCTGTCTCCCTTATTTCTCTAGCACTGTGGGTTCCAGAACAAGGATTGCCTTGTAATGTTATGAACTGTTTCATACAGAATTGCATTTTAATTGTTGGTTACACAGACGAAGACATCTCAGGGAAGAGGGAGGAGGGTTTGGACAAGGGGGGTGTGAAGAGATACTTACGAACCAAACATTTGAAGGTGCCTAGTGAGTGACAGCAACAGTAGAACAACTATTGGAGGAAACTTTCTTCATAAATTAACATCATTGTTTTTAAAAATATATTTACGTTAGCTCCCTCTTTTCTCAACTGTTTTTGTTAGTTTGTCCCTGACGAAGACCTTATGACCGTAGCGTCGACCATTTGTTTCTTCGGTAACCAAGTAAGGCATGCATTACCTTTTATTCATTATCTTCTCTGTTTAAGCAATTAACACAACGATACAGGTAGTAAAGGTATTTATTCAACGAACACAAAAGTTTTATCCAGAGTGGTTCAACTTTGTTTTTTTTTAAATGTAATTCTCAGGTAACCCATATAGCATTTCGTATCAAAACGGTGCCACTAGAAAAGGTAAGTTTCTGAGTTGTATTATTATTTATTTATTACAGTTTATAATGCAGTTAAATAAATATAAAAGGAGGCATCTTTCCTTTACCCTAGAACCAGATCTTGTACTGTTGTAGGGGCGTAGTGGTAAATGATCGGACTCTATCGTCATGAAGTGGCATATCGTCATGTTTCTGTTGCGTGATAAATTCTCGCAACATCGTTTTATTTCAATATCTATTTTATAACGCAAGGGCAACAACTGCTTGAAATTTATTGTCACTTTTCTCGGTAAGCATTTGTCTTCTCGCGTTGGTATCGAATGCAGTTAAGTTTTGAGCTGTGGGTTTTTTGCGCTGGACTGCGCATGACTTGTCTTGCTTCTTGGTCGATCGGTTTCCGCCCACCACTAGTGGAGTGAGCGATTTGGAATGGCGAAAGAGATGCCTCGTTGAAGAGGGGATCTCCGCTATTTTTTTGTTCTGTCAGGAATGTGAGAGTCCTCTTATGGATATTTCGTTTATTCGAGATAATACCTCTAGTGTATTTGCACATGCCGGGAGGCATAATATTTCTGTGTATTTCCGGAAGGCAAGGTAAATTAACATTTTCATTAACTCTATCGATTTTTGGTCGTGAACGATTTCTGGTTCATAGCCTGTCTTCGAAAGTCGTCGTCACGAGATGTTTTCCTAGCTCACATGTCGCTGTATTGTACTGCATCGGTTGATGCAGGTACCAAGGACCATTACTTGCTACTTTGTTAAATGAACTAGGTTTGGAAAACCTTTATTATCTAGAGGATATTTTTGAGGACATTATTTATACTTCGGCAGACGTGTCTGTCTTGCTGAAGTCAAACTAAGGAGAGTGAACTGATCTCATACATCTGGTTATCTCCTGGCTGTTATAGAAAGGGATGGAGTTTTCCACCTGACTACATTTACAGCACTATGAAATATAACATGCATCTGACTCATCATTGTAATGCTGTCTACCGTCTATTGCTGTATTGAATGTTGCTGTGATAATGACTGTTTGATGTGTCTACATATTCGCGTAACCATTTTGTCACTGTGGCGTCCACAATAAATAATGAAGAAAAACGTCAACGGCTGTTTCAAGAATCATTGACTTTATACGTCGTGAGTTTACTGACGTCCTATGTGGATTGCCCTGTTATTTTTGTATGAACATTGTTTTGACTGAACACATCTGCACACTACACAAAACCAGACATGCGGATACCATCCATCATCATATGGCATCACGCATCATTTGGTGGCCATAAGCTGGTTTGATTCTGGTACCAGCAAACACGGGGTCCCTTACCCACTTCATTTTCAACAAGAATTCATCAGCATCCTTCAAGAAATTAACATTCTTCAATACAGTCAACATCTTCAAAATTTTCAAAGTACTCGGCGTTGCCCGGTAAAAGTCAAAATTTCAACTTTTTGACGGAAACAAGAATTTGACAGTACCCGGCGTTGTTACATGTTGCCGGATAACTCGGACTGCTGTTATCTTTTACGCAAGTCAAGCAAGTTGCTGCTGTCAAGGTTCCAGTGCTGTCGTTTTTGTGAAGGTCAAGTGCCGGTTGAAACGGGTTGTTTTCTGAAGAAGGCCAAGTACCGATTTCCATCAACTTACTTTTGGATTAGAAGGTCAAGTGCCGAAACAACTCAACACACAGTATTTCAGAAGCTCTTGTACCATCGTGTTAGCAGTGGAAGCAGTTCAGATGTGCCATCATCGTTGGAGCTTCGCTCTTTAGGACGTTGATTGACATCCGTTTTTCTGCTGTTCTACGATTGGAAGCCTATAAGTTAAGTGGCCTGTTTGTATGTAAACTGTGCCCTTATACTTCTGCTGAGTCTTCTGTGTATCATCTCATTCTATATGTTATATGTTTATATGTTATTCGTATATTTATATGTTTATATTTCAGCGGGTTCTCGGTTGGGTGGTGTCTCCGTTAGATTATGCCACGTCATAGAGGTCGTCTATTGTGAGCGTTTTCTGTAAGGTTTGCAAATTTCCAATACTGGAATTTGCTAAGCGACTTCTGTTGCTATTTATGTTAGCTGTGATGACATGTTTTAATATTGTTTTCGTTATTATTTCGCATTCTTTAGTTTTGTTTTGATTTGTTTGTATTTGTTAGCCTACTCTTGTCTATAATTTAGTTTCATACAACATTTTTGTTTATACACTGTGGTGTCATGTATTTTGTTTAATTCTATCGCAGATATCGTCACATTTTTTGTGATATTTCATTAATTTCTGCTTTATTTTTAGTTGATTTCTGCGAACGTTTTTGTATTGTTGCTGATCTTTGTTATTGTTTACATTGTTATTGTTTACATTGTTTGTATTGTTTACATTTTCAATGTTTACATTCTGCATGTGTTTACATAGTCATTGTTTACAGTTATAGTAATTAGTTAATGGGCTATGCTAATGCACTGTTACTACTACACTGATGATAAATGAATGATGAATAGTGTCGTGCACTATTGAATGAGAAGTGCACTTATGATCAAGAATTGATTGTTGATATTTCATATACAAGTTCTTTGATTGGAGACTTGTTTCCCACAGAGACTGGGATAATATAAGGTGATGTGAATATACAAGTGCTTAATTAAGACTTGTTACACTTAGGTTTGAAATAAATTAGTTAATTATTTCAGGTTTTGGACTTATATATTACTCATCATGTCTACATTTGAGCACTTTATTGAGCAGGGTAAATTGCTTGGGAAGACTGGTGATAAGTTAGAAGAATTTGCAACTGCTCGATATGATAAAGCAATGGAAGCTGAACAAAAGAAACTGCAGATGGAAGCTGAACAAAAGAAACTGCAGATGCAGGTGGATGAAAAGAGATTCCAAATGGAAATGGAAAAACAAAAAAGGGAATCAGAAGCTGAGGAAAGAAAACTCCAGCTACAGCTAGAAGCTGAAAGACTTCAAAAAGAGGCTGAAAATAAAAGACTTGAAAAAGAAGCTGAAAATGAAAGACTTCAAAAAGAGGCTCAGGCTGAGGAAAGAAGATTACAGAGAGAGTCTGATGAGAGGAAAGAGAAAGCAAAAATGGAACATGAAGAAAAGGTCTTAGCTTTAGAGTTGGAAAAATTGAAATTGACAGGCATGAGTAATGGTAATGATTCAAACAAGGGTTCATCTTCTGGTAAGGCTAATAATGATACTTTTAAGATTAAGTTACCAACATTTAGTCCTTCCAGCGATGACATAATGTTCTATCTGGACAGATTTGAACAAGCATGTACAGCTCATAACATAGACAAAGCAAAATATGTTTATCAGTTATCAGGGATACTGACAGGTAAAGCTCTAAGTATATTAAATATGGTGGATGAACCTGACAAGAACAATTATGAGTTTGTCAGGGCCGCTTTGTTAAAGAAATATCAGCTTAACGAAGACGGCTATCGTCTACAATTTAAAAACATGTTACCTGAAAATGGAGTTGAATTCTCCGAGTTTATTGCAAGAATACGCATTACTTTCTCACGATGGGTTGAACTATCTAAGACGGAAAAAACTTATGAAGGACTTATGGACTTAATACTTAGAGACAAAGTCATGTCGTCTGTCAATGGGTCTTTCCTTGCTTTCCTTCATGAACGTAAACCTAAAACAATAAAAGAAATGGAAGATTTCTGTTGCCAATACGTAACTGCGCACCCACACATAACCATGGGTAACTCTAAGGTGAAAGAAGGTATACCAGTTGCTTCGGCAGCTCCGTATGGCCAAAACTTTGCTCGTAGATTCCAACAAAATTTTGATAGAAAGAGTAGCGGTAATTTCTGTCAAAATCATGGAAATCAATTTCATGGTGATTCTTCTTCGAAGAATTGGAGACAACCTGATAGTATTCGTTACTATCACCCTAATAATTATAAGCATTTCAAAAGAGGATATGGTAATAGAGGTTATTCCTGCCGAAGACCTCAGAACCAAACAAATAGATGTTCGCATCAATGTGAACATGATAGTAATCGTGGAAACTGGAATTCGAACCAGGATAACAATTACAATAGAGACAATAATAACTGCAGAGATAATAATAACTTTGATAACTTCAGAGGTAATAATAGTCGGGGTAGATCTCAACACAAAAAAAAGAGATATCAGCAGGCTAATGCTGTACAACAGGAAACTGAGGGAGCCTGTAATCATGTTGTTGATAGTAAAAACTTTGACGCTGTCACTGGTTCTCCTTTTGACTTTGAGAGAGCAAACAAATGCCCCCAATGCAGTACTTTATTCGAACCGGGTACCATAACTACTTTGAGATGTGGTCACCCACTTCCCGCTCTTCCTGCTGCTGTTGCGCATGACGGGAGGGGTTCTTTAATTCTACATAAGGGTCTTGTTAATGATACTCCGGTCTCACTACTTTTCGATTCCGGATGCACCACTATTGGTGTTAGACAATCGCTTGTAGATCCATCTTGTGCTACAGGAAGGGTTATTAAATGTGTCACATTTGGCGGCACTCTAGAAAAAATATCCTACTGCTGTAATTCGCATTGCCACTCCTTTCTTTACTGGAGATGTGCATGCTTGTCTCTTACCTAATCCTATTGCGGACCTAATTATTGGTCGTATTCACGGAGTTAGGGAGTGTACCCCACAGCAGATTGCTGCTTGGGAAGATAATAACATGCAAGCTACAAATGCAGTAGTTACAAGAGCACAAGCTCTACAAACACCCGAAACTTCACTGAATAGTGATAATGAAGTTGATAGCCAAGATAGTCACTTAGTAATCACTCGTGACTCTTTCATAAAATTGCAAGAAGAAGATCCTTCTTTAAAAAAATTCTTCGTTCTTGCGAAGAAAGGTGATCCGAATCAGGATACAAATAGAAAATCTTGGATTGCAATGAGAAACGGCGTACTTGTACGTATGGTACAAGATTCGACTACGTCGGCACATTCGCAAATTCTTGTTCCCAAGAGCATGAGAGTCCAAATATTACAACATGCTCATGACTCGCAATGTGCTGGACATATGGGTTTTGCCCGTACGAAGTCGAGAGTCCTTGCGGCTTTCTTTTGGCCTTTTGTCAATAAGGACATTCGTATTTACTGCCGATCATGCAAGGTATTTCAGGAGGTCAAATCTAGAGGACCACGACATGCTGCGCCTATCCAGGCTGCTGACATTCCTATTCGGCCGTTTCAGAAAATGGCCATAGATATTATTGGCCCTTTTAAGGTCAAGTCGGCCAGAGGACATCAGTTTATCCTTACATGTGTCGATATGTGCACACGTTGGCCAGAGGCTATTCCTCTTAAGAGCATATCTACTACAGATATCGCAGATGCTCTTTGGTTGATATTTTCTCGCTTGGGGTTCCCCAGAGAAATATTGTCAGACCATGGCACTCAACTCATATCTGACACTATGTCACAGGTAATGTCTACCTTACATATTGAACGATCTCTCAGTAGTATCTACCATCCTAAGTCTAATGGGTTAGTTGAGCGTCTGAATAGAACGCTCAAGACTTTGCTTGGTAAGATAACTGAAGATCATCCTCAAGATTGGGACAGGGTTTTACCCGCGGCTCTCTTTGCCTATAGAGAAGTCCCTAATGAACACACAGGATTTTCTCCCTTCGAACTTGTCTTTGGCGCGCGTCCACGCGGCCCTATGTCTTTATTACACGATCTCATCACTGCCGATGATATTAGCGATGAAACTCAATCCTCATATGAGTATGTCATTGCTCTTAGACAAAAGATCATTGAGGCATGTAAGCTAGCAACTGCTTCATCAGAAATTGCTAAAGAGAAGGCAAGACAGTTTGCTAACAAGAATAGATGTCTACGACAACTTTGTCCAGGTGACAAAGCATTCGTCCTACTCCCCAGTAGGGAAAATAGACTTCTTATTGCATGGAAAGGTCCGTATGCAATAGTCTCTCGGATTTCCGATGTTGACTATGTGGTCGATATTGATGGAAAGCATAAAACTTTCCACATAAACATGCTTTCGGAATTTCACGAACGTCCGGACTATTTGCTGCCTATTTTCCAGGCAACGGATGATGCTCCTTCACCTCACGGTCATTATTCATCCCTGTCTGTCATTCAGGATGAGGAAGCTACCTTCTCTGATGTCAACCTTCCCCATCCAGTGGTTCCATTACATTCCACGGAATCTTGGAAAAACGTTTCTGTTTCCCCTAATCTTTCTGGTGACGAACATCGACAAGTCTCGTCGATGTTACAAACATTTCAGGATGTTCTCACTGACATTCCTGGACACACAGATGTCATAGAACATGACATAATTCTTACCGACAATAATCCAATTAGGGTTAGGCCGTATCCTATTCCTATACACTTTCAGTCGCAAGTGGAAAAGGAATTGGATGAAATGATTCAATTAAATATAATTGAACCATCGACTTCACCATATTCTTCTTCCATGGTTATGTCCGGAAGAAGGATAAGAACATACGAATTTGCGTTGATTATCGCAAATTGAATCAGGTCACAAAGTTCGACGCTGAACCGATGCCTTTGTTAGAAGATCTACTGATTATACTTTCTAATTCTAGATTCTTCACTAAACTTGACTTGTCTAAAGGTTATTGGCAAGTGCCTTTAGCAGAGCATGCCAAACCTCTTACTGCTTTTTCTACACCTAGGGGTCTATTTCAATGGAATGTTATGCCTTTTGGTCTCATTAACGCCCCTGCCACTTTCGTTCGCATGATGCGTCGAATTCTGTCACATCGTTCGGATGTCATCGCATACTTAGATGACATCTGTCCTCTTCAGTGATACCTGGGAAGATCACTATTTAGGGTTATATGACTTACTGTCCACTCTACGTGAGAATAATTTGACAGCAAAACCTTCTAAAGCTTTTGTTGGTTTTGGTGAAATCTCTTTCCTGGGTCATCGTGATGGTCATGGTCTCTTGAAGACAGAAGACCACAATACTTCCAAAATACTGAACATCTCTGTTCCTAAAACGAAGAAACAAGTTAGGAGTCTCTTAGGTTTAATTCAATTTTATGGGAGATTTATTCCAAATTTATCTTCGATCATGGCACCTCTATCAACATTGTTGAAGAAAGGTTCGCCTAATCTGGTCCGTTGGTCTGAAGAATGCCAGTCTTCACTAGACCAAATCAAGAATATATTTTCTTCTCCTCCCATCTTAAGATTACCTACTCTTGATAGGACTTTTGTTCTTCGGAGTGATGCTTCATCCACTGGGATTGGAGCAGCACTGATGCAAGAATATGCAAATACTCTGCATCCTGTTATGTACATTTCTAGAAAACTAAATGCGGCAGAGAGGAACTCCTCGGTTTTAGACCGTGAGTTGTTAGCGATGGTTTGGTCAATTCTAAAGCTACAAAGATTCCTCCTGGGCGCACATTTCATTCTAGAGACTGATCAGAAAGCTCTTACAGCTATTCAGACTAAGAATTTGAAGACTTCGAGATCCACTCGATATGCTATAGCTCTTCAACCTTTTCACTTCACGGTACGAGCTATCCGTGGTGCGGATAATGTGATGGCTGACATTTTGTCTAGATGCCCACATGACTCCAACTAATACTTCTGTCCTATATTTCCATATATTACAGAGTCATAACACACCTATATTTCTACAATAGATTAGCACATCTGTACTTACTCTATATGTACACACTATCGTGCTTTGTTGTCATCTTCTTCTGTTCGTTTTTTAAGATGATAGAGGAGGACTGAGTAGTTAATATAAGGGCCGTTAGTTTACTAAACAGCCACAATTATTAATAATGTATTGTACCTTATGAAGCATATTAGTTATTAATTAGCATTATATTGCTTGTACTTTCTCAGAATGTCATTGTTTAGCTGAGTACTTACTTTCCTAGTATCAAGCATGACGAGTTCTAGATTGTGTACTTACCCTCGGAATACCAGAGCATATGTCCTGGATCGTCATGTAGTTTAACTTTACTATGTACTTATGTCATTACATGTCAAAGAATATACTATTTAAATTTTCCTATCAGATTTGTACATCCATTTTTAAAGACAATATTAGAGTATGCTGTTTAATGATGATTATAGTAACTTGCATACGTATATTGTGTTTACATGCTAACGTGATGTGTGTTGGTGACACCTCCCCGATGTGAATATTTTTTTTTGAGACATATTTATTTTTCTGTTGAGGTATATCCTCACCAGACACTCTATAATTAGCCTATTGTTTGGCAATTTAGTTAATTATCAGCGCATAATTCGTGCGTTTTGAGCCGCTTATCGCATGCTCTTTGATATTGAAATAAAATTTTTTCCACATTTTTTTTTTATCGGGAGGAGGTGGTGATATGTTGCGTGATAAATTCTCGCAACATCGTTTTATTTCAATATCTATTTTATAACGCAAGGGCAACAACTGCTTGAAATTTATTGTCACTTTTATCGGTAAGCATTTGTCTTCTCGCGTTGGTATCGAATGCAGTTAAGTTTTGAGCTGTGGGTTTTTTGCGCTGGACTGCGCATGACTTGTCTTGCTTCTTGGTCGATCGGTTTCCGCCCACCACTAGTGGAGTGAGCGATTTGGAATGGCGAAAGAGATGCCTCGTTGAAGAGGGGATCTCCGCTATTTTTTTGTTCTGTCAGGAATGTGAGAGTCCTCTTATGGATATTTCGTTTATTCTAGATAATACCTCTAGTGTATTTGCACATGCCGGGAGGCATAATATTTCTGTGTATTTCCGGAAGGCAAGGTAAATTAACATTTTCATTAACTCTATCGATTTTTGGTCGTGAACGATTTCTGGTTCATAGCCTGTCTTCGAAAGTCGTCGTCACGAGATGTTTTCCTAGCTCACATGTCGCTGTATTGTACTGCATCGGTTGATGCAGGTACCAAGGACCATTACTTGCTACTTTGTTAAATGAACTAGGTTTGGAAAACCTTTATTATCTAGAGGATATTTTTGGGACATTATTTATACTTCGGCAGACGTGTCTGTCTTGCTGAAGTCAAACTAAGGAGAGTGAACTGATCTCATACATCTGGTTATCTCCTGGCTGTTATAGAAAGGGATGGAGTTTTCCACCTGACTACATTTACAGCACTATGAAATATAACATGCATCTGACTCATCATTGTAATGCTGTCTACCGTCTATTGCTGTATTGAATGTTGCTGTGATAATGACTGTTTGATGTGTCTACATATTCGCGTAACCATTTTGTCACTGTGGCGTCCACAATAAATAATGAAGAAAAACGTCAACGGCTGTTTCAAGAATCATTGACTTTATACGTCGTGAGTTTACTGACGTCCTATGTGGATTGCCCTGTTATTTTTGTATGAACATTGTTTTGACTGAACACATCTGCACACTACACAAAACCAGACATGCGGATACCATCCATCATCATATGGCATCACGCATCAGTTTCTCGATAAGTTTTGATCCAGGGTGTGGTAGTTCATCAAACAAAGGTCTGATCTTATCATTTCTCATTCTGCCTTTCCTGGCAACTTTAATTTCTCTTCTTGAATTAAGAATTTCATCTCGTGCGATGTGATTTTTCTCTTCTGTACGATAGTCTATGTTGCTGTCAAGTTCTTCTCCTAGGAAATCCAACTACATATTTATTAGCAAGTGTCACGCTGGAAAGTATTTGCACTGGCAAGTCTGTCTATTTGAATTTTCTGCTATATGCAAGTCCTACAACTATCAGACATTTCTACTAACAATTTCTATTGGGTTATCCAACATACGATATTATGGACATAAACTAACATTATCAAGCAAGCTTTAGTACGTTAGAGTCAACTAAAGCCTTAGTTTGTTAGAGTGAACTAAAACCTTAGTTTGTTAGAGTGAACTAAAACCTTAGTTTGTTAGAGTGAACTAAAACCTTAGTTTGTTAGAGTGAAGTGCCTAACAGTTCATGAAAGACAGCAACATTTTTTTTTTTAAGTAGAAAAGTGTTGCAGCTTGCCTTGGTAGATAGCAATGTCAATACTGCCTGAGGTTGGTCAGGGCACCAGAATTCTATATATGGTGTGGCACCGCTGGTTAACAGGTGGCTGCTGCACACAGTCTTTGCTTACCCAGGATTTCTTTGCCTCAGAAGGTAGCGATCAGCTTTATGAATGACGATTGATTACAACACACACACACACACACACACACACACACACACACACACACACACACACACACACACACACACACACACACACACACACACACACACACAGCGAGCGACGACACAACCCCAAGCAGATCTTTTATATAAATAGGGAACGTCACAGTCAACTGGAACACTGTTTATTTACATGTGTGGACCACTGCTGTTACCCGGACCTCCAACAATCTTGGTCCGTCACACTTTCCTCTTAACACTCGCTCACCATTGGGTATTATATTCAATATTGTAATGTCTTTTGTCTCTGTTATTCAGATGTTACTAGTATCTACATCCTTCCCTGTGTCTAAGCAAAACCTTGTATATTTGATACTATCCATTTAGGTTCAGGTTATTGAAGTGATACCGGACTCCTCCGGGGTTGTTCCTTTCCCTAGTTCTAGATGGCCGCTATCTTAGACGAGTAACAGAACTACAGTATGGACGTAACTAATTCACTCTACGTACCCTTTTTCTGAATGGAGCCTAACTCGCTCCTTCGTTCTTCAGTCTTATCAAGAATTTATACTGTCAATATGTTGGGTTAATTGCTACCCAATCGTGTCTCATTGTGTCTGAGAATTGGCACAACACATTGTCTATTTGACTATCGCCTTCAACATGGCTACCCTCGTCTATCTAGCGTATCTCCGACCTGCACTGCTTCACTCACGCTTCTGACTCTTGCTGAAAAGCGTGCCTAACCGGATTTCTGTTAACCTCTTTTCGGCACATTCTTTTTTGCGCATCTCCTTTTTTTACTCTTTCTAGACTTTCCTATATCTGATTCTCACTATTCGTTCCCTTTATCTGCCACAAAAGGTTAATATGTTGCAGAATGAGTAAGTAATTTAAACAACACTGGAATAATGTTGCACATGCGCTGTTCTCCATCAGGAAGCAAAAGTATATATATATATATATATATATATATATATATATATATATATATATATATATATATATATAATATATATATATATATATATATAATATATATATATATATATATATATATATATATATATATATATATATATGCTTCAAAGCGTGATGAATTAAAAGAGGAAAGACAAATCTTCAGTGAAGCAGGTGAGTTAGAAGAAATTTACCTTATCTTTTTATTTTATTCATCCTTGACAATATGTGAATTTACCTACGTCGTTTCACTCTTCAATCATTCTTGTATACATCTTTTATTCCTGCAGGTAGTCTTGGTAACCCATACAGCATCTCTAGAGCGGCATCTTCCAATATCCCAGCTGTACGCAACAAAGCAGGCTATGGTTCTGCCCCAACAGTACGGCAACGACTTTCTACATTTTATTAGTTTGGTGGTGATGATAATAATAAATATGGTGATAGAAGCGATGATGATGATTATGATAATGGTGATGCTGATCAGTGGTGAAATATTTCGGGCTTCAGTTACCTTTCCCCGCCCCCAACCAAAACAATCATTATATGTGCTGGATGGCAAAGAAGCTTGTTTGTTAATTTTTCTGTTGCATTTATAAACGTGAGATAGCGTAACTTATTTTGGACAATTTTGTAACATTTGAAGCAATATGCTTAGCCTAATTTACAATGTAATATAACAAAACGGTCAATCACGGAGGCTATCAAGATTGATCCCCCGAATAGGTGCTTCCCAAAACCGATCGTCCATCCCAAGTGATGGCAGTCATGATGACGGAATAAACAATTACTATGATAAAAAGATGTTGTTCTTCCGTTATCAAAACATCAGCTGATAACACACCAACGTTACACAAAGTTTCACAACAAATAATTTAGACACATCTTTAACAATAGTCACTTCTTTTCGTTCCCTGAGAGGCATAGAGTTGCAACTGTTGTCTGCCACCGATTTGTTTGGTTTGGTTTTTGGACTATGCACTTGAAAACCGGTGTTTGTCGTGTGCATAGGATACCTGGTTCAACCCCATATGGGTTATAATTAGGTTTCGTCATTCTATATAGCATATTGCTTTGTTGTTTTTTTTTTCTTGTGCGTTGGCTCTTCCAGGCTGTAATTTATCTGCCCTTTGTTGAGGCATTGTTTAATGTCTATTGTGTTTGTAATGTATCCTCTTCCATGACACTATATTGCGTTCTCTCTCGCTATTGACATTCTTTTAAATGTATCTACTGGGCGTTTGTTGGTTTTTGAATTTGTAGTTTTTTTTTTTTTTGGTTTTGAAATTTTTGTATTGATATTGCATGGACATTTTAAAAAAAATTTATTTCTATTTTTTGTGTTTTTTGTTTTTCCTTGTCATTCTCACTTGTTCTGGTTGTTCATAATAACCTCATTGGTATTATGTTGGTTCTTGTTTTGGTAATATAAAATTTTATTATGTTGTTTAGCTTCCTCGGTAGGTCAATTTTTAGTACAGTTTTTATTGATAGTGATGGAGAGTTTTGTGTTCTCAAGTGGTTTTCTGTGCTGTTCATATTTCCTGTATGTAAGCATATAATGTGGTATGGTGTTCTTCTCCAGACATGTTACACAGTAGGGTTCCTCCACCATAAAATAGACTTCTCCTAGTTGAAGTCTAATCAGTTTTCTATTGCATGGCATTTTTAGTTCTCTAGATAATTAACATGTTGGATCTTTTAACAGTTTATAGACGTGTCTACCTTTTTTGACTTTGTTTCCAGTTTTCTGTCAATTCCTTTGTTATAATATCATGAATAATATTTTAAATCTTTGGCATGCCTAACCCTGAGTTTATGTGGTTTGGACTGCTTTTTCCTGTTTTTGCTTCCCTGACGACCACCTCGTTTTCTTCTATTCCCATGTGCGAAGGTCTCCATGCTAATAATACTGTGCAGCTTCTTTTATTTAGATGTGCACTAAGTTGCAATATTTCTTCTGCAATGTCTGGTCAGCTACATTCGTGTGCATTTCTTAGTGCTTGAAAAGCTGAAAGATTTGGGGGAGGGGGGGGGGGGGGCCTTGTCGTTAATTATTTCTTATGCTTTTGCTATTGCCACCATTTCTGCTGTAAATATAGACGCGTTTTCAGTTACACTATAATTTTTCTTCTTCAACTTCATTTTCTATTTTTGATCCATCAGTGTATACTTTTAAGCTACCCTTAGTTATCTGTTCTATATACTATCTGGCTAACCGATTTCTTTGTGCAGTCTTCGCCAGCTCTGTCCGTGAGTACTGGTAGGCTTGGTTTCTTCTTCCGCCGTTCGTCACCATCTATTCTTTTACTTCTGCACTCTTCTATTCCCCTGCGGGTTCCATTCAAGGGCATGTTTGTTTTTATTGGTTTGTTGAGGCGTGAACTACTATAACGTCCTGTGTTTAGTAGTCAGATGTATTATCTTTATCAATAAATGGTCCGACATTGTAGGAAACAAACATACAAAAACCAATGAAGTATTTATGGGGGAAAGGGGGGGGGGGGGGGGGGGGTGGGGGGGGGGGGGGGGGGGGGGGGGGGGGGGGGGGGGGGGGGGGCCAGAGGGGGTGCCTTCCGAGTTTCAGACCCAACTCACAAAATAAAAAAAAATTGTTAAATTGTTATATGTACTTGGTAGCTAATAAGTATTTGCATATAGCGATCATAAACATTATATAGCATTCTTATTTTCAAGGGCGGTTATTCACTTTGTAAACGATTTCCTGAAAATTTCTTATTGTGTATGTTCTTCTTCTTTGATCCTTAGCCGCCAACCGTCAAAGCAGTCAGTGGCCATCACGCCTGGTGGCGTCTTGTAAGGCAGCAACAAATTTATTCCACTTTGTTCGGTCGGCGGCCATCCTCCGTACAGTTGCCCAACTCTGGTTCATTTTTTGCATCTCGGCTTCCACAGTTCTTCGCCAAGTTGTTTTTGGTTGGCCTCTCTTTCACTTTCCTTCGGGGGTCCATAGCATAGCTGTTCTTGTGATGGCATCAGGGTCCCTTCTGAGGACGTAGCCAACCCAACGCCAGAGTCTGCCAGCTATGATAGTGTGCATGTCCTCCTGGTTACTCCGAATAAGTAGTTCTTTGTTGGTGATGGTATTCGGCCAAGAGATTCGGAGAATTTTCCTTAGGCAGATTGTGTGGAAGGAGGACAGTTTCGACATTTCCTTCTCTGTTACTCTCCAACATTCCGCACCATAGAGAAGCACAGAAAGTACACAGCTCTCATACAGTCTTAATTTGGTGTTTGTGCTGTACTGGGAAGACTTCCAAATGTTATTGAGACTAGCAAAGGCTGTTCTCGCTTTATTCATTCTGTTGTTAATGTCCTTGCTTGTTCCGCCGTCAGGTGTTACTATGCATCCTAGGTAAGTAAATGTGTCTGTCTGTTCTAACTTCTGGTTCCTTATTGTTATTGGCTCAGGATTGCCCACATTCAGGACCTCTGTCTTCTTCAGATTATGTTCAGACCAACCTACTGGCTGTACTTATTCATTCTATCGGTTTTCTCTTGGATATGTTGATGTAAATGTGCGAGTAGTGCAATATCATCTGCGTATTCCAGGTCTTCCAGTGTAGAAAACGTTGTCCATCTAATTCCTCCTGGACTGCCCTCTGTTGTCTGGTGCATCACCCAATCTGTGGCTGTCAAAAATAAAGTTGTTGATAAGGGGCATCCCTGTTGTACTCCTGTTTTCACTTCGAAAGTTAGATTGCTCAATCCATTACTGCATGTAAAGTTAGAATTGAGGCTTTTTATAATGGAAACAATGCAGCTGGGAATTCCATAAGCCTTCAGTATTTTCCATAGGCTGTCCCTGTGTATGCTGTCAAAAGCCTTTTCACAATCAACAAAGTTAATGTATAACTGTCTCTGCCATTCTGAACACTGCTCTATAATGTTCCTGAGGGTGAATATATGATCTGCACATCTTCTGTTCTTTCTAAAGCCTGCTTGTTCTTTCCTCAGTTTATGATCAACTGCTTTTGAAATTCTCTGGATGATTATCCTGCCTAGTATTTTACTGGGAACTGAGAGGAGAGTAATTCCTCTCCAGTTGTTGCAGTCTGCAAGATTTCCCTTCTTGGGCAATTTGACAATAATTCCTTTACTCCACTCTGTTGGTGTTGTTTCAGTTTCCCAGACTTGTGCAAATAGCGGTTCTAATAGTTCTGCTGCTAGTTCAGGGTCTGCCTGGATGTGTGAATGTTATTGTATACGCGGTTATCGTTCGTTGTTTATGTGCATTACTTCTCTCTATATCTGTATATCATTTTTCTCTATATATGTTAGTGTTTTTTCTGTATACATATTACTTTTCTCTATATGCGTGTATTGCTTTTCTGGGTATGTATTTATCTTACTTTTCTCCATATATGCATATTACTTGTTTCTATATGTGTGTATTACCTTTCTCTCTATTTGCTTATTACTTTTCTCGATATGCGTGTAACACATTTTTCTTTAAGGAAGTACTACATTTCTCTACATGCGTGTATTGCTTTTCTCTGTATGCATATATTACTTTTCTCTATATGCATACATTACTTTTATCAACACGCATGTATTACTTGTATCTATATGTGTGTATTACTTTCCTATATATTCATATATTACTTTTCTCTATATGCATATACATTATTTTTCTCTATGCTTTTATTACTTTTCTCCATATTTGTGTATGACTTTTCTCTATGTGTGTATTACTTTTCTTTATGCGTGTATTATTTTTTTCTATATGGACGTGTTACTTTTTTCTATATGCTTATATTACTTTTCTCTATGCGTGTATTACTTTTTTCTATATGGACGTGTTACTTTTCTCTATATGCGTATATTACTTTTCTCTATGCGTGTATTACTTTTCTCTAAATGTAAATATTAACTTTTCTGTGTATGCGTGCATTACTTTTTTTCTATATGTGTATATTTTCCTCATACAGGCAGCCCAGGCTGCAAAAATGCTCAAGACCATGCAGACGATGAAGGTCATGAGAGACCAGCCCAGAAGAATCACGGACGCCAAAGCTGCAGGTTGTAAACTCCCTGTTGACAGCACGGCCGCCAGTGTCCTGCTGTTTAACGATTGCAGGAATCCAGCGGCGCGCATGATCTGTCAGGCGGAAATGATGACGTGTATGAATGTCGGGATGGCCGCCATGTGCTGTCCTTATGGAAGTGAATAGACTTTTTTTTACGTCTTCACTGTTTCCCACGTAACACAAACCTTTCAGCCATAGACATGTGCCCTTCGTTTATATCAAGTTGCCTTTTTATATAGTTTAAATAATATTCAGATATCGTTGCAGTAGCTTGCGTTTGTATTAGCCTATCCCTTCTGGTGGTGGTTGTTGTTGTTTAAGTAGGGCTGCTGAACTTTTTGCTCTTTCGCAGCCAATGCTAAGTGGAAGAATGCTTGACATTATCTAAATTGCAGATCTAGGCTTTTCCTGTGCCTATTCCGCGATTCCGAAACTTGTTGAGTTGAGTCATGAGCGTTATTTTTTTCCCGGGTATTCCATCCTGGTTTGGCACGAATTTGAAGGATTCTCGCATCTGGTTTCATCCATGGGGGCTGTCCAAATATGCGTGGCCAAAACACAATGATCTGGTTCTGGGTTCTTCCTGCACATAACCACTTCCTAATTCCCCTCGCCTGTCATTTAATCATTGTGAGATCCTCCAGTAAGCAGCAAACCAGGTATTTTAATTTTTGCCTCCATTTTGTCACCGGAAGTAATTTTTCCCCGTTGCTTTCCAAGGGAAACAATCATTCCACAAAAATGTTATTAAATATATAGGATTTAACATTTTCCTCTGTCTTTTCATTGTATTATTTTTTAATATAATAAATATACAACTATCTGTCATTAGATAAGATATTAAAGATATAATAAATATACAACTATCTCTCATTAGATAAGATATTAAAGATGTAATAAATATACAACTATAAGTCATTAGATAAGATATTAAAGATATACTAAATATACAACTATCTGTAATTAGATAAGATATTAAAGATATAATAAATATACAACTATCTGTCATTAGATAAGATATTAAAGATATAATAAATATACAACTATCTGTCATTAGATAAGATATTAAAGATATAATAAATATACAACTATCTGTCATTAGATAAGATATTAAAGATATAATAAATATACAACTATCTGTCATTAGATAAGATATTAAAGATATAATAAATATACAACTATCTGTCATTAGATAAGATATTAAAGATATAATAAATATACAACTATCTGTCATTAGATAAGATATTAAAGATATAATAAATATACAACTATCTGTCATTAGATAAGATATTAAAGATATAATAAATATACAACTATCTGTCATTAGATAAGATATTAAAGATATAATAAATATACAACTATCTGTCATTAGATAAGATATTAAAGATATAATAAATATACAACTATCTGTCATTAGATAAGATATTAAAGATATAATAAATATACAACTATCTGTCATTAGATAAGATATTAAAGATATAATAAATATACAACTTTCTGTCATTAGATAAGATATTAAATATATAATAAATATACAACTATGTCATTAGATAAGATATTAAAGATATAATAAATATACAACTATCTGTCATTAGATAAGATATTAAAGATATAATAAATATACAACTATCTGTCATTAGATAAGATATTAAAGATATAATAAATATACAGCTATCTGTCATTAGATAAGATATTAAAGATATAATAAATATACAACTATCTGTCATTAGATAAGATATTAAAGATATAATGTAACTGATTCTTTGGTTTTTGGTTTTGTAAGGATTATCTTCATTGCACACGGACAACGCCATTAGTACTCCGATCTCCTCCCTTAGATCACGCAAGGAGGATCTCAGCACCGTGCATGAACTCCGTAGCACCGGCGAGAATACCAATGTGTGTATATAATGTATAGGAATCACACATTCTATAAATGTTTTTTTGATGGGTAGGTTTCTTAATTTTAAATTTTGCCAGGGCAGCGGCCTGATAGGCCTACTCTTTACGATTTTTAATTGCCGTGGGATTTTTAACGTGCGCAACTTTTACACGGGACCTCCTATTTTTTCGCTTTTATCCGAGAAGTCTAGGCATCCGATCTCACTACCTATGAGACCAGGGGGAGTTTGACGTAATTAAGATCACTGGTTCTGAAAAAAATATTTTAATAAATTATAATCCCTCAACTGGGATTCGAACCCGGTACCCCTTGAATACGAGGCGGCCGCCATACCTCTGAGCCACTCCGACCCCAAACTGATTATTACCGCCATATAAAAAATGACCAGGGTCATCAAATCGTCGATATGTCGTCACGCTGAGCGTTGTACACTTTTCAAAAATACCGAAAACAAAAACGCCGTAATTAGATTTTCTATTTTCTAGCTTAGCTTGGTCTTCGGTTTAAAGTGATTCTTCCCCCCCCCCCCCCCCCTTTTGTTGTTGTTGTTGTTGTTCTTGTCACGGTCTCAACATAAAATACCAAATACCAAGCTTTTTTTAGTGTATCACTTGTGGTTGGAGAATGAGAATCAGCCAGTTGTGGAAGCCACATTTGTAAAAATTCAAATGTGAAGTCAGTCCTATTGTATGGCTCTGACACATGGAGAACAACAAAAACAACAACCAAAAAGCTACAGACTTTCATAAATGGGCGCTTGTGTAGAATAGAAGGACTGAAATGGTATGACAAAGTCACCAATGTGGAATTGATGACAAGAACCAGACAAGTGCCAGTGGAACAAGAGATAAGATTGGTATGAAAGTGAGGGACGTTGGAGATGGATACGACACACATTGAGGAAACCTGTTGATACCAGGCAGTCCTTGCCCATGGTAAGAACGGAAGAGGAATACCAACAGAGCATATGGAGAAGAGAACTGGAGCCAGACATGAAGGGAATGAAGAAAACATAAAATGGCCTTGAGCTGATGTCATGTGACAGGAAGACTTGGCATAAGTTTGTTGAAGGCATATGCTCCTTGGAAAGTAGAAAGGTGATGAACGAATAAATGAATGAATGAATATGGGGGGATAAAATGAAGTCTGCTCAGTAAATCAAACTAACTTTTTTTTTTCTTGTTTCTCCACACAGTGAACAGGTTAGCAATGGACACCATCAGCTACGTCAACAAGTTGCAACACTTCGTCTCAGAGATGGCCTGAGACCTTCGCCATGTCACTCTATCCATCAAGCAATAAGAACTGTACATTTTCTCATGGTGTGTTTAAGGAGTTTCCATGTGTCTTTTTATACACGGAAGTCACAGTCGCAACTGTAAACATTATCAACATACGGCCGTTATTAGGAATTTATGAGAAATCTTGAAGTTCTTCAACTTAAGTTTTCGAATTAAATTAAGACTGTAAAATTAATTATTATCAAAGGTCATCTCATAAATATGTGAAAATTATGGCTTCCACAATTACTAACAGTGATTCTGTAGTGTCATATCGAAGCCTTGAAATTTAGTTAAGTGACATCTTGTGTTGCCAGTGTTGAAGCAAACGGGCTGATATATCGCCAACTTTGTCCCCTCCAAATATCTAGCTTACATCGAATTAACTGGAGACAGTCACAAGTGGATGCGAGAAAAAAGTGGAGCAAGAAAGTTCTAGAAAAAGTGCTCTATTGGCCTGCATATAAAATATAACTATACACCAAGTATTACCCACAATGTGCCAGTTTATACAGATAGCGTTCATTTTCTTTTTTTTTCACTCAGTATTTCTTCTGTAAACATTCAAGATTGTTGCAAACAATTCTGGTGGCTAACTGTGCATCAGTTGTGTGTAACCCGACTTTTAATACACTAAGCCATATTAAATTCTGGCAAATATGATTTTCTGATAAGTGTAAAACCCATGTATAATCAAAAGTGCCACGAGCCAAAACTAATATCAACATCTTTAGCGGAATGTTTCAAAATTTGAAATAGCTCTTGGTGAAAATACTTCGAAACTTCACGTGATAATTGTGAAGGTTTGTGGTTACTTACATAGTTTCAGTTGAAATAAACGATAATTGGCAGTATAATTTTCGAAACAAATCATTTGGATTTCATTTACATTTTTAAAAGTGTCGATAGCATGGTTTAATTTTGATAGATTCGCTATTAAATGCATTTTATTTTGATAGGTAGACTGTGGTGCTTATATTCACTTTTTCTGTCCCTGTAGGATATGGTTAACTGATCTGGTGATTTGATTCATTGGTTTTTTTTTTCTCCCAAATAGCCTATATTAGTTGTGTAAATATTCTTAGAAACTTGAATAAAAGTATTGGTGGACCAACAATTCTCTGAGTTTCGTGTCATGTGACCGACTGTTCTTCATCCACACATATTTCCAATATGTCACAAATATACAGCATGTAATATTTACATTATCATGGAGCTGGCAAACTCATTACTTAAAAAAATACTACAGCAACCATAGCTGCAGAATCATGTGCTTTGGCATAGGCGTCCTGCAAGATCAGCTGCTGCAGCAGGTTTGGACTTTCAATACCATACGGAGCGAAAGATAAATTATGACAATTGGAATACGTCATCATTCGTTACACAAAATTCTATGGCTGGCAACCTCGTCCATATGAAAACAAATTTCTATCCGCCCACCCGCTGGCTTATGGCAACCCTCGAACCTACAAGGTCATATGAGAACAAATTTCTGGACTACCAATGCCCACCGAATGCAAGAGTTTGTGCTTTTGGACATAGCGCTTCCTCGATGGGGTCACGTCTACATGATGTCCTCCATAATACGTCAGTGTTAGCAAAAGAGGACGTGATGAAATATTTACATGACAACAAATCAACACGTACCAAGGACCTTAGTCCACTCTCAGACGTACATAAACTGAATTTGTTCAAAGAAAGCAGTGTCCTAGCCGAGAGAGGCTATTTCTATCTCCATAGTGAACTTTACCAGGACTGGGCTGGCAGCGACGGCAATAAAGGCCTATATTTCTATCTCCATAGAACTTTACCAGGAACTGGTGCTAGTGACGGCAATAAAGGCTATTTCTATCTCCATAGAACTTTACCAGGACTGGTGCTAGTGACGGCAATAAAGGCTATTTCTATCTCCATAGAACTTTACCAGGACTGGTGCTAGCGACGGCAATAAAGGCTATTTCTATCTCCATAGAACTTTACCAGGACTGGTGCTAGCGACGGCAATAAAGGCTATTTCTATCTCCATAGAGCTTTACCAGGACTGGTGCTAGCGACGGCAATAAAGGCTATTTCTATCTCCATAGAACTTTACCAGGACTGGTGTGGCCGTGGGTCGTATTGCAAGATTCGGACCACTGCCCTTTCAGTAGATAGTGTGTTGTAAAGTAAATACTAGAAACTTCCTTCACTCAGACTGACTCTACTTTTTCTTCATACCCACTGTTTATCAATCGATACCACTCAAAAACAGCAGTGAAAATATCAATGGTAGAACTTTATTAACATACGTTGACAACTGAGTAAAAATGGTATGCCCAACCTTTCTCTTCAAGGTTGGCAGTCTTGCAAAATACAAATCTTCAGTTTCAAACAATCTCAGTATCCATTTTTCACATACATTTGCTTGTCTTCTTACTATTACTTGTCCCAGCTATAGAACATGTCATATTTATTCAGATAGAACTTCCTGTCGTTCTTATGTACTGCTTATTTACTTTTCTGTTTCTTTTCCCATGTTTCTTGTTATATCTCTATACGAGAAACTGGCCTTAACCGCCAGGGCTGTCACTTTTACCAAGATTTCATCTGTTTACTGTCCTCTGCTCAGACCTGTCTACTGAGCTACATACGCTAGTTATCAATCAAAATGTCAAAACGTACCTGGTTTTGTTTCTTCATATGAAATACACTTTTTCTTACACAAACACTTTGGTGCTCCGAAAATATCTTATACAACAATATCAAATCTTACGCTGAGCACGTTCAATATCTAACTACACACTTGAGAGAAACACCTTTTCCCTGCTACGCCTAGCGCGTCTCAAACCAGACTCCCTCAAAACCCCGATCCAACATTCCTCGTTCACGCCTAACATGTGTTTACGCATCTCGACTTTCTCGTGCATACTTTTTTTTTCACTCACTCAAACCTGTAAGGGACTTAATTCTAAGTTACTTCCCTTAAGACAAAGCCGAACCTTACACATCTTATCTCCCTTCATCAACGACAAATAATCTGTAACCAAACCCATCCATATCTCTCAAACCATTTTTCTACATTCTTTCTCTCTATCAAAACCAAATCACCGTTCACACATTGTCACGTAGGGTTTATATTCATTTAATTTCCTACAACTTCTTCCTATTCTTTCACCCGAAAATTCTCTCTTTTATTATCTCTGTATTTCATTTTTTTCCTGTATTTTTTTCACCCATTCGTTTTGCGAATATTATTTTCATATAATTCGCAAACTTTACCTGTTTTCCCTTCTCATAAACTGAGAATCGCGCTAGGACGATATTACGTAGATGTCAGGGCTGCAGGGCGTCAGAAGGCGTGATAAGTCGGTTCGCTGAACACAGGACGTAGCAAATCGTCTACATTCTCAACGAGCGCGCGAGCTTCTTCTCGGCATAGTCCCGGTGAGGTGTGATACTTTACATCTGCACCGGTCAGTATCCAGACATTTGTCTCGAAAATCCCAAACTGACACGGCGCCCACTTGGGCCATGGTCAGCTGTAGTGTGAAAACTGCCCTGAAATGGAGTCAGGCTGTCTGGGATTTGAAACTGACACGCGTACATCGTAGTCAGTAGGTGACCGTTACGACACGCGTTAAGCGGACGTAAATGTTGGGAGTAGGGGAGATAATTTCGCTTGGCGAAGTAAGTTTGGGCCCTTTGTCTGATTTTAAGATATTGGCCAAGTTTGAAACTTTAATTTCATTCTCGCTCATAGACTCCACAGTAGATAGGTCGCTCGAAAAACAGAATAGCTGTTAGCGAAGATCTCAGTTTGTTTCGGCAATTTGTCGAACTTCTAGACTTCCAGAAATATTTTCAGCATGTTTATTCTTAAGTTGTGCGACTACCTGTAATTCTGTGGTTGAGGTAATTAATATGATAGATATATAGATTTTGTGAGTGTTAAAGTGTTAAATCGCTTAATTCATTTTTAACCTATTTCTTTAGCGCAGAAGAGAGATAAAGTGGTAGGCTATTATATTTTCTAGGGAAGCATTCAGTGGAAAGCAGTAGGAAATTATAATTTCTAGCTTATAACGGCAATTGTAGCTATTTATGAATTTAATTTAACTGCTAATACTCAGTCGAGTGTATTTTTCTAAACTAACGTATAAACTCTAGAATCGAGCCTCATGAATGATGACGGGATACGCACGTGTTCCTAATTTATGAGGAATGCTGATTTTTAAATATAACTTACGTCACGGGAAGTTTAAATGATAAGCAAAGCTCTCTGCTTGCAAGTTTAAATGTAAGTTTTAACCAGTACAGATTCTGTTTATTATATTATATGTGTTATTTTTCCTCCACACAGTGAAAGTTTTGGGGTGACCCTAACTTTACCAGCACCTAGTAGTAGTTTCCATACTTGTGAAGAAATAGACAGTCCTTATTTTGAACCACGTGGGTTTTCTCAAGTAACACTGATCTGACGGTGCAAGTTAGACAGAAATACTAATATCCCTATAACGGGTTTTCAAAGACTGTAATGATAAATACTGGACCTGGGAGCCAGCACTTAATTTCTTCTAGAAACTCTATATAATTTGCTGCCTGGTGGCGTGAATATTAACAATCATTTCCCGACTAGATTATATCTTGTGGACAAATCTGTGGTGTGACTAAAGTGAATCCTATACTGAGGGAAGGCACCGACCTGACATTCATCATTTTTTTTAGAAACCTACGCTATTGACACCGTGCTCTGCTAACTCCCGCGCCTGGACTAATTGTTAGGTGACTTAATCAGACATTTGAACAAATTTGCATACCCAAGTAGTCGTTCCCGGAGACTCCGAGTTAAATACGTCTTTTGGAACTGGGGACTTCTTGGCAGAAGACTGCATTTTTTTGAGTCTGTGTGAAAATCTAAAATCAATGTGTTCCAAGAGGCAGCAAGCAAAGTCGTGAGTACAAGTGTGAAAAGCCATGGCGGAATGAATGAGTGTACGCTGGTTTGAGTGATATTTTTTCACTATTTTATCTTTGACACCCTGTTGCTGTCCTAATTTTTTTTTTTTTTTCAATCTGCATAATTTGTTGCTAAGGCTAGAGTTCTTGTGTTTTTGTCTTAGGTTAAATCATGTTTTTTTCAAACTCTGTGCATATAATTACGAGATAAAACAAAGAAAAACTCTTAGACTCAAACCCTATGTATCTGTGACTCTGGCGCCATCATCTGTTCTCTTAACGGGGCCGGGCTAAACCTAGAGTTAACACTATAACGGGGCTATCATCCTTGCAACATTTCCTTGATTTTTTATGACTATGTGTATATGTATTTTCCTTGATGTACTTTCTTTGATGTTGTGAGCCGATTTTTTCCTGATAATAAAATCGCTCTTGAACTTAATAATCGTGTTTGGTCAGCTCGTTCTAGATAATATATATATCATTGTTATAGTTTTCCCACGTCTGTGTGTTTACCTGTCGTCACGTGTATGTGCGTGCCTGTGAGTGATAGAAATATACGTAATATGTATATTGGTGTAGTCTGTCTGACACTGTAACAACTGTTGTAGAAGATAGGTGAGAGAGAGAAGAATTCTTTTCGCTTTCAGAGACAGCCACTATATCAAATCTATCATCTCACGTGTGTGGAAATTCTATTACCTTTCACAAACTCTCACTGAGTCTATCACCTATTCAAACCTATTCAGAAGGGACCAAACCTAGTCTTAATTCTCCTATCGGAAATCTACGACAAATGGGTTCTCGTCCGACGGATTTTTGAACTTAGAATAGGAAGACGAGTACGACAAATGAGGGCTCGTTTCCGGTCTTTGAACTTAGAATAGGAAGACGAGTACGACAAACGTGGACTCGTCTATATGGATTTTGGACTTAAGATTCTGTATTCTGATATAGAGTAAGAGTGTGATGTCTTGTGAGTTGTTATATCTTTAAATAATTACCCCCTAGACTAGCGATCTGTTTACGGGCGTGCTGACCACACAAACTAATAAGTTTTTTTTTTCCACAGCATCTTTGAATAATATACATTTTGGTTACAGGTTGATTTTGTCGGGATATATGTTAACTGCTGATTGTAATACTAAATGCTGGTAAAGTGGTGAGTGTATAACATTCACTGGGTACTGAGGCAGAACGGCGTTTGAACTAAGTTAAGGAGTGTGTTTCGGACTTTTTTGTCCAGATTAATTCCCTCCCTTACCCGATCTGACTTCAGGGGCGAACTTATAGTGGATTTTTAAAAATGGCGTAGTCGTGTTTTGCATTAAGTGCTTTATTGCCGATAATAGCAGCGATAGTTAGATTTTACTTTGGAGGAGGTATCCCAGGGTTAAGGATATCATCTTTTGATTTTTGGTAATTTTTTTTCTCGTAAGTGGTAGGAACCTGGTTATTCTTTTTCCTATTTTCTTTCTCCAACAGTCTCAGTCACTGACATAATATGGCCGAGAGGGCAAAGCTTAGACAACTTCTCAGGGACGAAGCGAGAGAGGAGGGACTGGAAGGAGAGGAAGCGAAAGCTTTTGTCAGAGACGAACTTGAGAGATATGATGCGGAGAAGAAAGAAGCGGAAGACCGGCTATTACAGCAGAAGAAGATGGACGAGGAAATGGAAATCCGCAGGATGCAGCATGAGGAAAAAGAGAAAGAGAGACAGCATGAGAAGGAGAGAGAGGTGAGACAGCACGAGGAAAGAGAAAATGAGCAACGACGACAGCATGAGCTGGCGCTTAAGACTCTGGAATTCCAAAGGCGTGGGGCTGCCTCTACCTCCAGCAATGGAGAGTCTTCTCCTCATTCTCCCTTAACTGACCCTGCTAACACTCAATCTCTTCAACTAAATGCTATGTCTTTCACTCTTGAATCTTTTCCTTGTCCAAATGAGAAGATTGACACATGGTTAGAAAAATTTGAGAAAATTGCAACTCTGTACGGGTTAGAGAGGTCGCGTTGGAATATGAAACTTTCCCAGGCCCTAAAAGGTTCTGCTTATGATGTTTATTCTAAGCTGGAAAGTAGCCAACAAGACGACTACGATGTGTTGAAGAAAGCGTTACTGGAGCGCTTTGAAATGAACGCTCGCAAGTTTTTGCAACTGTTTCGCAACAGCCGGAAAGAGAATTCTGAAACTTTTCACCAGTTCTCATCTCGTCTTAAGGGATATCTAACAAAGTGCCTTGAGCTTTCGCAGCTCCCCTCTACCTATGAAGGTCTTGAGGAACTTGTTCTAACTGAACAAATAAAGAACACTTTGTCTGCTGATACCCGGAGATTTCTCGCTGAGCAGGGGGCAGAAAAACTTGAAGACATTTTGGAAAAGTCTGAGCGTTATCACAATGCGCTGGCTGAACTACCGGCCACAAAGCGGAAACCGACAGAGGAGCATTTTCGAAAACATAACCTAGAGCAATCTTCTCAGGTTTCTAACCAAAACAACCACAGAGAAACTGGACCTCAAAACCCCCCTCCTGAAAAATCCAAGTTCTACAAGAACAAGTACCCCAACCACCCCAAACAGTCTGATCAACCCGACCGCCCTACATGGCAGCGCAGCCAGAAAGGACAAGGTGGCAAAGGGAGAACCCCTGAGCACGGGACATATGATCAGACCGAGCACACCGAGCCGAAACGCATCGGATGCTTATTGACAGTCTCGCAAGGCGGAATTATTGACAGTGATTCCCAACCTGTTGGGGATAGACCCTCAACGCGAGGTACTGTTACTTTGAACGGTTCTCAAACTTCTTGCTTATTTGACACGGGGCTTTCTTACGATTGCATTGTTGCCAGAAACCTGGTCAAACCCGGTCAAGAGACAGCAGAGACCGTCAAACTTTGTGGAGTTCGTAAGAGTGAGGCACCTACAGCGCTTCCCATCGCATTGGTGGAGATCCACTCTGATTTTGTCAGAGGTGTGATCAAAGCAGCTGTTATGGATGATCCCATCTACCCAGTCATACTTGGCGGGAGATACGTGTGTATTGGGAAACCGGAAGAGCCGATTGTGGCAGCAGTAACTACAAGAGGGCAAACCAAGAAGGAACGGGAGCCTGCGCCGAATTTGTTACCCATGGAACTTAAAGAAGCGCAATACAAGGACCCTACTTTGGCACCCTGCTTTAGGAAACTGCCCATGGCTAAGGAACCCAAACAGCACGGGGACATTTTTTCTGAGGATGGCGTACTTTATCGGAGAACGGGCAAGCCTGACCAAGGTTACAACCAGCTCCTAGTACCGAAACAGTACAGAAGCCGAATCCTAGAAATGGGACACTCTCTTCCCTTTAGCGGACATATGGGACAGAACGCCACAAACCAACGTATAACCACTCATTATTGGTGGCCAGGAGTAAACACTGATATTATCAGGTACGTCAAATCCTGTGCCCAGTGCCAACGTGTGCCACCCAAGCAACGGACACCCCCAGTCCACATGGGTGAAATGCCAATAATGGGAACACCATTCGAACGGGTTGTGATCGACATTTTAGGGCCTTTCGAAAGGACTAAAAGAAGGAACAGGTTTATCCTGACCTTAGTCGATACATGCACTTTATGGGCAGAAGCTATCCCGCTAACATGCGCAGATGCCAAGCATGTCGCAGAAGCCCTCGTGCAGATTTTCACTCGGTTTGGATTCCCGCAGCAAGTGTTGACGGATAATGGATCTCCATACCGAAACCTGTTGATGGATGAGATCGTTAAGATCTTGAGGACCCAGCACATCCACACTAAGCCATATACTCCGGCCGGAAATGGGCTCGTGGAACGTGCTAATGGAAACCTCACCATGATGCTAAGTAAGCTGGCACAAGTGAAACCTGAAGATTGGGATCTCTGTATTCCTGCAGCATTATTTGGCTACAGAGAATCTCCTCATACTTCCACAGGATTTCCGCCAGCTACACTCTTATTCGGCAGACCCATTAAGGGCCCGCTTGAAGCCTTACTTCAGTCTCTGACAGACGAGAAGGCTGATGAGACAGTTGTCTCAGCCAGTACATATGTGTCGGTTTTAAAGGAACGGTTGAAACTAGGGTGGGACCTAGCAACGACTAACTTTAAGCGAGCACGCACCAAGCACGCTAACCGATACAGGAAAGTCGCGGAAGAGAGAGAACTGGAAGCAGGAGAGAAAGTTTTGGTGTTGCTCCCTACCGAGAACAACCAACTGAAGATCGGATGGCAAGGGCCGTTTACCGTCCTGAAAAAGATTTCTAAGGCTAACTACCAGATCTCTATTGAAGGAAAGGAGAAGGTTTTCCATTTAAATCTCTTAAAGAGATACTTGGAAAAACCAGTGCCAACCTCCGACCATCTCCTGACGATCGCCAAAACTGACGAAGATGACGATAGTGGCAGGGATATTCCACCGCTATCACAGGAAATCTTTCAAAAATGTCAGAAGCGGCGACGCTCTTTCAAGCGCGCATATGAGACATTCCAGGGGAAGGAAACTTTGAGGAGTGGACTTGAGTAGGAATTGGACAGAGATGGAGGGGGAGATGGAGAGGGAAGAAGACAGACACCCCGAAGCTACGGTTATAGGAAATTAAACTCCATAACGTAGACATGGAGTGCTTCCATATCTTAAAGGGGGGAGGCTCTGTCACGTAGGGTTTATATTCATTTAATTTCCTACAACTTCTTCCTATTCTTTCACCCGAAAATTCTCTCTTTTATTATCTCTGTATTTCATTTTTTTCCTGTATTTTTTTCACCCATTCGTTTTGCGAATATTATTTTCATATAATTCGCAAACTTTACCTGTTTTCCCTTCTCATAAACTGAGAATCGCGCTAGGACGATATTACGTAGATGTCAGGGCTGCAGGGCGTCAGAAGGCGTGATAAGTCGGTTCGCTGAACACAGGACGTAGCAAATCGTCTACATTCTCAACGAGCGCGCGAGCTTCTTCTCGGCATAGTCCCGGTGAGGTGTGATACTTTACATCTGCACCGGTCAGTATCCAGACATTTGTCTCGAAAATCCCAAACTGACACGGCGCCCACTTGGGCCATGGTCAGCTGTAGTGTGAAAACTGCCCTGAAATGGAGTCAGGCTGTCTGGGATTTGAAACTGACACGCGTACATCGTGGTCAGTAGGTGACCGTTACGACACGCGTTAAGCGGACGTAAATGTTGGGAGTAGGGGAGATAATTTCGCTTGGCGAAGTAAGTTTGGGCCCTTTGTCTGATTTTAAGATATTGGCCAAGTTTGAAACTTTAATTTCATTCTCGCTCATAGACTCCACAGTAGATAGGTCGCTCGAAAAACAGAATAGCTGTTAGCGAAGATCTCAGTTTGTTTCGGCAATTTGTCGAACTTCTAGACTTCCAGAAATATTTTCAGCATGTTTATTCTTAAGTTGTGCGACTACCTGTAATTCTGTGGTTGAGGTAATTAATATGATAGATATATAGATTTTGTGAGTGTTAAAGTGTTAAATCGCTTAATTCATTTTTAACCTATTTCTTTAGCGCAGAAGAGAGATAAAGTGGTAGGCTATTATATTTTCTAGGGAAGCATTCAGTGGAAAGCAGTAGGAAATTATAATTTCTAGCTTATAACGGCAATTGTAGCTATTTATGAATTTAATTTAACTGCTAATGCTCAGTCGAGTGTATTTTTCTAAACTAACGTATAAACTCTAGAATCGAGCCTCATGAATGATGACGGGATACGCACGTGTTCCTAATTTATGAGGAATGCTGATTTTTAAATATAACTTACGTCACGGGAAGTTTAAATGATAAGCAAAGCTCTCTGCTTGCAAGTTTAAATGTAAGTTTTAACCAGTACAGATTCTGTTTATTATATTATATGTGTTATTTTTCCTCCACACAGTGAAAGTTTTGGGGTGACCCTAACTTTACCAGCACCTAGTAGTAGTTTCCATACTTGTGAAGAAATAGACAGTCCTTATTTTGAACCACGTGGGTTTTCTCAAGTAACACTGATCTGACGGTGCAAGTTAGACAGAAATACTAATATCCCTATAACGGGTTTTCAAAGACTGTAATGATAAATACTGGACCTGGGAGCCAGCACTTAATTTCTTCTAGAAACTCTATATAATTTGCTGCCTGGTGGCGTGAATATTAACAATCATTTCCCGACTAGATTATATCTTGTGGACAAATCTGTGGTGTGACTAAAGTGAATCCTATACTGAGGGAAGGCACCGACCTGACATTCATCATTTTTTTTAGAAACCTACGCTATTGACACCGTGCTCTGCTAACTCCCGCGCCTGGACTAATTGTTAGGTGACTTAATCAGACATTTGAACAAATTTGCATACCCAAGTAGTCGTTCCCGGAGACTCCGAGTTAAATACGTCTTTTGGAACTGGGGACTTCTTGGCAGAAGACTGCATTTTTTTTGAGTCTGTGTGAAAATCTAAAATCAATGTGTTCCAAGAGGCAGCAAGCAAAGTCGTGAGTACAAGTGTGAAAAGCCATGGCGGAATGAATGAGTGTACGCTGGTTTGAGTGATATTTTTTCACTATTTTATCTTTGACACCCTGTTGCTGTCCTAATTTTTTTTTTTTTTCAATCTGCATAATTTGTTGCTAAGGCTAGAGTTCTTGTGTTTTTGTCTTAGGTTAAATCAGGTTTTTTTCAAACTCTGTGCATATAATTACGAGATAAAACAAAGAAAAACTCTTAGACTCAAACCCTATGTATCTGTGACTCTGGCGCCATCATCTGTTCTCTTAACGGGGCCGGGCTAAACCTAGAGTTAACACTATAACGGGGCTATCATCCTTGCAACATTTCCTTGATTTTTTATGACTATGTGTATATGTATTTTCCTTGATGTACTTTCTTTGATGTTGTGAGCCGATTTTTTCCTGATAATAAAATCGCTCTTGAACTTAATAATCGTGTTTGGTCAGCTCGTTCTAGATAATATATATATCATTGTTATAGTTTTCCCACGTCTGTGTGTTTACCTGTCGTCACGTGTATGTGCGTGCCTGTGAGTGATAGAAATATACGTAATATGTATATTGGTGTAGTCTGTCTGACGCTGTAACAACTGTTGTAGAAGATAGGTGAGAGAGAGAAGAATTCTTTTCGCTTTCAGAGACAGCCACTATATCAAATCTATCATCTCACGTGTGTGGAAATTCTATTACCTTTCACAAACTCTCACTGAGTCTATCACCTATTCAAACCTATTCAGAAGGGACCAAACCTAGTCTTAATTCTCCTATCGGAAATCTACGACACACATCCCCCCCCCCCCCCCCCTTAAAAAAAATTTCTCTCACAGAGAAAATTTCCCGAAAAATCTCCACTCAATCTCTTCCTTCCCTCTTCTACTACCAATTCCATCCCTCTTTTCCTCAACATCTGTCCCAATGAGACCCACCATTCTCCACTTCTAATCAACCTCACTCATCTTCCTGTCTACAATTTCCATTTCATAGTATACATTTTCCATCATGGAACTGTTTTCATATTATACATTTTACTGAATACAAGTTTTCATATTATACATTTTACTGAATACAACTCTTTTCATGTTACAACTTATACATAATGGAACTCATTTCATAGTACACCTTGTCGTTTGCTCCTTTACGACTCTTACTAGACCTTTCTAACTTCATTAGCCATTTACCATCCCTTTTATCTCTACTCCCAAGTTTATTATCCCGCCTACGCGAATTATCTTGAATTTCTGCCTATCTCATTAATCATTCTACTTAGTTGCATATCTTTCCTACGTTATCTACATTTCATTTCCATCTTCCCTTGTGGTTAAAAGAAACCCGTAACCATATACAATGTGTACTGTTTCCTCAACATAATTATTCTCTCCTCTATTCTCATTTCCTTAGTTTTTCTATCTTTCATTATTCTTCCTTATTATCTCCCTATAACCTCCATTTCTTATACTTGGAGAAGCCTCGCTTCCCACAAAGTCTTCATCAGACTCTGGCAACTGCCGAAAAACAAAAATCTGCATCCTCCTCAACTCCGTTGTCAGCTCCCTCTAGATTATCACTTCTAATTATCCAATTTTCTCTATATCTTCGCCATTTCTCTATGGCCCTCATCTACCGCCATATTCTCTATAGTTTCTCCACTACTCCTTTAGTTGTCTCGTAATTCCCTTTCGTCTCCTCTCTGTGACTTCTCCATTCCTCCCATCTACGTCTCTCTCCCTTAATCTATGGCTTCCCTGCCTCTTTCCTCTTCTCTTCCACCACTGCAGTAGTCCATCGTTCGGACCTACTGAGTTCACTTTTATGTTTAGTGTAGAACGATTGCATCTAGCTTCCAAACAACTACACTTCCGCTGCAATTTCTACTTCTCTCCTCTCCCTCATAACAGCTACTCTCGTTCCCTCTCTGGAACTGTGCTGTCCAATTTCTCAACCACAACTCCGTCCATCTCCCAACACCTCTCACCATCACTGCCGTCCTCCTCTACGGCCTCCCAATAACCCCATTGTCATTTATCTCCTTATTCTCAATATCTCTGCCGTCCTCCTCTACGGCTTCAACATCTCAGTCTCCATATTACTCCATAATACTTCATATCTCTCCATCTTTCTGCCGTCCTGCTCCACGGCTTCCCAAAATCTCATTTTCCCTTATTTCTCCATATTTCTCCCAGAAAACGAAAATACAACCGCCGTCCTCCTCAACGGTTTCTCAAAATCTCTAAATTTCTATTATTCCTTCCGTCTTCCTCTACGACTGCTCAAAATATATAACTCCATATTTCTCCCATTTTACCATAATATTCCATGTTTCTGCCGTGTTCTGCTCTACGGTTTCTCCAACCTCTATCTTCCTTGTTCCTGCCGTCGTCACCACGGCTTTCTAACTATTGTCTGCAATTCTCTTATGACCTCTACTTCTTACCTCTCCTTTTCTCGTTTCCTCTACTGCAGTACCCTATTGGTCAGGTGTGCTCAGTTTACTTCTTAAGTGCGGTATGGACCAATCATACTTGTCCATCATGCTTTTTTCATCGTTCATCTCAACATCAGCACTATAACCAGCGTCCTTTTCAGGACGATCAAGACAGCATTATAACCAGCGACCATTTCAGGACGTACACAGCGCTCACCCAACAGATCATTATACGTTAGCAGTATACCAAAATGACTCGTACCAAGCAACAAGCGAAAAAGAGGAAAGTATATACAAGCCCTCAAACACTTGTCAGCAGCATCAAACAAAGTCAACAAGAGAGCAAGAATACTCCAACTACCAACTTCGTGGCCAGTCCTTCTCAGAAGGCAAACAAAGCAACCGTTGATACTACAACCGATGAGCGACCCAAAGCTTCAAAGGAAAAGGACAAGAGCAGACTGCCGGAGAGCAGTGCGGCCCCAAGTGCTAGCGTGGAAGAAGATGATGATGAAGACCCAGAACGTACAGAAATATTGAGAGCGCTACAACAGTTGGAGCAGATGACGAAAAGAATACAGAAAAGGGCAGAAGCACACGTCTCTGGCCAATATTATAAAGACCCAGAATATAAAGACATGTTGAGAGCGCATCAACAGATAAAACAGATGCAGGAAAGACGAGAGAAAAGAAGACAGGAGCCTGAATCCATGGGGCCACCACCGCACTTACCCGAATCGTCAACAGAAACCCTATCTACCACAGAGATGCTGCACCAAATACCGTTGACACCACCACACGATGCCGAGATGACAGCCGCAGAGGGTGCTTTCACTGGATACCAGCTGTTCCGAAGCCGAGGTCCACAGACGCCTTCAGGATGAAAACGCAAATCTAAAAATCAAGCAGGTCGAGAGACTAAAAACCTGGGCCAAGAAAGATACCAATCTGATGATAGTTACGGTAGAAGGGTCGACAAGACCCGAGAGACTGACGCTCGAAACCACAACCAAAAAGACAGAAGCCTATATCCCTCCGGTGATGCAGTGCTCCAACTGCCAGCAGTTCTCGCACACAAAGAAGACGTGCAGGAGGGATGCAGTCTGTCGATATTGTGCGGGTGGCCACCCATACCGCGATTGTCCCAAGGCGAAGGAGGACAACAACTACAAAGCAATAAACTCAAACCGCTCCTGTGCAAACTGCCTCGGAAACCATGGGGCTAGATACCGAGGCTGCCCGATGTTCCAGGAAACCAAGAGCATCCTGAAGGAAGCGGTTTCCAAAAACATCCCCTTCAAGGAGGCAAAACACAGAGTGGCTACGGATATTGCAGATAAACAACGCACAATAGACAGACGACAGTTACACAAGCTGACCGCTGAAGTCAGAGAAATGAAAATAAAGCTGCGAATCGAAAACAGCAAGCAAGCCGCCGAAGAACCAACCGACAGTGTAGAAGATGCGATAAACATGCAGAACATAAAACACGTGATGGAAGAAATGAAAAGAATCCAGCAACAAGTAGAAACAGATGTCAAGAAGCTGAAAGAGCTGACAGAAGAAAACACAAAAATAGTCAAAAGAATAGAAGCAGAAAGAATAGCCATTGAGAAAATATCATCAAACAGCACGCGAGAAACTAAAACGAACAACCAAGCAGTAAAAGAAATCATACAAGAAACGCTAGAACAGCTACTACCAACGATAATTGAAAAAGCACTGTCACAGATACAGGAGAGCAAGAAGACAAAAGCAACAGAAACTAAGAACGTAGAAACACACAAAACCAAACAAGCCAGATAGTGAGGCAGGACATAAAAAACACCATGAGCGCGACACGGCACCACAAACGGACAAAGAGGAACCCAGACATCCAGCTAGTGGTCCTTTTCAGGACCGATCACCTCCAGGACTACGAACGAGATACTAGTGAAGACGATAACACCCTATATACCCCAATTATAACCAAACTTTCAGGTTGAACAGGGTATTACAGCAGCATAGTAGACGAAAACAACAACAACAAACATCATACTTGTCCTTTTTAAGACTAGCAACCGCCGCCATCTTGTCTACACCTCCTAATATGCTATGTCTTCTTCCATAGCCTCCTACTCATTCCCCTATTTGCTCATAAGCTCCATCAACTTCAACACCATTGTCTCTTTACTTTTAAGCGCCTCTAACGCTATCAGTTTATTCATATCTTGAGTCTCCTCTACTCGTCTAACCTTGTCAACACTTTGCTTCCTCTCTACCTCTGTATCTCGTGTATCTCCCGAGTTTCTCTCAACCTCCTTACTTCTTACTTCGTCAACCGTTTGCCTCGGTTTCCCTCTATCTTCCATTTCTTCCCTTCTCGTACTCCCTGGGTTCCTCTCAGATTCTTTACTCTTTAATTTGTCTCTACCTCGACTTGTACTCTTAGTATCTCTCATACTACTACTCCTATTTCTATCTCCCTTTCTAGCCTCTCGGCTCTTGGATCGGTACTCCCTTTGATCCGTATTTCCTCTCTCTTCCTCCTTTCTAGCCTCTCGGCTCTTGGATCGGTACTCCCTTCGATCCGTATTTCCTCTCTCTTCCTCCTTTCTAGCCTCCCGGCTCTTGGATCGGTACTCCCTTCGATCCGTATTTCCTCTCTCTTCCTCCTTTCTAGCCTCTCGGCTCTTGGATCGGTACTCCCTTCGATCCGTATTTCCTCTCTCTTCCTCCTTTCTAGCCTCTCGGCTCTTGGATCGGTACTCCCTTCGATCCGTATTTCCTCTCTCTTCCTCCTTTCTAGCCTCTCGGCTCTTGGATCGGTACTCCCTTCGATCCGTATTTCCTCTCTCTTCCTCCTTTCTAGCCTCTCGGCTCTTGGATCGGTACTCCCTTCGATCCGTATTTCCTCTCTCTTCCTCCTTTCTAGCCTCTCGGCTCTTAGATCGGTAATCCCCTCGATCTGTATGTGTTCTATTTCTCTGTGTATCTAGTCCCTCTGGACTCTTGGATAGGTATTCCCGTCGACTCGTATCTCTTCTATCCTCACTTCTATTTCTCAGCCTATCTCGGCTCTTGGATCGGAAATCCCTTCTATCCGTATCCCCCCTTCGTTCTCTACTATTATCTCTCCTATTCTCCTCGCTCTCTCTAGTCCTGAATCGGTATTCTCCTCGATTCGTATGTCTCCTATTACTACCCTCTCGGCTCTTGGATCGGTATTCTCTTCGACCCGTATCCCTACTTGCCTCCTCAGTATCTCTACTCTTAGATCGGTATTCTCGTCGATCTGCACTTCTACTACTTTCATGTTTCTTAACTTCATCTACTTTCTGCTTCGCCTTCTCAGTGGCTTTCTTTATATCATGACCTGCCCCAGGTGCTGTTACATCTTCTTTTTTCTCTGATGTCTGTCTACTCATTTCCTGTTTGCTTTCTAACTCTTCCAACTTCTCTAAATCTGCGCAAAGTGCAGTTAACTGTTCTATTTTTGTTCTATCTTTATTTCCTCCTTCCTCTTTGTTTTTCCCTCAACTTTGCTAGACGTCTTCTGTAATCCTCTGAATCGTCTGATGACGACGACCGCTGTCTCTTCATCCCTCTTATATTTTCTTCCTCCATCTCTTCCTGCGTATCTGAATCTTTAGCTGATGTGTCCTCTATATTCTGAGTTTGACTTGCACCACTTTGTTGTTTAGTATCTATCTGTTGCTCCTTTTGTTTCAATAGCTGCTGTTCCTGTGCTCTGTTTCTTTGTTCTGCAGCTCTCGTATGTTTGTACGGTGCATCTATTTCTGTTTCAATATTATTCCATTGTTTCCTTATTCCTGTCGTATCTTCTAGAATCTCATTGTACTGTTTACTCTCTGTATCCTGCCATACTTGTATCCTGTCTTCCTCTGGCCTATATGTGCCCATCTCCTCTTGTTCCCTGTTTAAGATTTGGGGGGTTGGGGTTAACCGATCAGATGTTGTTTCTGGTTCTGCCTGGACGTGTGTTCTTCCTGCCATTGTGCGACTCTGACTACCTGTTGATGTTTCTCCATAGTCATCTTCCCATCCTACTCTCCAGTTGTCTCCTATCCTGTTAGACTCCTTCCAGTCACTATCCTTTTGTGTTGCTTCAGTTCTACGTGTTCCTATCCTATCATGTGTATTGTTATGTTGTTTATGTCCTTCCGTGTAGTGTGGTGTGTTATTGGGAATCCGTGTACCTCTTTCTTGAACACTGCCTCTCATACTATACATACTATGGCTCCTTATATAGCCTCTTATATCCATCGGTCTGTCTTCCTCTATTTCGTCTACGACAAGCTTGTAGATTTCTTCCTTTCTTTGTGATAAGTCTATATCAAACTTTTCTTCCAGAATTTTCTGCACCTCCTTTAGTACCACGATGTCTGGTTTAGTTCTTCCAAGGATGGCTTTTATTTCTTTCCTAACCTGCTCTATACTTGGTTGAGGTATTTTGATCCTTTCCATCTTTTCCGTTACACCATTAACTCTCTGTATTCCATTCTCTTTTGTGTGCTTTTTCTCGCCTAACACTGCATTGAGTCTGAATGGTGTGCATACATCTTCCTTGAATCCTATCTTGTCCTGCTTCCTTGTTTCCACTTTCTTCTGCTCTCTGTATATCTTGTTGTTAACTCTATGTTGTGGTACCACCACTGTTTGTGGTTTCCGATTTTGTCTCTGACGCGCGTTGTTATTGTTCATAGTTTCTTGTATTTGGTGCTTTTCTTGGTATTCCATATTTCCTTCCTGACCTTCCATCAGTTGTACCCTTCCTAATACAAATCCTCTTGGTATTCTAACTGTTTTTCCCGTGGTGTTTATAATCATCGTTGGAAATTGTTGTCTTTTTCCAATTTGTACTATTCCTTCTACCATTTCTAGTCCGGGTTCATCTAGTATATCTCCATCTTCCCAGTCGAGTGTTAAGACCGTTTGTCCTTGGTTGAAATATGAGGATCTTTTCAACTTGCCTTGAACAATACCGACTTCATTCGGTCGCAGCGTAACTGTTGTTCTGTTTCGGATTATGGACGCTATATATACGTCGTCCTGTAACCTGATACATTCGCCATGTATCTTCAGTTGGTGAGTATCAAAATGTACTTGAGCCTTATGTTTTAGCAGAAAATCACGTCCTAGTATGATATTTCTCGTCATCCCCTTCACAATGGTGAACGTGTGTTCCACGATCATATTGCCAATTCTCATTTGCACCATAGCTGTTCCCATCACTTTCAGGTTTTCTCCTGACACCGAGGTAAGTGTATTTTGTGACTTTCTGTATTGAGCTACGCCTCGTATCTGTTTATAAAGTCCAAACCTAATAAGGCTTACAGTAGCCCCTGAGTCTACCAATGCTCTATAGCTCCTTCCGTGTATTTCGACAATACATGAACAAGGGTCTGGTTTATGAGCTAGCTCGATTGCTGTTGCTACTTGTCTTCTTTTAGGGATACGTTGTTTTCTTTCTTGTTTTTCAATTTCATTTATTTGTATTTTCTTGTCTATGACTCCTCTCCTGATGTCTCCAACAAAATTCCTCAAATCTATTCTAGTTCTTCTCCTATTCACGCTGTCCCAATGTCCTGATCCATAGTTGCTGTTGAAAGTCGGGAGTGTCCTGTCCCTGTTATTCAATGTTCTATTATGTCCCTGTTTATATTGATATTGGTTACATTTCCATTTCCCAATTTCGCGATCTGTACATATGTTTCTCCTTTCATATTTGTTCCTGTTTATAACTGAACCATCCCAATTCATCTTCCTATTTCTGTATTCTTGACATGTCTTTTGTAGCCATCCTTTCTTGTCAAACCAACTTGCAGGATGGTGTACTCTGGCCCATTGTCTATGGTATGGTTGTTGGCTATACCTAACATGTGTCCTTCCTATCATGTTCACTTGTGGTTGCCTTCCACTTATTGTATCAATATATCCTTTCTCCGTCTTGTCATGTGGTTGTACTATCTCTCTGATGGGTCTCCCTCTCTTGGTGTTTACTTCATTCTCTTGTCTATTTTTTCGGACTGGTTGTAATATTGTTGTCTATTGTGTTGTCTACTATGTCTCGTGTTAAAGGTCTCGACTCTCCTTACTGAGTGCTGCGGCTCTAGTGGCCTATATTTACACGCAAAGGCTTTATGTCCCAGCCTATTGCAAGCATAACACACGATTGGCTCGCGGTCTACCTGTCTTGACCTATAAAACGTTTCTATTCCTCTCCCTCGTCTTGATATTCTTCTTTGTTGACAATGTCCTATCTCCATAGGTTCTTCTTGTGTTTCTTCGCATGGAACTACCCTACCAAGCCTGAGGTCCAATCTTCTTCTAAGGTTCTCTTCGGCTGTAGCAAGTGCAATGGCCTGTGACAAGTTTTGTGGGTCCTTCCTGAGGAGTTGTAATTTAATTGGTATACCATTCAACCCATCGACGAATATGCCCACTAACTGTTTTTCCACCTCTTGCTGGTTAATTTGTTGTCCCAAGAAAACTTCTTCCGCTAGGTTTAACAACCTGTCGCTGAACATTTGAATGGGTTCCTCTGCTTGTTGTTGTATGCTCCTCAGCAGCGTCCACGCATACGATGCATCCGTAATTTGTGCATACCTTCTTATTAGTTCTTTCTTAAAATCTTCCCATGTCTCATCTGGGACAGTGTCAAACCTGCGTCTTATAAAATCTACTACTAACCCGCATGAGGAAAGATATGCAACTTGTTTGTACTCACCTTGGTCCATATTGACCGAAGTGCAATATCTTTGTATCTCGAGCAACCATTTTCTACATAAAGTAGGATTCCCTGCATATGGTGTTATACTGTTCCGGATATTCTGGAACTTACTTTCATTTCTAATGGCAGTCATAGCCTTGGCTACCTGCTCAAGAGCAGCCACATTGGGATCTAAACCCACCGTAAGTTGTTGTTGTTGTTGCATCTTGTCTTGACCTGTAAGTGTTAGTGTTAATAGAAACACCTGTAAAAAAATTAATATAAATCTCTTGGTTGACCTGTAAGAGAATTATTAACCAATATCTGTGTACAATATTTCATAAAATTTTTGAACTACGAAACAAATTTTCTGGCAACACTGTGGTTTTAAACACAGAACCTAAATATCAATCTAAATCTTATAATTTAACTAACTACTATAATGACTAACTTAATTAACTTGTATCTAAATGTTTATGTGTTACATAATCTGTTTTCCTTGATTGGGATACACACTTGTTCCTCCAGTATTTCAGAATTAATTAACACAATTTTTGTCTTATACGGCTGTATACTATTATTTTTGCGCGTTGGGCCTGTTGATCATTCAGATTGTTATCTCATGCATGTACCTGTATTCTGACGGTTGTCGGTTGATGTAGACTGTTTTGTTCTTTATTCTTCTTGTGCACTTGTCCTTCGTGATGTCTTGACTTCTGTGTTGTCTTGCTTTATTTCTTCAGCTCGCAGGATTCCTTCGATTTGTATCTTCTTAATGAACTTGACCTTCGTGATGCTTTGGATAGACTTCGTTGTTTTTGATGTCGCTTCACTTTACTTGACTTCTGTTTTGTCTTGATTTGTTTTTTTCGCTCGCAGGATTCTTTCTTTCTGTGTAATCTCTTCTTAGTGAACTTGACCTTCTTTCTGTCTGTAGTCTTTTAAATCTCTATCTTGTATAGGGTTAGGTGCACCAAAATAGTCTGTGACCGTTGTAGTGCTAGATACGAAAATATTTGACGCAACCGTACCTAATATGTGATGTCGAAACTGACATCTGAGTGGAGTCTGTCTTTCTTTATAAAAGTTTCTTGAACTATCATTGAGTTATAAAAGTTTCTTGAGCTATTCTAGTGTAGGGCTGGTCACTGGCACCATTTCAGTTCTGTGGCCGTGAGTCGTATTGCAAGATTCGGACCACTGCCCTTTCAGTAGATAGTGTGTTGTAAAGTAAACACTAGAAACTTCCTTCACTCAGACTGACTCTACTTTTTCTTCATACCCACTGTTGATCAATCGATACCACTCAAAACAGCAGTGAAAATATCAATGGTAGAACTTTATTAACATACGTTGGTAACTGAGTAAAAATGGTATGCCCAACCTTTCTCTTCAAGGTTGGCAGTCTTGCAAAATACAATCTTCAGTTTCAAACAATCTCAGTATCCATTTTTCACATACATTTGCTTGTCTTCTTACTATTACTTGTCCCCGCTATAGAACATGTCATATTTATTCAGATAGAACTTCCTGTCGTTCTTATGTACTGCTTATTTACTTTTCTGTTTCTTTTCCCATGTTTCTTGTTATATCTCTATACGAGAAACTGGCCTTAACCGCCAGGGCTGTCACTTTTACCAAGATTTCATCTGTTTACTGTCCTCTGCTCAGACCTGTCTGCTGAGCTACATACGCTAGTTATCAATCAAAATGTCAAAACGTACCTGGTTTTGTTTCTTCATATGAAATACACTTTTTCTTACACAAACACTTTGGTGCTCCGAAAATATCTTATACAACAATATCAAATCTTACGCTGAGCACGTTCAATATCTAACTACACACTTGAGAGAAACACCTTTTCCCTGCTACGCCTAGCGCGTCTCAAACCAGACTCCCTCAAAACCCCGATCCAACATTCCTCGTTCACGCCTAACATGTGTTTACGCATCTCGACTTTCTCGTGCATACTTTTTTTTTCACTCACTCAAACCTGTAAGGGACTTAATTCTAAGTTACTTCCCTTAAGACAAAGCCGAACCTTACACATCTTATCTCCCTTCATCAACGACAAATAATCTGTAACCAAACCCATCCATATCTCTCAAACCATTTTTCTACATTCTTTCTCTCTATCAAAACCAAATCACCGTTCACACTGGTACTAGCGACGGCAATAAAGGCTATTTCTATCTCCATAGAACTTTACCAGGACTGGTGCTAGTGACGGTAATAACTTTTACTCTTTCTCTCTGTGTCTTGGGTCCAGTGTACAGCAGGGGAAGTGGTGGAGAATTGTAGCTAAAAATAACTTAGGAGGCAGATTCGTGTAGGAAATACATGTAAAACCAAGTGTGTTTTTATGAAAAAACAAGTAGAGACAGACGGACTAACAGACCGTAATACATACTTGACTGAGATTTGACTGAAGTGACTTTTGGTTGTAATTTGAAAGTTAGGGGGGAAGTCGGCGATTGGTCAACGCATTTTATAGTAGCGGGACAGAGAGGTGAAATTTTGCAATTTGACATAAGTCTGTTCAGAGACGCAGTTTAAATTAATAGTGGTGTTGATTCCTGAAGAATACAAATATATAGTGGGACGCCATCATACAGCCAGCAGCTCAGCTGAGTTTTGCTAATAAATTTAACTGTGTTCTCAATTCTGAATTCTGGTAAGAATGAACAATATTTATTTTGTATATTTTAATAATTCGGGTGATTGATACTGCCAAATCATAAAAATGATTACGACAAGTAAGTGTTCGCTCTAGATCCCCAGCCCAAGTTCAGGGTCTAGAGACATACATACAAAGAAAATATATAGGAACGCCTAAATGAAACTATGAAAGAAAAGGATCTAGTGTTGAGATCAGTGGAACATATCACCTATCTTATTCAATAGCAGGAAGCTATTGAACATATCTCAGATGCAATTTAGTCTTGGGGGACTAGTACTATGTGAAACCAACTGTCGTGAATTATTCTAATCCCCATATATAAATTAAAACGTAAATGCAAAGCCTAACAAATAAATTTAATAAAAGGAAAGAAGAATGGTAAAGAACAGTGCTGTCACAATGACTGTACTCGAAATCCCCCTTGTTTTCTACTTCGTCGGCAAATTGTAACGCTTTCACGTTGATAGTAAAAGCCTACTGTATTATTACCCGCTTTCTTCAATGAAACGTGTGCTGTATTTCTTGGAAAAACATTGAGATACGCAAGCTGATCAATGACCTAAATTTAATATTTCATTCATTCCATTTTATACACGGCGTAACTAAAAGACAGATGGACTAAAGGATAGCGAGAAGGGAGAGGCAGAAAAGCAGGGACAACGTACAACACTAAACCCGCGTCGCGCGATACACAATTGCTGCCATCACGCGTGTAAGGCCACATGCACTAACTTTATTTCAATTCGACAGTGATAAAATTCACTACCCTTCCCAGAGTTAGGTTTTAAAATCCTGAAAAACGCTTATTGGGAAAGATGACATTAGATGGGTTTACGTTTGAAAACATGACAGTACCCAGACACCACATGGGGATTGAAGTAAACAGGAGGTGGTAGAAAATGCACATTTTGAACGCAGCCACCTAGCTCCCTTAAATTCGTATATTTGGGTTCCTTAGGGTTTGCTGACAAAGAATATGTAAAACGTTACGCAAATAGTCTAGGAATTACCAAGTTATGGCCAAAATAAAATAGTGGGGGTGCCTGACAGCATGAAATCGTTTCTGCTCATAAAATTTTTTTTTATAACGTGTTTGAAAAAACATTACGTTACGGAAATAGCCTACCATGTTAACTCCTATGTGATTGGAGCGCAACAAATGAAAGACTAAACACGATTGGTCGGACTATAAATACTATCTTGTGTTGTCAGGGGAAACGTGAGAAAGGGGTACTTTTTTGAAAAGATGTGTAGACGTGGTGTGATTGGGTAGAGCTGAGAATATACTCCATTCAGAGCGTCTGTTCATTGCCACATCTTGTAATAAACCTACTAAGAAGCAGTGCGTTGAGCACCAGTGTATATTTTTTATAAAATAAAGCCTGGGACATCGGCAGATCGGAGTTGTGCTATATTCATTGCCAGTCAACGAAACTGTTTATTATTATTCCCATGAATTGTGGTAAGCTTGAAATATTCAATATCTTTTAATGAAAATTGAATGTAAATTGATAATTTATGTCTGTATATATGTGTGGTTCAGTAGCGAACATGATGTAAAGCCTATCGTGCTCCAGCCTGAACAGAAGGTGTCGGAGGAAAGTAAAACTGCATGGAAAGGCCAAACAGTACACTGACACCTAGATTATTAACTAGAAAGAAATAATGCTGGAATTGCAGAGGCGTAGTAACCATTAGGGAGGGAAATACTGGTATAAAGTATTTCAGATGAAGCTGACAGTTGGCCTAACGCTCTGAACTCAATGTTTGTGATGTATTGTGCTCAGTGTAGAAATGGAGTATAAATTAGTTCTGACGTAGAAGGTACAACCTTCTTGTTTCAGGGACCGTGGTCTTAAAGTTATTGAGCAGCACCTGGTCAGAGCTTTGCTGAAGCCAGAGGTGGACAGCATACTCCTTGGTCCATATAGCAACCAGTGGGGTGGCTCCAGAACTCATTAAAGTACTCAAGCAGAGGAGTCTCTTACTGCAGTCATCACGCAAGATAAGAGAGTGTGGCCATGGAGCTCAACATTATGTACCCCCATCTTAAAATGACATTATAAACTAAAATTAAGAGGGGAATTAAATTGTTTTAATACCAGGAACTGAGAACATCTCCAATACTAGTTCCCATAGAAACAAACTATTGAAGTCATGATGACAAATACCAACAGAGCTTGAACAAAACAAAACCAGTATTACCTCATGTTACCACTACACAACTGACACACATAGGATACCATTAATAATATATGTCACTATAATAATCATATTAATAAATTCTGTACATATAACTTGTAATTAAAATTGATTGTGATTCCTGGTTCCCTTTGTATTTGAATCAGGACACATATACATTCATGACAGCACTGAATACATATTGTTATTTGAAAAGTTATCAGTGACTCCTTTAAGATATCCTCTTAGAGTGTTATATGTATGTGAGTGTCACAGTGTTGTCAAGTGTGGTGGAATAAATTACATTATTTATCTGTCTGTTGTTGTTATGACTTACACTTCATCATACACATACCCTAGACATATAACGTAGTCATCACACTATTCCAGAATAATTCTGACTGAGGTATACATATGTGGCAGTAAGTAAGGTTATCTATAATACACTACTCTTATTAGATATAGATACCTTCACAGCTGATCTCAGTCAGTACACTAAGTCCCCTATAAATATTTATAACATCCCACTTTACCACATATATTGGGGTCTCGCCCTCGGGATTTTGAATCTTTCCCTATTACAAATATTGGGGGTAACTCACTTCAGGGAATAATAAGAATTAAAGGGTATCTTTGGGTGAAAATAAATAAGGTTGAGCTCACAGTGCCTGTGTTGTCCTAAGTTAATTAGTCATAGATACAATTGTTTAGTTGATTATTTTAGACATTTATCTGTTAGACAAGGCCGACCTGGCAAAATTTCGATCTGCTGCTGTACAGACTGCGAAAGAGTTAGGAATGGACGGGCAAATTATGATTTCTTATGTCACTGCTGAATGTGACAAATATATTGAACGGGAAGAAAGAAGATTAGAAAAAGAGGCCGAAAGAAAATTAGAGGCTGAGACTAAGAGGTTGCAGATTGAGGCTGAGGCTAAGAGGTTGCAGATTGAGGCGGACAAAGAGGCTAAAGCATTGGAAGCCGAGGAAAGAAGACAGGCTGCAGAAAGGGAAGAGAAGAAATTAGCTGCAGAAAGAGAAGAAAAGAGATTAGCTGCAGAGAGGGAAGCAGAAAAGGAGGAGAAGAGATTACAAAGGGAACATGAGTTACGACTAAGGGAGTTTGAGTTTCAAGGCCATGCTCCTGAAAATGGTGCCAGTCCCTTTACCTCTGATGCTACTGCTAGCCAGGGAGCCTCAACCTCAGCTATGAATTTTCATTTAGATCATTTTGTTGAGAAAGACGATGATATAGAGAGCTATCTAAATAGGTATGAACTATTAGCTACCACATATGGGTTAGAGAGAGAAAGGTGGAGCTTAAAGTTATCTCAAGGACTTCGTGGGGCAGCTTATGAAGTTTTTGCAAAAATGAGCAGAAGTGATCAGGAAAATTATGACATGCTAAAGCAGGCTCTTTTGTTAAGATATGAAAAGAATGCAGAATTTTATAGGAAAAAATTTAGGAATGCTAAACTACTGTCAGGTGAAACCTATCACCAGTTCTCTGCACGAATAGAGACATACTTGGAGAAATGGACTTCTCTGGGGAAAACCCAAGATCTTAAGGAAATGGTCCTTATAGAGCAATTAAGAGAGTCCATGGCTCCAGACCTGAGAAAGTTTCTCATGGAACAAGGTGCAGAGAGGCTGGATGAGTTGCTAAATGTTGCTGAAAGGTATCAAGCAGCTCAAGCAGAGGTAACAGGTAATAAAAAGAAACAAGTGGATAACTTTAGGGCACCACAGAACTTTAATAAATTTGATCCTAGGGATCAAAACAAAGGTAAGCACCAGTTTGATAGGCCACGGTATGAAAATAAAAATAAAACCCCACAATTCGATGAAAGGAAATATGATGAAAGAAAATCTTTCAACCAAGGAAAAAGGTGGTGTAAAAAATTGTAAGATGAACAATCATGACACTGACCATTGTAGAAGGAAACCTGTGTACATGGCAACCCTTCAGGTCAGGTCGACCTCAAGACAGGAGGAGGATATTATGTTGAATACCACTCCAGAAGAGATGAGGAAGGCACAGGCTGGGGACAAGACCCTCAAGCCTTGTTTCAGGAAATTGTCAACTTGTCATACAACTCCAGGCAAGGGAGATTTTTACATGAAAAACAAGTTGATGTATAGGAAGACTGGAGCTAGATCCAAAGGTCACGGACAGCTGGTTCTTCCAAAGAGATATAGGACAGAATTAATAAGGAGCCTACATGTGAAACCAGATGGGGACCATGAGAAAATAGGTACCATCATCCAAAAGGTGGCTCACAATTATTATTGGCCCAAAGCAAGATGGGACATTGAGAATTTTGTAGAAAGGTGTAGCATAGCACATGAGGGAACACCCACAAGTGGGAACATTGATCAGGACCTGGACACGCCACGGGGCAAAATTAGGCCTGATAATAAAAAGAAAAATAGATTTGATAAAGTGGACCAAATGGAATGGGAAGCCCCTTTTCACGGACAAGCTTCACTTAACTGTTTTACAATGGCCACTATGCGGAAAGTGCAGAAGGATGTCTTACCCCAGGATAAGCCGAAAATCCCTCAATCGGACTTAAACAAACTGGAGGAAGAGGATGTAGAGAGGAAATCTCTCATCAAGAATTTTAAGTGGGGAGAAAGCCCCAGGAAAAGAATTGGTAGCGGTCGTTTTTGTGAATGATAATTCAGGGAAGAAAAATCATCACTATAGCGCTTCGAGTGGAAGAGACCATACCGGTGCATGGACAAATAGGTCCACAAAATTAAAGGTCCATATGTAGCTTTGTTAAGAACGTGGACTGATGAAAAGGCAGAGGAAAACATTACATCTTCATACCAATATGTGAATGAGCTGACCACTCGTTTAAAAACTGGCTGGAAACTTGCCAATGAAAATTTGAAACAAGCCAGGAAGAAACATGCTGCCTATTATAACAGGAAGGCGAAAGACAGAGATTTGGCTGTGGGAGAGAAGGTACTGCTTCTTCTCCCCGGGAGTCAGAATAAGTTACAGATTGGATGGCAAGGTCCATATACAGTTTTAGAGAAGGTGTCTAGAACAAATTATAAGATAGATAAGAAGGGGAAAGAAAAAATCTATCATGTGAATCTCCTGAAGAAATATTTGGAAAGAGAACATCAGGAAGAGACACACTTGTTGACCTTGTCCATCGCCATGGAGATGAAAAAGGAACCACTTTCATCATTTGAATATCCATTACACCCCTGTGAGACAGCAGCACAGGTGAAAATCAGTACACATTTAACGAAAACTCAGAAAGAGAGAGTGCAACAGGTTCTAAATAATCATGCAGAGGTGTTAACAGACCGACCAGGGCATACAAACCTATTGGAATATGATATGAAACTGATAGACCACACACCTGTCTGTATGAAACCATATTCGATTCCGTTTTCTAAGGAGAAAGCTTTGAAGGAAGAGATAGACTATCTATTGAAGGAAGGAATTATTTCACACAGTGAATCCTCATATAGTTCCGGTGTTGTACTCTTAAGGAAGCCCTCTGGAGAACATAGACTCTGTATAGATTACAGGAGACTGAATGCTATTACAGAAGGACAGGTGGATCCATTGCCGGATACAAATCAGCTGTTTGCCAGACTAAATAAAGCTAAATATTTCTCAAAAGTGGATCTGAGTAAAGGATACTATCAGATTCCAGTAAAGCCTGAGGTTAGACCATACCTAGCCTTTAGTACCTCAGAAGGACACTATGAGTTTAATAGATTGCCATTTGGATTGAAGAATGCGCCTAGTGTCTTCTCTAGAATGATGAGAAAATTATTGGACCCTCTGAATAATCCATGTATAACAAATTTCATGGATGATATCCTTATAGCAACAGAAACATTTGAGGAACACATTGACTCTCTGAAGATGCTGTTTGATCGACTTAGGGAAGCAAATTTAACAGCCCGACCAACCAAATGTTGCGTTGGATGTAAAGAATTGGAATTTTTGGGACACACAGTTTATCAGGGAAACATGACCCCTGACCCAAAGAATTTAGAGAAACTAAAGAAAGCCCCGAGACCACAAACCAAGAAGGACGTGAGATCCTTTGTCTCATTATGTGGTTTCTACCAGAAGTATATCAAAAACTTTAATTCCATATGTGCACCGTTAACTGATTTGACACGTAAAGGACATCCAGATCGCATTACATGGACACCACAATGTGAAATGGCTTACCAAGAATTGAAGGAAAAGCTCACAAGTAAACCTATTTTGAAATTACCTGACTTAAGTCAAGAATTCATAGTAAGGACGGATGCCAGTAATATTGGGTTGGTGCAACTCTACTACAGAAATCAGATGCATTGGATGGGGAATTAAGCCCAGTGGCATATGCTAGCAGAAAATTGAATAAAGCTGAAATCAACTATTCAACTAGCGAAAAAGAATGTCTTGCAGTAATATGGGCAATAAAGAAATTCAATATTTATCTGTATGGGAAGGCATTTAAGTTGCAAACGGATCACAAACCTTTATCGTTTCTAGCACAGGATAGGCATGAGAACTCTAGGTTACTCCGATGGTCCTTACTTTTGGCTCCCTATAATTTTAGCATTGAGTATATATCTGGAAAAAACAAATTTGGGAGCGGATTTTTTAAGCCGCCATCCGTGTGATGAGAATCACCGTAAACCCCAGAAATAATAATAAATTTCCCTATGTGTATATAGAATAAAGGACTGACATATAATGTCTGTTTTAAGAGGGGAGATGTCGTGAATTATTCTAATCCCCATATATAAATTAAAACGTAAATGCAAAGCCTAACAAATAAATTTAATAAAAGGAAAGAAGAATGGTAAAGAACAGTGCTGTCACAATGACTGTACTCGAAATCCCCCTTGTTTTCTACTTCGTCGGCAAATTGTAACGCTTTCACGTTGATAGTAAAAGCCTACTGTATTATTACCCGCTTTCTTCAATGAAACGTGTGCTGTATTTCTTGGAAAAACATTGAGATACGCAAGCTGATCAATGACCTAAATTTAATATTTCATTCATTCCATTTTATACACGGCGTAACTAAAAGACAGATGGACTAAAGGATAGCGAGAAGGGAGAGGCAGAAAAGCAGGGACACGTACAACACTAAACCCGCGTCGCGCGATACACAATTGCTGCCATCACGCGTGTAAGGCCACATGCACTAACTTTATTTCAATTCGACAGTGATAAAATTCACTACCCTTCCCAGAGTTAGGTTTTAAAATCCTGAAAAACGCTTATTGGGAAAGATGACATTAGATGGGTTTACGTTTGAAAACATGACAGTACCCAGACACCACATGGGGATTGAAGTAAACAGGAGGTGGTAGAAAATGCACATTTTGAACGCAGCCACCTAGCTCCCTTAAATTCGTATATTTGGGTTCCTTAGGGTTTGCTGACAAAGAATATGTAAAACGTTACGCAAATAGTCTAGGAATTACCAAGTTATGGCCAAAATAAAATAGTGGGGGTGCCTGACAGCATGAAATCGTTTCTGCTCATAAAATTTTTTTTATAACGTGTTTGAAAAAACATTACGTTACGGAAATAGCCTACCATGTTAACTCCTATGTGATTGGAGCGCAACAAATGAAAGACTAAACACGATTGGTCGGACTATAAATACTATCTTGTGTTGTCAGGGGAAACGTGAGAAAGGGGTACTTTTTTGAAAAGATGTGTAGACGTGGTGTGATTGGGTAGAGCTGAGAATATACTCCATTCAGAGCGTCTGTTCATTGCCACATCTTGTAATAAACCTACTAAGAAGCAGTGCGTTGAGCACCAGTGTATATTTTTTATAAAAATAAAGCCTGGGACATCGGCAGATCGGAGTTGTGCTATATTCATTGCCAGTCAACGAAACTGTTTATTATTATTTCCATGAATTGTGGTAAGCTTGAAATATTCAATATCTTTTAATGAAAATTGAATGTAAATTGATAATTTATGTCTGTATATATGTGTGGTTCAGTAGCGAACATGATGTAAAGCCTATCGTGCTCCAGCCTGAACAGAAGGTGTCGGAGGAAAGTAAAACTGCATGGAAAGGCCAAACAGTACACTGACACCTAGATTATTAACTAGAAAGAAATAATGCTGGAATTGCAGAGGCGTAGTAACCATTAGGGAGGGAAATACTGGTATAAAGTATTTCAGATGAAGCTGACAGTTGGCCTAACGCTCTGAACTCAATGTTTGTGATGTATTGTGCTCAGTGTAGAAATGGAGTATAAATTAGTTCTGACGTAGAAGGTACAACCTTCTTGTTTCAGGGACCGTGGTCTTAAAGTTATTGAGCAGCACCTGGTCAGAGCTTTGCTGAAGCCAGAGGTGGACAGCATACTCCTTGGTCCATATAGCAACCAGTGATGTGGCTCCAGAACTCATTAAAGTACTCAAGCAGAGGAGTCTCTTACTGCAGTCATCACGCAAGATAAGAGAGTGTGGCCATGGAGCTCAACATTATGTACCCCCATCTTAAAATGACATTATAAACTAAAATTAAGAGGGGAATTAAATTGTTTTAATACCAGGAACTGAGAACATCTCCAATACTAGTTCCCATAGAAACAAACTATTGAAGTCATGATGACAAATACCAACAGAGCTTGAACAAAACAAAACCAGTATTACCTCATGTTACCACTACACAACTGACACACATAGGATACCATTAATAATATATGTCACTATAATAATCATATTAATAAATTCTGTACATATAACTTGTAATTAAAATTGATTGTGATTCCTGGTTCCCTTTGTATTTGAATCAGGACACATATACATTCATGACAGCACTGAATACATATTGTTATTTGAAAAGTTATCAGTGACTCCTTTAAGATATCCTCTTAGAGTGTTATATGTATGTGAGTGTCACAGTGTTGTCAAGTGTGGTGGAATAAATTAAATTATTTATCTGTCTGTTGTTGTTATGACTTACACTTCATCATACACATACCCTAGACATATAACGTAGTCATCACACTATTCCAGAATAATTCTGACTGAGGTATACATATGTGGCAGTAAGTAAGGTTATCTATAATACACTACTCTTATTAGATATAGATACCTTCACAGCTGATCTCAGTCAGTACACTAAGTCCCCTATAAATATTTATAACATCCCACTTTACCACATATATTGGGGTCTCGCCCTCGGGATTTTGAATCTTTCCCTATTACAAATATTGGGGGTAACTCACTTCAGGGAATAATAAGAATTAAAGGGTATCTTTGGGTGAAAATAAATAAGGTTGAGCTCACAGTGCCTGTGTTGTCCTAAGTTAATTAGTCATAGATACAATTGTTTAGTTGATTATTTTAGACATTTATCTGTTAGACAAGGCCGACCTGGCAAAATTTCGATCTGCTGCTGTACAGACTGCGAAAGAGTTAGGAATGGACGGGCAAATTATGATTTCTTATGTCACTGCTGAATGTGACAAATATATTGAACGGGAAGAAAGAAGATTAGAAAAAAGAGGCCGAAAGAAAATTAGAGGCTGAGACTAAGAGGTTGCAGATTGAGGCTGAGGCTAAGAGGTTGCAGATTGAGGCGGACAAAGAGGCTAAAGCATTGGAAGCCGAGGAAAGAAGACAGGCTGCAGAAAGGGAAGAGAAGAAATTAGCTGCAGAAAGAGAAGAAAAGAGATTAGCTGCAGAGAGGGAAGCAGAAAAGGAGGAGAAGAGATTACAAAGGGAACATGAGTTACGACTAAGGGAGTTTGAGTTTCAAGGCCATGCTCCTGAAAATGGTGCCAGTCCCTTTACCTCTGATGCTACTGCTAGCCAGGGAGCCTCAACCTCAGCTATGAATTTTCATTTAGATCATTTTGTTGAGAAAGACGATGATATAGAGAGCTATCTAAATAGGTATGAACTATTAGCTACCACATATGGGTTAGAGAGAGAAAGGTGGAGCTTAAAGTTATCTCAAGGACTTCGTGGGGCAGCTTATGAAGTTTTTGCAAAAATGAGCAGAAGTGATCAGGAAAATTATGACATGCTAAAGCAGGCTCTTTTGTTAAGATATGAAAAGAATGCAGAATTTTATAGGAAAAAATTTAGGAATGCTAAACTACTGTCAGGTGAAACCTATCACCAGTTCTCTGCACGAATAGAGACATACTTGGAGAAATGGACTTCTCTGGGGAAAACCCAAGATCTTAAGGAAATGGTCCTTATAGAGCAATTAAGAGAGTCCATGGCTCCAGACCTGAGAAAGTTTCTCATGGAACAAGGTGCAGAGAGGCTGGATGAGTTGCTAAATGTTGCTGAAAGGTATCAAGCAGCTCAAGCAGAGGTAACAGGTAATAAAAAGAAACAAGTGGATAACTTTAGGGCACCACAGAACTTTAATAAATTTGATCCTAGGGATCAAAACAAAGGTAAGCACCAGTTTGATAGGCCACGGTATGAAAATAAAAATAAAACCCCACAATTCGATGAAAGGAAATATGATGAAAGAAAATCTTTCAACCAAGGAAAAAGGTGGTGTAAAAATTGTAAGATGAACAATCATGACACTGACCATTGTAGAAGGAAACCTGTGTACATGGCAACCCTTCAGGTCAGGTCGACCTCAAGACAGGAGGAGGATATTATGTTGAATACCACTCCAGAAGAGATGAGGAAGGCACAGGCTGGGGACAAGACCCTCAAGCCTTGTTTCAGGAAATTGTCAACTTGTCATACAACTCCAGGCAAGGGAGATTTTTACATGAAAAACAAGTTGATGTATAGGAAGACTGGAGCTAGATCCAAAGGTCACGGACAGCTGGTTCTTCCAAAGAGATATAGGACAGAATTAATAAGGAGCCTACATGTGAAACCAGATGGGGACCATGAGAAAATAGGTACCATCATCCAAAAGGTGGCTCACAATTATTATTGGCCCAAAGCAAGATGGGACATTGAGAATTTTGTAGAAAGGTGTAGCATAGCACATGAGGGAACACCCACAAGTGGGAACATTGATCAGGACCTGGACACGCCACGGGGCAAAATTAGGCCTGATAATAAAAAGAAAAATAGATTTGATAAAGTGGACCAAATGGAATGGGAAGCCCCTTTTCACGGACAAGCTTCACTTAACTGTTTTACAATGGCCACTATGCGGAAAGTGCAGAAGGATGTCTTACCCCAGGATAAGCCGAAAATCCCTCAATCGGACTTAAACAAACTGGAGGAAGAGGATGTAGAGAGGAAATCTCTCATCAAGAATTTTAAGTGGGGAGAAAGCCCCAGGAAAAGAATTGGTAGCGGTCGTTTTGTGAATGATAATTCAGGGAAGAAAAATCATCACTATAGCGCTTCGAGTGGAAGAGACCATACCGGTGCATGGACAAATAGGTCCACAAAATTAAAGGTCCATATGTAGCTTTGTTAAGAACGTGGACTGATGAAAAGGCAGAGGAAAACATTACATCTTCATACCAATATGTGAATGAGCTGACCACTCGTTTAAAAACTGGCTGGAAACTTGCCAATGAAAATTTGAAACAAGCCAGGAAGAAACATGCTGCCTATTATAACAGGAAGGCGAAAGACAGAGATTTGGCTGTGGGAGAGAAGGTACTGCTTCTTCTCCCCGGGAGTCAGAATAAGTTACAGATTGGATGGCAAGGTCCATATACAGTTTTAGAGAAGGTGTCTAGAACAAATTATAAGATAGATAAGAAGGGGAAAGAAAAAATCTATCATGTGAATCTCCTGAAGAAATATTTGGAAAGAGAACATCAGGAAGAGACACACTTGTTGACCTTGTCCATCGCCATGGAGATGAAAAAGGAACCACTTTCATCATTTGAATATCCATTACACCCCTGTGAGACAGCAGCACAGGTGAAAATCAGGACACATTTAACGAAAACTCAGAAAGAGAGAGTGCAACAGGTTCTAAATAATCATGCAGAGGTGTTAACAGACCGACCAGGGCATACAAACCTATTGGAATATGATATGAAACTGATAGACCACACACCTGTCTGTATGAAACCATATTCGATTCCGTTTTCTAAGGAGAAAGCTTTGAAGGAAGAGATAGACTATCTATTGAAGGAAGGAATTATTTCACACAGTGAATCCTCATATAGTTCCGGTGTTGTACTCTTAAGGAAGCCCTCTGGAGAACATAGACTCTGTATAGATTACAGGAGACTGAATGCTATTACAGAAGGACAGGTGGATCCATTGCCGGATACAAATCAGCTGTTTGCCAGACTAAATAAAGCTAAATATTTCTCAAAAGTGGATCTGAGTAAAGGATACTATCAGATTCCAGTAAAGCCTGAGGTTAGACCATACCTAGCCTTTAGTACCTCAGAAGGACACTATGAGTTTAATAGATTGCCATTTGGATTGAAGAATGCGCCTAGTGTCTTCTCTAGAATGATGAGAAAATTATTGGACCCTCTGAATAATCCATGTATAACAAATTTCATGGATGATATCCTTATAGCAACAGAAACATTTGAGGAACACATTGACTCTCTGAAGATGCTGTTTGATCGACTTAGGGAAGCAAATTTAACAGCCCGACCAACCAAATGTTGCGTTGGATGTAAAGAATTGGAATTTTTGGGACACACAGTTTATCAGGGAAACATGACCCCTGACCCAAAGAATTTAGAGAAACTAAAGAAAGCCCCGAGACCACAAACCAAGAAGGACGTGAGATCCTTTGTCTCATTATGTGGTTTCTACCAGAAGTATATCAAAAACTTTAATTCCATATGTGCACCGTTAACTGATTTGACACGTAAAGGACATCCAGATCGCATTACATGGACACCACAATGTGAAATGGCTTACCAAGAATTGAAGGAAAAGCTCACAAGTAAACCTATTTTGAAATTACCTGACTTAAGTCAAGAATTCATAGTAAGGACGGATGCCAGTAATATTGGGTTGGGTGCAACTCTACTACAGAAATCAGATGCATTGGATGGGGAATTAAGCCCAGTGGCATATGCTAGCAGAAAATTGAATAAAGCTGAAATCAACTATTCAACTAGCGAAAAAGAATGTCTTGCAGTAATATGGGCAATAAAGAAATTCAATATTTATCTGTATGGGAAGGCATTTAAGTTGCAAACGGATCACAAACCTTTATCGTTTCTAGCACAGGATAGGCATGAGAACTCTAGGTTACTCCGATGGTCCTTACTTTTGGCTCCCTATAATTTTAGCATTGAGTATATATCTGGAAAAACAAATTTGGGAGCGGATTTTTTAAGCCGCCATCCGTGTGATGAGAATCACCGTAAACCCCAGAAATAATAATAAATTTCCCTATGTGTATATAGAATAAAGGACTGACATATAATGTCTGTTTTAAGAGGGGAGATGTCGTGAATTATTCTAATCCCCATATATAAATTAAAACGTAAATGCAAAGCCTAACAAATAAATTTAATAAAAGGAAAGAAGAATGGTAAAGAACAGTGCTGTCACAATGACTGTACTCGAAATCCCCCTTGTTTTCTACTTCGTCGGCAAATTGTAACGCTTTCACGTTGATAGTAAAAGCCTACTGTATTATTACCCGCTTTCTTCAATGAAACGTGTGCTGTATTTCTTGGAAAAACATTGAGATACGCAAGCTGATCAATGACCTAAATTTAATATTTCATTCATTCCATTTTATACACGGCGTAACTAAAAGACAGATGGACTAAAGGATAGCGAGAAGGGAGAGGCAGAAAAGCAGGGACACGTACAACACTAAACCCGCGTCGCGCGATACACAATTGCTGCCATCACGCGTGTAAGGCCACATGCACTAACTTTATTTCAATTCGACAGTGATAAAATTCACTACCCTTCCCAGAGTTAGGTTTTAAAATCCTGAAAAACGCTTATTGGGAAAGATGACATTAGATGGGTTTACGTTTGAAAACATGACAGTACCCAGACACCACATGGGGATTGAAGTAAACAGGAGGTGGTAGAAAATGCACATTTTGAACGCAGCCACCTAGCTCCCTTAAATTCGTATATTTGGGTTCCTTAGGGTTTGCTGACAAAGAATATGTAAAACGTTACGCAAATAGTCTAGGAATTACCAAGTTATGGCCAAAATAAAATAGTGGGGGTGCCTGACAGCATGAAATCGTTTCTGCTCATAAAATTTTTTTTATAACGTGTTTGAAAAAACATTACGTTACGGAAATAGCCTACCATGTTAACTCCTATGTGATTGGAGCGCAACAAATGAAAGACTAAACACGATTGGTCGGACTATAAATACTATCTTGTGTTGTCAGGGGAAACGTGAGAAAGGGGTACTTTTTTGAAAAGATGTGTAGACGTGGTGTGATTGGGTAGAGCTGAGAATATACTCCATTCAGAGCGTCTGTTCATTGCCACATCTTGTAATAAACCTACTAAGAAGCAGTGCGTTGAGCACCAGTGTATATTTTTTATAAAATAAAGCCTGGGACATCGGCAGATCGGAGTTGTGCTATATTCATTGCCAGTCAACGAAACTGTTTATTATTATTTCCATGAATTGTGGTAAGCTTGAAATATTCAATATCTTTTAATGAAAATTGAATGTAAATTGATAATTTATGTCTGTATATATGTGTGGTTCAGTAGCGAACATGATGTAAAGCCTATCGTGCTCCAGCCTGAACAGAAGGTGTCGGAGGAAAGTAAAACTGCATGGAAAGGCCAAACAGTACACTGACACCTAGATTATTAACTAGAAAGAAATAATGCTGGAATTGCAGAGGCGTAGTAACCATTAGGGAGGGAAATACTGGTATAAAGTATTTCAGATGAAGCTGACAGTTGGCCTAACGCTCTGAACTCAATGTTTGTGATGTATTGTGCTCAGTGTAGAAATGGAGTATAAATTAGTTCTGACGTAGAAGGTACAACCTTCTTGTTTCAGGGACCGTGGTCTTAAAGTTATTGAGCAGCACCTGGTCAGAGCTTTGCTGAAGCCAGAGGTGGACAGCATACTCCTTGGTCCATATAGCAACCAGTGATGTGGCTCCAGAACTCATTAAAGTACTCAAGCAGAGGAGTCTCTTACTGCAGTCATCACGCAAGATAAGAGAGTGTGGCCATGGAGCTCAACATTATGTACCCCCATCTTAAAATGACATTATAAACTAAAATTAAGAGGGGAATTAAATTGTTTTAATACCAGGAACTGAGAACATCTCCAATACTAGTTCCCATAGAAACAAACTATTGAAGTCATGATGACAAATACCAACAGAGCTTGAACAAAACAAAACCAGTATTACCTCATGTTACCACTACACAACTGACACACATAGGATACCATTAATAATATATGTCACTATAATAATCATATTAATAAATTCTGTACATATAACTTCCAGAATAATTCTGACTGAGGTATACATATGTGGCAGTAAGTAAGGTTATCACTAGGTAGAATAGATACCTTCTGACACATGACCCCTATACTTTTTTTTTCATAATTGTGAGTTTCTGTTTGGCACCAAAGCGGTGTCAAATGCTGTAGTAATTCTATACTTTTGTTTCATACAAGTGTGGACCAGTGCAGTCTACCATTGTGTCAGAACAGCCGTATATTATCCCCCAGCACGGAGAGGAGGGGCCACCAGACTTCTGTACTAGATCGACGCAGGCAAGATAAGTGATATCTGGCCTGCTGGACGTTCACCAACTGATTTTACCAACTAACCCACCAACTAATTCACCATATAAATAAAGACTTACCATTGGGGAAATTAAAATATGTTTTCATCCCCTAAGTCAATGGACAATGTTTGGTAGTCATAGACTGGGAGTGATGACACCATCCCAACAGCATATCCAGTAATAAGTTCTCCTGGGACTATCTTAATATAATTATTATTAACCAGTCATTTGAAATAATTAGGTACACATTTTCCATTTTTTATGTCATATGATTATGCATTCCATTTATAACTCCATAATATTTCTTATGTTCTGACCAACTAAACATTTGGTTCAGAACAAAATAAATTTATCAAAAGATTTAACTTTTAACACTAAAACAGCCTGAGTTAGTTCAGTGTGTTATAAAGTTTATTAATATTATTAGACTTATTAAATATCTGTGTGTGTGTGTGTGTAATCTACCACAACACATTGCATATCAGTACCCTAGACTTTTAACGTAGCCACATTCATTAGTAAAAAAAAAGATATGTGTGAGGTCGTAAGTGGTAGTAAGAAGGGCCTTCTGTAAATTCACATCTACATTTATCTCAGGAGCCTTCACAGCTGACCTCATACATCACACTAGTTAATATAAACCATACAATACCATCAAAATCCACTACATACTAAAGGTTAGCTTTGGCAGTTCATTTTTTAATTTTCCGTCTCAGTACGAAGGTGATATATCAATTGACTATGCATGGAGGCATATCTGGAGTCATCCTTAAATGATCATCAGCTATTCACAATGCTATAGTATGTAGATTTGGATGTGAAGCTCTGTCTGTGAGGCTAATAACACCCTCATTGACTCTTGAAATCATCCACACACTTCCAGGGATTCCTCCCGTAGTGAAGCATGCTGAGAACCCAGCCTTGCACACTAAGCTTGGAGGAGTCACTTTGGCGTCCGGCATACCTCTGGCTTTTACCTGGTTGTCTGCATGCAGGAGGAGCTCACTAATAATAATAATAATAGCCCCTTCAGTCATAACTGACTATGGGAATGCGCCCCTGAAGGGACAGCCCTCACCTTCTTATTTTCCTGGTGCTCCTTTCGACGTTTTCTCCTCACCTCTGCTTCTTGTGTGAGCCTCTCTTCGCCCAATCTGAGGTGGTGCCGTAAATAGCATCGCCACTTAGTGCGATCGGCAGCTTCATCCTCCCATGTTGCTGGATCCATGTCCAGTGCCCTCATATCTCTCTTGCACACATCTTTGAACCTCAGCTGTGGTCGCCCAACTGTTTTCTTGCCATCTGCTAATTGTCCGTAGAAGATATCTTTTGGGATGCGACCATCTTCCATGCGGCGAACATGGCCAAGCCAGCGAAGTCTGCGCTGTCTAAGCAGCGTATACATACTTTGAAGGCCAGCACGTGACAACACCTCGACATTTGTCACTTTATCTTTCCACGAGATGCCGAGGATGCGGCGTAGACACCGCAAATGGAAGGTATTGAGCCTTCTTTCTTGCTTAGCATAGGTCGTCCAGGTCTCGCTGCCATATAGGAGTGTGCTGGTGACGCAGGCATTATATACCGCAGCTTTGGTCTTCATTGTGAGTTTAGAGTTTCCCCAAACACGCGATGTGAGGCGGGCAAAGGTAGCTGCAGCTTTGCCAATGCGGCTGTCGATTTCTGTATCCAGTGAGAGTTTGTCATTGATGGTAGACCCTAGGTATGTGAAGTGGTGCACCACTGCCAATTCATAGTTATCGATAGTGATAACTGGTGCAGCACCCACATCCTGACTCAGCACATTCGTTTTCTTTAGACTTATTGTGAGGCCAAAGTCCTTGCATGCTTTAGTGAAGCGATTCATCAAGCTCTGAAGCTCCTGTTGGCTTTGAGTGACGACTGCAGCATCATCAGCGAACAACAAGTCTCTTATAGTGACCCTTCTGATTTTTGTTTTTGCCTTCAGCCTTGAAAGATTAAACAGACGGCCATCTGACCTAGTGTGAAGGCATATTCCTTCAGTTGCGGGAGCTCACTATGAACCCTATAATAGGCAGGTGAAGCTGAGAAGTGGCTCTGTGTAGGACGTGACAATTCCTTAGGAGAGCTCAGAACCAGAGCTTAGTATTTTAGCTCTGCATATATGGAGAGCCCCTTGAGGAATGCACAGTATGCCACACGCTTCTTCCTCCTAGCTTGGGACCAGATGTGATTATCCCTTGGAGAAACTGAAGCTCATGACTCAATAAGTTTTGTAATGGCAGAAAAGCCACAGGAAAAGCCTATATGGACTTCCAGTGTAGATAATACCAAGGACTCTTAGACTTAACATTGGCTGCAAAAGAGCAAAAAGCTCAACAGCCCTAGTTAACAACTACATATCAATTGACTGTTGATATTTTGTTTCGATTCAATCTCGCATTTAAATAATGATTTTTACAAAATCTTTGTTTACCTCGTGACTGGAATTTTTTTTTAAACTATAAATAACAAAAACAAACAAACTCATATCACTTAATTCATTCATCACCCTTCAACCCCCCCCCCCCCCCCCGAGCATGGGCCTTCAACAGACTCATACCACGCATTACATTCCTGTGCCATCTACTCTAGGCTTTCTATATCTTCTCCATTGCTTGTTATTTCTGCCCCCAATTGTCTTCTGCGGGTAATTTGTGATTTGCCTATACCTTTCTTATCACGGAGATTACAAAAGAAGGACTGCCTTGTAATGCTATCAAGTTTCCTTAGTGTGTGTCCTAGCCATCTCCAGCGTCTTCTTCTCATTCATTGTTCAACTAGCGCTTATCTTCTCCTTGTTACCATGTCAACGTTGGTCACCTTGTCATATCACTTCAATCCTTCTAATATAAGCAAACATCCATTTATGACAGTATGTAGCTTTTTGCTTGTTCTCCATGTTTCACAGCCATACAATAGTTGACTGATTTGACATTTCAACGAAGTGGATTCCACAGGATGACTGAAAAGTTACTTCCTATTTTGAAGTTGTTATTTTTTCATTATTATCCAAACAATTTAGAAGAAACAAATGTAAAGATAAACAAAATTGAATGTCATTTTATTATAAAAAATTATGTCAAATTAACATTATAGCCAAATTAAACATCCGGCCTGTTCATCATATGACGTCATAGCGGGTAACAACTTTTGCTGTTTATTGTGACGTCAGTTTCTTGGAAATTTTCGATTTTATTTTCAATTTGTTTCGAGAAGATAATAAAAATATACAACTTTTTAATCGAATGATAGCACAGCCCTACCAAAAAAAAAAAAAAAAAATTTTGGTGCCAAACATTTTACTCTTGATTGTACATAAATGAGGCCTGCTCAATCCAAATATCACATTTACTTGTCTGTAGCAGCTCTAGTTTTTTAGATACAGACATTTTTGTATTATTATAATATTTTCTATATAAGGCTATGTTAAAAAAAACTATTGCTGTCTAGTCCTTTACAAAAGAAAACTGCTTGTTTACTCTCAGTTTCAGTTTTCCAAGAATCTTCCCAGAATTGCCTTTTTTAGATTTTAAGCCACTGCATGCATGTTAGTATGCTACTTATTTTATTACACTTCTAACAGAGAATGGCATCATCTTCAAGAAGAGCATGTTTTCTTTCACCGCATTTATTTTGTTATATTTGTGGAGAGTACACTTTCAAAGAAGAACATAGGAAGCATATTACTGTTTTTGTGAAAAAGGCATGCTTTGCTTACTTTAAAGTAAAACTAGGTGACCAGGACAAGTCTTGGGCTCCTCATATTGTTTGCAAAACATGTGTTGAACACCTGCGACAGTGGACTTGTGGGAAAAGAAAATGTTTAAAATTTGGAATTCCAATGGTTTGGAGAGAGCCCAAGAACCACTATGATGACTGTTATTTCTGTGTTGTGAATATTAAGGGAATTAATGGAAAAAATCACAAAAAGTGGAAATATCCAGATTTAGATTCTGCTAGGCGACCTGTTCCACACGGAGATGACATACCAATTCCAACTTTCAGTCAGATTTCGGATTCCGTACTAGAAGATGAGACAGCAGTGGCATGTGGAACGACAAGTGACAGTGATAGGGATTTCGAAGATGATTTTTCAGATGCTCAACGCTTCGACCAGCTTGAACTAAATGATCTAATCCGAGATCTATATCTCTCCAAGGAATCTTCAGAACTTTTGGCTTCAAGATTGAAAGAAAAAAAATTACTGACTGCTGAAACAAAGGTTACATTTTATCGCAGCAGAGAGCAAGGTTTTATTCCATTCTTTTGTAAAGAAAACAACCTTGTGTTTTGTACTAATGTAGGAGGTCTTGTTAACAAAATGGGTGTAAGTTATACACCAGATGAGTGGCGACTTTTCATTGACAGCTCTAAAAGAAGTTTGAAGGGTGTTCTCTTACACAATGGTAACAAATATGGCTCAATTCCAATAGCTCATTCTACTACAATGAAGGAGGAGTATGCTACAATAAGCACAGTTCTGGAAAAAATGAAGTATTTAGAACATAACTGGATGGTTTGTGTACCGGTAGATCTTAAAATGATGAACTTCTTGCTTGGCCAGCAAATGGGATTCACCAAATATCCATGCTTTATATGTTTGTGGGATAGCAGGGCAAAAGATATGCACTGGACAAAGAAACAGTGGCCGTTGAGGGATGAATTTAAAGTTGGAGAAAAAAATATTGTCAATAAGCCTCTCATTGATCGAAAAAAGAGTTCTACTGCCACCATTACATATAAAGCTTGGCTTGATGAAGCAATTTGTTAAGGCACTGAACAAAGATGGTACCTGTTTTAATTACTTATGCAGAAAGTTTCCAGAATTGAGCATAGACAAACTTAAAGCTGGAATTTTTGATGGACCTCAAATTAGAAAGTTAATAAAGCAGACAATTATTCTAAATTAGTTGGAAACATGCTGTCGAGTTTTTGTGAACTTGGATGCAACATGAGCATAAAATTGCACTACCTCCATAACCATTTACATTTATTTCCGGAGAATCTTGGCGACTTTAGTGAGGAGCAAGGTGAAAGATTTCACCAAGATATAAAAACAATGGAAGAGAGATACCAGGGACTTTGGGATGCCCACATGATGGCAGATTACTGTTGGACAATTAAGCGTGACTGTCCGGGCATATCACATTCCAGGAAGTTCTCGAAAAGATCCTTTTTGCGTGTTGACTAAACAAGTGCTAGTGATAAAGTTTTATTACATTTTTGGTAATATATGCACAGTAATTACATATAATATGAATGCAGACTACAGTCAAAATGCCACTGATAGCACCTAACTCTAGGATTGTACATAACAATTGCCCTACTAATATGGTCATTCTTAGTTATCTCAAAAACTAGAGCTGATAGAAAAAATTTGATTACATTTTTTGAATCAGCAACCCAAAATTACCCAAGAACAGCTATAAAATTTAAGGCACCAAAATGTGTGTATACCAGTGTTATAATTCTACTGTATATTTTTAGTGGGTTGCTTGGAGGAGAATAGTTATTTAGATTTCTGGTGAACGTAATGCCACTCCTTTGTGCGTAAGGCACTTTGAGACATAAGCGTTTCTCTGTTTGCTCCTTGCGGAGCATGGAGACATGTCGCATAGAGATTTATGATCAATAAATTTTCTATATTCTTTTCTTTTCTACCCATGTCCTCTACTTTATTATCGCTCTTTTATCCTTTTCCTGTTGTTCGCATTCGTTTGTTTGCGACAAAATATTACTTTCCCATTCTGACTTTGCCGTTTCTTTCTCATACTAGTAACGCATTTTATTGCGTAATATGTCAGTCCCTGGACGAGACGAAATAGTGTGAGAATTCGTCTAGTCAGACATAGAGAGCAGACATTTGACTACATTTTCATCTGACACGAGTTCTCTTCGGCTAAGTTTCTCGGCGTGAGGTGTGGAAACTGCCATCTGCATCGCTCAGAAATGAGACATGTCGGCGTGAGGTGTGAAGACGCGTTTTGGCAGTTATGGCCAGCGTCTAAGGGAATGTGAAGTGTTAAGAGGAGAGGGGGAGACGGGAGTTTGTGAAAATAGCGCGCATCCTTTGTCTGTTTAAGGTATAAACCAGAGTTTTAGACTTCATTCTTTCAGTACTCCGCAGTCAAGACTAGAACGATCTAGCGTTCGATTCCTAAAGATCTCTGTTGATGGAAGCATCATTTAGTTGGTCGATTGCCACTTAGCTTTCGGTTCCTAAAATCTCTGTTAATAGAAGCATCATTTAACTAAATTGGTCGAAGTGGATTTAGTTCTTAGTAGTTCTGTGTTGAGGTAAATATCTTATATATATATACTGACTAGTAGTGTTGAGTGATTCAGTGATAACCGCTTATTTTATTTTACTAGTTAGATTTCTGTGCAGAAGAAATTAAATTTATGAGTCTGTTATATTCTCTAGCTGACTTATTTCAGTGGATAGCCAAATAAATTATAATTTCTAGCTTAAACTCATGCAGCTATAAATAAATTTAATTAAATTGCTAGTAATTTGTCGAGAATATTTTAAACTAACTTATAACTGCACTGATTCATCATTGAGTATTGACGAAATACGTAGGTATTTTTAATTCATGATGGTTGATTTTATGAATATAGAACTTATTTCACGGGAGATTTAAACGATAAGACAAGCTCTTGCAGTTTATAATGTAAGTTATAACCGAGGAATAGAATGTATAAGTATTTTATATGTTGTTTTCTCTTTATTCAGTGAAACTGGGGTAGCCCAACTTTACCAACGGTTTTAGTACAGAGAAATATCTGTGAAGAACAAAAACATTTTTTTTCTTAAAGACTTGGGTGTATAAAGTAAAACCTGTCTGGCATTGCGCTGGCATCCAGAACGACAGAGTACCCATTACAAGAACTTTAAGATTAAATGAAGTAACGGGCCCATCGAGCCAGATTTAATTCTTCCTGAGAAAAACCTCAAGTACATTTTTAGCCCTTGTGGCAAGTAAAATATTCCTATCAGTAACATTCCGACGGAGTTCTGACTAGTTGTGGTGGGACCAAATAAAGTCCTATACTGAGAGAAGGCGCCGACCTGACATTCCTATTTACTAGAAATTTAAGCTATTGACACTTTGCTCGCTGTTAACGTTCGTGCCTGGACAATTTTAATGTGACAGAACCAGATATCCTAAAATAAGAATAACCAAGGAAACGTTCCCTGAAGTAGTGAATTCAACCTATGTTTGTGGAGCTGGGGTTCCCTTGGCCAAGACTACCCTGGAGATTCTGTAGGTGCATGTCCTAAAAATTGTTTTTCCAGAAGTTGCAACCAAAGCTGTAAGTACGAATGCAAGCTAGTGATCACGGCTGACTGAATAGAGTGAATGCAGGACTGAGTGATTCCTTTATTGTTGTATTTTGGCACCCATTTTTGCTGTCTTAAATTTCTTTATGCAAGTTTTTTTGTTGCTAACCATATTTTCCTTAGGATAGATCAGAGTATCAAAGTCTGTTCATACCGTTAAGGGAAATCTTAGACTAAAGCATATGTATCCGTGACTCTTTGGGGGGCTATCACTTTTCTTCTAACAGGACTGTGGGCTATACATCGAGGGAAAAGATCATACCAATGGGTCTATCATTCTTGTAGCAATTCTTTGACTTTATGACTATTTGTATATGTTTGATGTAATTTTATGTGTTGTGATGGAATTTTATGACGATAATTAAAATTCACTTGAACTTATTCCAGTGTGTCGGTCAGTTCGTTCCCAATTATCTATATTTCCATTGTCATAGTTTCACGTCTGTTTGTCTACTGTAGTCACTTAGGAGTGTGTGTATTTGAGGGATATATATATTACTATATATATCTTATACTAGACGGTCTGACAAATCTTAATCTGTTGTAGATGATAGGCTGACTGAGAGAAAGCATCTCGAGGGTCAGAGACCGACTCTAATATATTTCCTCCACCTCACTCGTGAAATCTATTTCTATTTTAGCATCTCCCACTGAGCTATCACTTGTTTCTATTGCTATTCAGAAGGGACCAAACCAAGTCTTAATTCACCTATCACAAATCTACGACAAGACACAAGTGCGGCTAGGTCCAACAGAAGCCTGCAAGAAGCATTTATCTTGTAAGTGCTATAGCAGTGGTTTGTTTCTGTAACAATGTGTTTGTTGGGTGTTCATTCTAATGGTAAAGAACTTCATTACGCGAATGGTTGCAAAGGAACAAAAAGGTCAGAAAATGTTCTTCAAAACGAACTCCAACAAGTAGTGTTTAACTGGTCACTTACTGGCAGCACACAAGTCTGTGATGACTGTACATATATTTTATTTAACGTGACACATACGGAGTGGAACAAGACGATCATAGTTACAGGTGCAAAAGGGTCATACGTCAAAAATGTTGATAATTACTTTTCAAGTTCATGAAGATTCTCTAACAATTAAGTCCTCTTATTCAAGTGACTAAGGGTCACTTCCTCTACCATATCATATGTATTGCAGTCAAGTCAGTTGACCTTCTTTCAAGGACGTATCTTATGGCCAACGGATTCATTCTCAAGGAGCAATACTTCTTATCATACTTGTAACAATTCCATACTTTTTCCATACGATACTTAGGTAGCATATATATATAAAATCCAAACAAAGTCATCCACGACAATACGACCAGGTTAGAGTTCTGTGTTGACTAACCTCTCTATATCCATGCCACGACTTTGGCATTGACGAAAATACGGCATATAAAAAACATGTGAAGCATACAAATCAATTAACTTCGTTTACTCGTAGGTATCCTCCCTCTACGGTAATTCAAAAGGGCTAACGACTCCGTCTGTCCATTCTAGGAATGACATACTACGATGAATTCCCGCTAGACCAAAACTAGGAGCGGCCTGATACTTTAATTTAACTCAATAAACATTCGATGTGACATGGGGCGACACTTACTTGATACTTCCACTATTGGCTTCATCATGAATACCAGTAGATATCATTACAAAATAATGGCTTCTTCAAACTTGCCAGATAAATCCAAGAAATATATATCGGACATAAACATGGTCCGAACTGCCCCGTTCAAAACATGACGTCAGAATTTCCTAACTAGGTTACCCGTGCGTCCAAAGCAACTCACACTGCATTGTGCACGTCAGTGAGTGAATCAATCGAACGCACAAATAATATAACTATTTTAAGACTGGTGCGTACATTTGGCAGGACCGAAGACTACCCCCTTTAGGTAATAAATGTACGTAACAGCTCCCTTATTACCTCCCCTTAAAAAAATTAATTCTATTAATTTTTTTGAACTTAGTACCCGAGAGAGGTGAGTCAAAACTACCACAAGATATATGAAATGCATAAAGTTATACCATATTAAGAAAAGAATATTAAACGAAATTAATATAACTAAATGATAGTATGCATTAAAGCACACATCCACACTCGACCTACTTTGGAACGATGTGGTAATATTCGAAGTAAAAACAAGATGAAAATGAAAAATGAAAAAACCATAAAAAAAAGATGATAATAAAATTCAACTAAGTTTTCAAAAAAAAAAATTTGAAAACATATGATTTCAAAAATGAAAATGAACAGCAACACTGATGATGATCAATGACAAGAGAATCAATAAAACAGAAAAATTGAAAATGCAATGTGCAAAAATGAAGCAATGCAAAATTAAACACTTTAAGAATCAACACCCTTAATGTTTTCTAACACTAGTACGGTTGACTAGTGATCTAACAGTGAGATATCATAACTAAGGCCCGTGAATGCAGGTATTACGTGACAACTAAGAAAGTTAGTATGTGTGTGATCCATAATCAATTAAATAGATTAAATTGAATTATTCTAATTTATATATTTCTTAATTACTAACAAATAACCAGTTACTAATATATTCTAAGTAATTCCAATATCACTATCAATATGTCAATGTTCAGTTACAACTAGTTAGTAATCGACGAGACGATGTTCTCAATGTTCCATACACGATAAAATATATTCTCGAACACGATATGTAGTGTAATATGTTCCATAGGAATAACAAATGTATATTTGTCGCTCTTAACAATGTTTCCATACTAATAAAAAGTTACTGTAGTACCAATGTTCCCGTACTAATAAAATGTTACTCTAATACCACTGTTCCCGTTCTAATAAAACGTTACTATAGTATCAATGTTCCCGTACTAATAAAATGTTACTACTCAAGAAGTAATGTTATAATCTATAAGTAAGTATATCCTGAAAGTTATACTTATACGAATACTTCAGTTATATAAACAGTCTTTATAGATGTACAATCAATGATAATGTACAAAGTTATTCATGTTATCGGTGAGGATGTTTCAACATCTGGAAGTGGTTTAGTTTCGACAAGTTCGCTTGGGCATCTCGACAAACAGTCTGCGAACACATTCTTCACTCCAGGAATAGCTCGTATTTCAAAATTGAATGGTTGAAGCGCTATAGCGTAACGCGCTGCCTTCGATGATTTAACGTTCTTCGTGTTCAGTGCGGTAAGAGCTTTTTGGTCAGATTCCACCACAAAGTGTGAGCCGAGGAGGTAACGTTCCAGTTTTGTGATTGCCCATACTAATGCGAGGAGCTCTTTATCCAGAACGGAGTATTTGAGTTCGCTCTCCGTAAGTTTTCTGGACACGTACATCACCGGAAATAAGGTGCCGTTATATTCCTGCATCAAAACTGCAGCAATAGCGTAAGAAGATGCATCACTGCGAAGAATGAAAGTGAGATTTTTGTTAGGCAACCTCAAAAAAGGTTCATTTGAAAAAAATCGTTTTATATAGTCTAACGCCGTTTGGTGATCCTGCGACCACTTTATTACATTAGATGTGCCTTTCTTCAGTAGAGACGAAAAAGGTGCAGTTATAGTAGACAAATGAGGGATGAATTTTGAATAGAACTGTATTAGTCCTAAAAGAGATCTAACTTGTTTTTTTGTCTTAGGTGCCGAGATGTTTAAAATTTTAGAGACGTTACTGTCTTCTGTATACATGAAACCATGACCTATGCGGTGACCCAGAAATGAGATGTCATGAAAACCGACAAAAGCCTTTGAAGGTTTCGCTGTTAAGTTATAATCCCGTAAGGTAGAAAGTAAAGCTTTTAATCCATGAATATGTTCATCCCAAGAGTCACTGAAAAGACAGATGTCATCTATATAAGTAATGACATCGGGACGATGAGACAATATGCGGCGCATCATGCGTACAAAGGTAGCTGGCGCATTCATTAATCCGAATGGCATAAAATTCCATTGAAAAAGACCCCGTGGCGTCGAGAAAGCGGTGAATGGCTTTGCTTTAGGAGTGAGTGGCACTTGCCAATAGCCCTTTGAAAGGTCAAATTTCGAAAAGAATGTGGCATGAGATAATTTCTCCAATAAGTCGTCTAAAAGAGGTAACGGTTCCGCATCGAATTTTGTAACTTTGTTTAATTTCCTGTAATCTACGCAAAGACGTATATTGTTGTCCTTCTTCCTAATGATTACCATAGAAGAAGAATATGGTGATGAAGATGGTTCAATTATATTTAATTGAAGCATCTCATCCAATTCCTTATCAACCTTATCACGAAAGTGTAAAGGGATAGGATATGGGCGAACTCGAATAGGCGTATCGTCAGTCAGAATAATATCATGTTGGATGACTGACGTATGACCTGGGATGTCAGTGAGGACATCCTCATACGAGTGTAGAATATTAGAGACTTGCTGACGTTGATCAGCCGAAAGAGTAGATGAGATTGTAACATCATTCCATTTCTCAGTGGAATGGAGTGGTACAACTGGTATTGGTAGTTGTACATCATCGAAAGAAGATTCTTCTTCTTGGATGACTGACAAACTAGAATAGTGTTGAATAGGAGGTGTAGGATCGTCAGTTGCCTGGAACACTGACTGTAGATAATCAGGACGTGAGTAATACTCCTTCAACATGTTAATGTGGAAGGTTTTATGTTTACCATTAACATCAACGATGTAGTCGACATCGGATATTCTTGAGATGATCCTGAAAGGACCTCTCCAGGTAATTAAAAGACGATTGTTATGCGCAGGGAGTAATACAAAAGCTTCGTCACCAGGAATAAGCTGGCGAAGACGTCTATACTTGTTTGCAAATAGACGAGCTCTTTCTTTGGCTTGTTCGGATGATGCAGTAGCTAGTCTACAAGCATCTATGATTCTCTTTCTCAGAGAGATCACATACTCATAAGAGGATTGAGTTTCCTCTTCAATATTCTCGTCAACTAATAAGTCATGGATTAACGACATCGGACCGCGTGGTTGCATGCCAAAAACTAGCTGGAATGGAGAAAACCCCGTGGCTTGATTTTGTACTTCGCGATACGCGAACAGAGCAGCGGGTATGACCCGATCCCAGTCTTGGGGATGGTCTTGGGTCATCTTACCCAACAACTGCTTGAGTGTCCTATTGAGACGCTCAATTAACCCATTTGACATCGGATGATAAATAGAACTAAGAGATCTGTCTATACCTAATGTCTTCATAACTTGAGACATGGATTCAGAAATGAACTGAACCCCATGATCCGACAAGATTTTCCGTGGAAAACCAATGCGTGAGAAGATTAACATCAATGCCTCTGCTACACTGGCAGATGAAGTGTTCTTGAGAGGGATGGCCTCAGGCCAACGAGTGCACATATCAATGCACGTAAGAATATGCGTATGCCCTCTAGCAGATGGAAGCATCGGACCAATAATGTCTATAGCCATTTTATCAAATGGTCTAATCGGGATGTCCGCAGCTTGAATAGGAGCCGCATGAAATGGACCCCGTACCTTAACTTCCTGACATATCAAACAGGACCGACAATAGAGAGTGATGTCCCTATGGACGCCTGGCCAGTAGAATGCCGAAAGCACTCTGGATTTGGTACGCGAAAAAACCCATATGGCCCGCACATTGCGAGTCATGCGCATGTCGTAATATACGAGATCTCATAGAGGATGGAACTAAGATCTGATAACATAAGGATGAATCCTTTTCCCGTATTACTCTAACCAAAATATTGTTAAGTATAAAGTCATGTCTAGATTTTGCAAGTTTGTTGCTGGTATTCTTTTTGTTCACATACTGAAAAAATTTTTTTAATGAATCATCATTCTTTTGCAATGTTGCAAACAACTCCTGTGAAATAGGAGCATCATCATCACAAGTGGTATGAACTGTAGGTTCAATAGGTGTATCATGCGACATATTAGTAGCTTGCGTTTTTGTCACTACTGCATTTGCAGTTTGAATATGTCGCTCTTCCCATTCAGCAATTTGCTGTGGTGTACACTCTTTAATACCATGTATGCGACCAAGTATTACATCACAAATTGGATTCGGAAGGAGACATGCCTGGATCTTTCCTGAAAAAAATGGTGTATTAAGGTCAATAATAGCAGTGGGAAATGTTTCAACGGTGCCACCAAAAGTCACACACTTGACAACCCTGCCCGTGGCACAACTTGGGTTGATCAGCGAAGTCCGGACGCCCACAGTACTACAACCTGAGTCAAATAGGAGAGAGCATGAAATGTTGTTGACAAATCCCTTGTTAAACTTAAGAGAGCCCTGTCCCTGGTGTATTGACGCAGCAGTGGCCGTACAGACTACAGGTAGTCTAGGCAAGGTATGTCCGCAACGCAGCGTCGTGATCGCCTTAGGCTGGAAAAGAGTCGAGCATTCTGGACAGTCTTTCACCTGGGTACAATCAAGAGAACAAGACATAGCATTGTGAGTTTCAGCTACTTTACCCTGTTCAATGTTAGCCTGTGTATCACTTAAAGCGACATTAGAATGTCTACCCGTATTACTCGACGATCTATCTCTACGACGCGATCGATTTTGATTATTTGCATTAAAATTGCCATAATTGTCGTTTCTGCTTGAGTTAAAATTTGGATGAGTCCGATAATTTGTATAATTAAAGTTATGATGTTCTTTAAAATTTTTATTCCAAGAACCTTGTCTGTTTTGCGGACCCTGAGATCTTGATCTCCAGTTTTGTTTATTATAATGTCCTTGATTATTTTTAAAATTATTGTTACCAAAATCTCGCGATCTGTGAGCTTGGTTCCAAGAAACATTAAATGGAGCAGATTGTTGAAATTGCTTCCCTTTGTAAAAGTTATCATTGTTAAAATTGTAATTATTTCCCTTATTGACATACCTGTCAGCACTAAAGGAACGATTTCGTGAAAAATTGTTTTGTTGTGCTGCAAAAGCAACAGGCAATTCATTCTTAATCTGTGCATTACTTAGTTCCATGGTTGGGTGAGCAGTGCAGAAATTTTTTGCATGTTCTTCTAAGTCTTTCATAGATAAAGGTTTCCGTTCGTGTAAAAATGCGAGAAATGTAGGATTTACAGACGATAGTACCTTATCGCGCATCAGTAAATCGAAGCGACCTTCATACGACTTTTCAATTTTGGATAATTCGATCCATCTTTCTAGGGTTAGTCGTATTTGTGACAGAAAATCACTGAAATTTCTGCTTGATTGCGGTAGCAATGTACGAAATCTTAATCGGTATTCATCTTCTGTCATTTGAAATTTCTTCAGAAGTGCGGCTCTAAGAGCATTATAATCATTCTTCTCATTAATACTGGTAGTATGATAAACTGCTAAAGCATCCCCAGTAAGTAACCTGGATAAATATGTGCAATACAGTGTTTTATCCACGTTATAAGACCTACAAGTGGCCTCAAATCTATCTAGGAAAAATATTACGTCATCCGACGGGGGATTAAATTTAGGTAATTTAAGGTGAATTTCCTTAAAATGATCATGTCTGGATGAAGTTTGGCTTTCAAAAGTTCTCTGAGAATTAGCTTCCTGAGTTAACCTAAGTCTCTCATATTCTGACTCTGCTAATTTTAGTTCATGCTGTCGTTTTCTATCATTCTCTTCCATCTCAAGCTGAAGTCGTTTTGTATTTTGTTCAGCTATTAATCTTCTTTCTTCCATTTCCTTTTGTTTATTTTCCATTTCCTTTTGTTTAACTTCCATCTCAATTTTAAGTCTTTCTTCAGCCTCCCTTTGCTTCTGTTCTGCCTCTCGCTGAAATCGTTTCTCTTCTAATTCAGCGGCTTGTTCAGCTATTAATCTTCTTTCTTCCATTTCCTTTTGTTTCTGTTCTGCCTCTCGCTGAAATCGTTTCTCATTCTCCTCCGCCTCAAATTTCAAATTTTGTAATCTTAAAGTTTCTAGCTTTCTCTGTTCGGCTTCTATTTCTTGAGCTTTCTTATATTCTGCAAGTGCAAATGCTTTTGCTTCATCAGGAGCCATATGAAGAGCTTTTGCTTGCTTAATGAAATAATCTAGTGAATACATTATGCTTTATAAGTAGTCACAATACTCTTGATTTATAAAATGATAATTCTTCTTCTTCTTCTTCCGTCCTTAGCCACCGACCGTCAAAGCAGTCAGTGGCCATTACGCCTAGTGGCGTCTTAGGGCAACAGCAGATAGGTTTTCTTTGCCATTGTTTCCCATCACGCCTATTGGCGTCTTTAGGGCAATGGCAAATCAATCCATCTGCTGTTGTTTCCGTAATCGAAGTGACTGGCAAACGGGTGATCAGCCCGTTGGTAAAAAAAAAAAATGATAATTAATCAATGTAAATTAATTAACCTTGTTACTTTGCCAAGTGTACGTCGTTCCTGTCCTAGAACGGTATCTTTTGTTATCATATAGGTATGAAATATATCAATAATCAATATAGTAATTTATGTAATGAAATGTCATGAAAGCAACAACGTGAAAGACAATAGAAACATTACCGACAAGACACGATAATCAAAGACGAGTGAACACAATCGTAGAAATCAACAAAAATAGAAATGTGTAACTAAAATAGAATATCGTAAAAATTTACGATGACAACTACGATCAGATACAGACAATTGACAACACAGTGTAAAAACATAGGTTTTGTAAAAAACTGAACGACAGGAAAGGTGAGACGGACGCATAATACAAACAAAATTCATCATAAAACTAAATACGAGTAAAAATAACTACCAAAAACAACAAGTAAACGTGACAAAACAGCTAAACAGATACTATCATAAGGAACAATTAGCGATCGGAACTTCGGCAAGGTTTCTAGCCTTGGACCGGAATTATCGCTCAATTGAAACTTACAAGTTGAGCCCTACAGAACGTCTGACGAAGAGCCCGAATTGGCTTCGAGATGGATCTCGTTCGTCAGATCAACCTCCCTACCTCCCACGACGAATGTACAACATATAACATATAACATGGAAAATGTAAAGATGGACATAACTATAGAAGGCACAGCTAAAAGTAATAAAATGTACAACGAAAGCACGTTATACTCATCTCGCGTGTGCCGGGAAAAAACAATGTGCCTCGTCTCCGTGGATGTACGTCTGAGGATAAAATACTTCGCTCTGCGTATATAACAAACAGCTCGCACGTAATAATGACGAATAGGTGATCCCAAGGCAGTCAGTCACTGTAAAACTTGACGTGGAGGTTGATTGATGACCTTGAGCATTTGGTAACCGTAAGTTGATTCTGATTCATCATCACACTAGGTTCCAAGTTTGAGATGTTGTCGCCTTGAAAGTTCAAATCTTCTTTTCAACCGATACTTGGATTGAGTACGTTCCTGTGAAATTATTTATTTCCAGACCACACTGGCATACCATTTACTGTTGGGTGTTCATTCTAATGGTAAAGAACTTCATTACGCGAATGGTTGCAAAGGAACAAAAAGGTCAGAAAATGTTCTTCAAAACGAACTCCAACAAGTAGTGTTTAACTGGTCACTTACTGGCAGCACACAAGTCTGTGATGACTGTACATATATTTTATTTAACGTGACACATACGGAGTGGAACAAGACGATCATAGTTACAGGTGCAAAAGGGTCATACGTCAAAAATGTTGATAATTACTTTTCAAGTTCATGAAGATTCTCTAACAATTAAGTCCTCTTATTCAAGTGACTAAGGGTCACTTCCTCTACCATATCATATGTATTGCAGTCAAGTCCGTTGACCTTCTTTCAAGGACGTATCTTATGGCCAACGGATTCATTCTCAAGGAGCAATACTTCTTATCATACTTGTAACAATTCCAGACTTTTTCCATACGATACTTAGGTAGCATATATATATATAAAATCCAAACAAAGTCATCCACGACAATACGACCAGGTTAGAGTTCTGTGTTGACTAACCTCTCTATATCCATGCCACGACTTTGGCATTGACGAAAATACGGCATATAAAAACATGTGAAGCATACAAATCAATTAACTTCGTTTACTCGTAGGTATCCTCCCTCTACGGTAATTCAAAAGGGCTAACGACTCCGTCTGTCCATTCTAGGAATGACATACTACGATGAATTCCCGCTAGACCAAAACTAGGAGCGGCCTGATACTTTAATTTAACTCAATAAACATTCGATGTGACATGGGGCGACACTTACTTGATACTTCCACTATTGGCTTCATCATGACTACCAGTAGATATCATTACAAAATAATGGCTTCTTCAAACTTGCCAGATAAATCCAAGAAATATATATCGGACATAAACATGATCCGAACTGCCCCGTTCAAAACATGACGTCAGAATTTCCTAACTAGGTTACCCGTGCGTCCAAAGCAACTCACACTGCATTGTGCACGTCAGTGCGTGAATCAATCGAACGCACAAATAATATAACTATTTTAAGACTGGTGCGTACATTTGGCAGGACCGAAGACTACCCCCTTTAGGTAATAAATGTACGTAACAGCGTTTCATATGATGAGTTCCCAATCTCATCAGTCGGCATATACGACACGCTTCAGAGTGCAGGGACGAATATTGATATGGATCAGTTGCGAGGTGGTGGTTTATGTTCATTAATGAGAGTATTCGTTGTACATATCGTTTAATATTATTTTATGCCCATTTCATTATTATTTAATTATTGCTATGTGTCTGATAATTTATGAGAGCACGTGGGTCCACTTGGGAACGAATTATGTCTCTTCTCGCTCCTTATGGAGCATAGGGTCACCAGTGTGGCTGGCCTCCGCATGAAGCATTCATATGCTCTTGCGGTAGTGGTTTCGGTAGCAATCTGTGTTACATGGTGACTTTGCCAGCCTCATGCACAACATCACACTAGTCTCATTGGAAGAAATGTATGAGAGTGGATGTGTGTGTAATAGTGGGATGTGTCGGGTAGCGTGGAAGAACGGACTGTTTGGCAGATGAGAGCACGGTGTTTCTCGTTAATTATTTATTATGATTTTAACTAGTCAGTGCTTTGTGTTTCAGATTAGCAATTGAGCACTGCCTAGGTGTTTGGTTTGTTTGCTTCCTTGTTTAATGTTTTGTTTGTTTAGTGTTTGCTTTATTTACTCTTTGTCACTGAATGGGTTGTATGAATAAATACAGCCCCTGCTTTAGAATCAAGAGTTTTATTGTTGTTCGGGTCGGTGCGAGTGTGCAAGAAAATGATCACATATCACAACAGCATCATCATCTCTCGCCCACCCTATCACAGAACTAACAGCTGGGGAGGGTAGTTTTGGTTGTTTCCTTGTGTAACGGTGTGCTAGCCCCTTAGTGTAGTTCGTGAGCAAAGTCGCTGACAGGGGCAAGTCAGCAGGCTTAGTGTGTAGGCACAAATGGGACTGGTGTGTATTCAAGATTCTTTTTCCAACCACGGATTATTAGATTTAAAGTACTGCCCCATACTTGAGGGAGCGGGAAACCTGGGTTTGGTTTTCCCTGTGGTAGTCCATATTTTTTTTATATACTACCTGTCTCTGGAGTGTTTATAATTTTTGTGTCTCGTTCTTACAGACCTGCATTGTAATTTATTCCATCTGTATTTTATGCCGTGGTTGATATTTATGTTATTCTTTTCTAGCAGCTATTTACCTGTTGTGTTAATAAAAGATATATATATATATATATATATATATATATATATATATATATATATATATATATATATATATATATATATATATATATATATATATATATATATATATATATATATATATATATATATATATATATATATATATTCCCGGATCAGAGTTCTTTTACTTTCCTAACTGGATCTGTACTATTCACTTGTACTTTATTGTTGTGAGTGGATACCCTGTAGTGTATAAACCCTTACCTCTTAATTGAGTAGGAGGCGGTGTGACAGTAGTTGAACAAAAGGTCACCGAGTGGCGAGGGGAGAGTCATGTTGTGTTCTCACCCTCGATAACTATAAGTCACATCATCCACCATCAACAGAATCTCTTATCTATCACCTCAGATCTCTATCAGACTCTTTTGTCATGTCTCTGACATCACCCAAACCTTGGCTCTGGTCACAGACAGACACTTATATAACCCACTCGTGACACTATCATGCCCTTAACTCTCATCTCTTTCACTGCCACGGTCGTCTTCAGTCTAATTTTTTAAATTTTCAATATCTGCCGTGTTCGACTTTAATCCGAATTGTTAAAAAAAAAAAAAAAAAAAAAAAACCGCTGTCTTTGGTGTGGTGAGCGACTGAAAGTGTCAGACATAGAACTAGAGTTCAGTATGTTTACCTGTCTTACTAACGTTTTCCTGCATGCATGTCAGTGGAGTCTGGCCAGGAAGAAAATTGAATGTTCAATCTCTTCAGCATTTATTGAGTCTCAATGTCTTGTCAGTTAAGCAATGGAAGCGCCGGGGGTGGGGGTGGGGGGGGGCTGTGCTTAGGGCATCAGGTGGCCTTAATCCGGCCCTGCCCTCATCCTCATATTTATTTGATTTTTAGCATATATATCGTTGCTGGCCTCAGTGCCTTATTTTTCCATATTCTTCTATGACAACATGTGAGAAAGTAACATCCTAATTTACAGGCATGCAATTGATCCATAACTGTGGAACAGGTGTTGAGAATAGATATAAATTAGTCATATGACTGATGGCAGATAATTGAGGGATTAGGTGTCATCCCGGACACTCCCAGACTTTTTCACCCCTTATCACCTTGTTAACAACAGGGCAGTTATGAGAGAGAGGCTTTACTTGTTCTGTTCTTTGGTGTTGTTGTTTGTATTTGTTTTGAATTGTGTGCTATTTTTTGTTTTGTTTTTTAAAGGGGAGGCCGCACACAGATATATTCACACAATTTTACAGTTTTGATTTGCTATATTTGGACTGAGTGGAGCGGGAAGACGATACTATATTTAGATATCGGAAATCAGATTTTATTATCTTGAACTTACTACACTACATATTATAATTATAACCCATCTATGGCAGAGATATTATGATTTTTTTTTTTTTTTTTTTTTTTTTTTTTTTTTTTTTTTTTTTTCGTTCGCCCGCTAATACTCGAGGCGAAATCTCAGGTTATCATTTATGTCTAACCTGACATTGATTTTACGTGAGTATCCCTTTATTTCTTGTACAGAGACAAATGTCCCTCGCCATTCAGGCAAATACTCTCCGATTTCGGAGGTACCCATTGCAGCTGGGTCGGCTCAGGAGCCGCCAGTCCCTGGTCGACGACACTCCTTCAAATGTTTTCGCCAGGTCTCGAGTTAATCCAGTCCAATTCCCGGTCGACGAAAAATCCTCAAATGCCGTCGCCCGGGTTTGATCCTGTATCACCCGGTCGCCAGAGCGGTGTTGTAACCACTACGCTAGCGCGGCTCCCTATGATTAGTAAATTTCAGATATCTCTTCTTTATTCTACACTTGTCTTTTACTTTTCTTCCGCTCTTTTACCTTCCTTTCGCTCTCTTTACCCTTCTTTTCGCATACGCTCGATTGTTAAGATAAACTCTCCCATTCATACCTTTGTCTTTTCCTTGCTAATTTAGCAACGCATTTTATTGCTGTTAAGCTAAGTTCTTTGACGAGACCGAATCGTGTTAATTCGTTCTCGACAGGGATAAGAAGTAAGACGATCGTCTATCACTTTTCTCTAATCTGCTCGCCTATAAGTTAATTATTCACGATGAAAGATTTGAGATGAAAGACGAGCGTGCGTGTATTTCGTTTATGACCATATTCTGCAGGCAGTATAGTGTGAATTCTCGAGAGCAGAAATCTCTTGCACGGTCTGGTAAATTATGTTACGCAAGATCTAAGAGAGACTGACCGCTCGATTTGCGAGTCTGTTTCGGCTTCAGCGTGAGAAATTTGTTTCATTTGTAGAAGGAGCAAGAATTTATGTAGATTTTCCTCTAGGTGCGAACATGTGGCAGAGAGAGTCTGGGGTTTCGATAATGTAATGATTTTCCTTTCATCAGAGATATATTTATACCAGAGCAGTTTTAGACTTCATTCATTCAGACATCCACAGTCTCGCTAGACAACCTAGCTACGTTCTAGAAATCACTTTTATTTAAGTAGAATTTCTCAGTTGCGTTGGAGGATAGTTTTAAGTAGTACTGTGTGAGGTAAATATATTGATAGTATTTGTGAGTGATTTAAGTGGTAAATCGCCTATTATATCTTCACTAGATTTATGTGTAGAGTGATTAAATGATAAGTCAGTTATATTCTTTAAGCTTACTGTGTTACAGTGGATAACTAAATAATTACAATTTCTAGCTAAAACTCATACAGCTATAAATAAATTTAATTAAATTGCTAGTAGCCAGGCCGAGAATATTTTAACTAACTAAGTAATGCACTGATTCATCATTGAGTATCGACGAAATATATTTATATATATTTCTAATTCATGTTGATTGATTTTTTAAAATGACTAGAATTTATTTCACGGAAGTTTAAACGATGAGACAAGCGCTAAGCTTATAGTCTCTAACTTATAGTTAATAACCGAAGTGAATATTATATTTTTACGCGAGAGTAGGATAGGATGTGTGTATAATATTATGTTCTAGTATTCTGTATGTTTCTATTTCTTTATACAGTATCTGGGTCAACCCAAAACCTACCAGCGGTTTTTCAGTATATGAGAAGAACCTAGAAGAAACATTTTTGTAATTTAAATAAGTGAGTTTCCAAGTTACAACCTGTCTGGCATTGCGTTTGCATCCTGAAAAAGACAGAGTACTCATCTCACGAAATGCAATACTAAATGCAATAACTGGGCCTATCGAGCCAGATTATAATTATTCCCAACAATCTCAGTGTACATTCAGCCCCTGTGGTGAGAGAAATTACAAACAGTAACATTTCCGACGGTTTTTTTTTTTACTAATTGTGGTGTGACCAAGAATTTTACATTTGAGAGAAGTTTACCAACCTGCTTCTTCCTAAGTATGGGAAACCCCGAGATTCTGACCTTGTGAACCCGTTTATAATTTCTTACCGGAACTGATTCAAGTGACATTAACAGTAATCTTAAAATATAATTGTGAAGTGAATGCTCCCCGGAACATTGGATGAAACCTGCATCTGCAGAGCTGGGATTCGCTTTATCAAAAGAATACAGATTCACTGTTTGTGTGTGTCCTAAAGCTTGCGCCTGAAGGTGAAAGACATCAATTTGTAAGTAAGAAAGTACGTCCGTGGCCACGGGTGAATGAACAGAGAGAAAGCAGGACTGGGTGATTCCTTTATAGTATATTCATGCACCCACTTTGAAATTGCATTATGCAAGTTTGTTGCTAATGCTGTTTTCCTCTTAGGATAGATTAATGTATCAACTCTGTTCTAAAACTATAGAGGGAAATACTAGACCATAGCGTATAAATATGTGACTCTTTGGGGGCTATAACTTTTCTTCTAACAAGATCGTGGGCTAAACAGAGGGGGAAAGGATTACACCTATGGGTCTATTATTCTTTTAGTAAGTTATTAACCTATGTGTATTTGTATGTGCTTGATAAGCGAACTTATTTGTTGTGGACAATTTTCTTTATGTTAATAAAACTTACATAAACTTTATTCAAGCGATGTCGGTCAGCTCGTTCCAAAATATCTATATTCCATTGTCATAGTTTTCACGTCTGTGCGTCTAACTGTCGTCACTTATGTGTGGGTGTATGTGAGTGGTATATATGTATATATTAATATATATTTTTATAGACTGTCTGAATAATCTAGATCTGTTGTAGAAAATAGGCTGACCGAGAGAATCTTCTCGCGTTTCAGGGACAGACTCTATTAATTTCCACCATCTCACTCGTAAAAATCTATTTCTATTATTATCTCCCACTGAGCTATCACCTGTTCCATTTCTATTCAGAAGGGACCAATCTATGTCTTAATTCCCCTATCAAAAATCTACTACAAACCATCAAGGGTTGAACTGGATACTTTGTCTTTAAAAAATAAAAATTACCAACATTTTGATTTGTTGCAAATAATGTTGCAAAATTTTGAAACAGTGGTTACTTTTTTTTTGTTAGTTAGAAAATTTTAAGTTCTACATGTAAGGATCTAATTTCATTATCTAAAATCTAATCAGACAAAAGTTTTAAAATACAATGATCAGCTTCCATTTCAACTTTGATGCTCATAACTCAACAAATAAAAAAGCCTTAGGGAATTAACTTGTAAGAGAAAAATCATATGACTTACAACAAGCAATTCATCTATAACTACAATTATGACTTACAGGCATGCTCCATAACCGTGGAACAGGTGTTGAGAATAGAAAGACCTAGATAATTTCACATTACAGTAATACAGTAAATAGCAAGAACTAAAAATAATATATAAGGATCAATTATGGTGTGGGGATAAGATGTGGACTGATAGGGTGCTCGTGTGGATGATTGTGACGGACAACTCAGCTGTCCCTGAAAGTCATTTAACAAGGCACAATAGAAACGTGGGCTCATTAGCAATGCAGCATTTCCACGTGGATTGTCAACACGTTGGATCATTAATATGTAGACTGCTATCTTCCGTGCATTTTAGAGATCGCATGGCCTTTAATGGGAGGTTCAATCACGCCCACTCCTGTTTCTAGAGCGATTATAAGCAAGCATTGCGCTACAGGTGATCCAAGATGGCGGTTTCATTATTGTTTTACTTGTGATTCTACATCTGTTGTGCAAAAGCTTACTGCAGGGAAGTTAATTTGTGTGTTAAAATTCTTTAAGATTTATTAGTATTTTGTCGTTTATAACAATATTGAATAATTAAGATTGGTTAACACTTAGTTATAAATTTATAATTACTTTTGCATCCGCGACTTTCCATGTTTTGAAAGTCAACGGCGCCATTTTTGAATTTGAAATTTTCGTTACTTACAAAACTACTAAATATTATACTTTATATTTAAAGTTAAGTAAGGACAATTATTCTAAAAGACATGCCGGCTCTTACAAGATTGAAAACAGGTAGTATCTCCAGAAAATCATGGGCTGAAATAGTACAAGCTGACTCAAAGAATGATGATCAAGGGAAAATCAGGAATACGAATAGAGAAAAGGAAAGACAGAAGATACAAGCTTCAAAAGGAAACAATTAAGAAAAAAGGAAGATGTCAGAGTAAAATGATAGAGAAAACCAATAATCTGAACATTGATTCAAAGAATAAGGGTGTTGAGAACCTTATGAAAGACCAACAAATCAATAGGCCTACTCATAAAGTTGAACAAAACCTCCCAAGATTAAGGATTTTTCAAATCAGTGGCAATGTGGTAAGTATTAGAGCATTACCAGACAGTAAGATCATCAATGTACTAGAAACAGTTATAGATAAAGGGTCAATAACACACATAAAAAGAACAAATTTTGGCATAATACTCACAATGAACATGACTGAAAAGTCAAAAGCTTTAATAAAACAAATTGAAGTAAGTCCTCTTCAAGTAGAATTGGCACACAGCATTAAAGCTAGGCTTGAATTAGTCAAAGAAACCAGGAAATGTGTATGTTGCGGTCATTTATATGGAGTTTCAAACATCGATCTATTGGTTGTAGGTTTTTCACCCTGGTCAAAGTTTAGTAACTGTGTCTTGACTTTGCTGTGTCAGGTTGATTAGGGGTTATCTCCCTTGTTTGTTCATTCATTGTGTTTGACCTTTTAGGTCAAAGGTAATACAGTTCTGGGCTATATGCGATGCGCAGTGGAGAGCGCGAAATTAGACTTCCGTCTTGTTGAGTTGCTATCTGGCTTCTGTAGGACGATGTATGTCCATTGTATTTTCGGGGAGGAAATCTTCGAAGTGACTGCGTTGTCAGTTTTCCCCATTGATTCTCTGTGCGTCAGGAAGGACGACAGTGTTATTATTGTGTTCTGAGGATTCGTTTCAAGGTAATACCGACTTTGCCATTATTATGTATTCGTTGACAGAATTTTGTAAAGGCTTACCTAGCTGTGAGAACAGTTCACGATTCCTGTAAAGCAGAACTTATATTTGTGCTCAATGTAGCTATTCAAGACTATTTGTCTTATATGATCAGAAGTCCAGTGATGAAGTTATATATGGTGCAAACTGCAGGTTGGCGGTATATCTACACAAGCATTAAAGCATAATTCATGCAACCTGCTTAATGAAGAATGCACAGCTGGCGTCATCGTCAGGTCTGTGTAATGGCAACTATTCTACCGCATGTACCGACATGATTGGCGTGTTATGCCAAGGTGTACGACGGCCCTAGTAATAGGATTACTTGAGTGAAGGGCTCGTCTTTTGTATGACGGAGTTATGAAGGTATCTGACGCGTTCAGTCAGAGATACCAAAAGCGGCATTATGAACAGTACATGAAAAGAACATAACACTATTGACATGCATACATATACGAATGTTCACCAGCCAGAATGACTGATATGTACCAAGCGATTTCCATTGACATGATGTACATGAACTTGTTTACATTGACTGTTCCTGTGTGATTCTACATGTTAGTCCTGTTAATAAATGTATGAACCATCACAAGTAGTTCCAACCATCATTGACTGTAGTACGAGTGTGACTGGGTGTTTGTACACTACATATGAGCCTAAACACATTCGCGTCTCTGCACACCAATGTCTCTTCATCAACATCTGCAACACGCAGAAACAAACGAGCTAAGGAGCAAGAAAAATCAAGTAACATTTCTGGTAGGCCAAGTCCGTGGGCTTTACTGCTTCAATTTTGGTTGATGTTACAGATGGGAACGATCGAGGTTTACATCTGATGATAACACACATCCGTAGTACGCTACATTTTCAGGTTTTGCTACACAGGACAGCAGAATTAGGTCATTGACTGTTGACCCACATAAACAGTGTTGGCATCTAGGCAATATTGCTACGTGGACCACAGCTGCACACAAGTCAAGTCCTTTTGTAAACAGTACCGCTGGTTGTTTACCGTTTCAGGCAACAGACTTTTCAACATCTGTACATTCAAGTCACATAGTTCGAGGTCAAATTTTTTTGTAAACAGTACCGTCTACGAACTTTTGGTCAAGTCTCAACTATTCATCGAGAAGGTTATAGTGACATTATGTTCCTGGAGACCACTACATGTTATTGTGGATCGAACAATCATTGCGCGCTTGACATTATACTCCAGTGTTGACAAAGAACAAGAGAGTTACTATATTGTAATTTGTAACTAAAATTTGTTTGCAACACATTCTATTACATGCAATGTTATATGTTATTTGTAATATTGTGGTGTATTTTTTCTGTTGTTTTCAGCGGGCTGGTTGGGTAAGGTGACTCCTTTAGATAAATACCACGTAATAGAGGTTATCTATTGAGAGCGTTTTCTGTAGGGACTGCAAATTTCCTTAATTGGAATTTGCTAGCGACAATTGTTGCTGTTTACGTTTAGCTGTGACGACATGAGTTAGTGTTGTTTTCGTTATTTTTCCATTCTTTGATTTTCGATTTGTTTTGTTTGTATCTGTTCGTCTCTCCTTCCTTCCGTTTATTTCTTTACACCTTTTTGTTTATAACAGTGTTCCATTTGTCTTGTTTACTTTTCGCAGTCATCTTTACACATTTTTGTAACATTTTCCTTAGTTTCGCTGTATTGTTTATTTGACTTCTGCGAACGTTTTCGGCTGTTGTTCTGTATCCTTGTCTTTGCATTTATTATTGTCATACACAGTCTACATATATACTTGGTCATGTATTATTATTGTCGTTATTAATATGATACACTATTCATATTGGGAGTATTGATAGAATATTATTATAAAGAAATAAGGTAACTATACAAGGTCTTTGATTAAGACTTGACTCTCAAAGAGAGTGAAATAAACTGAACTGAGTATACAAGTCGTATATTGAGGACTGGTCTCTCATTAAAGTGGGATAAGATAATTTAATTAATTTTTCAGGTTACTGATCTCATTAGATAGAATGTCTACACTAGACTTCTTCATTGAACAAGGGAAAGTCCTTGGGAAGACAGGTGACAAGTTAGAAGAATTCGCAACTGCTCTATACGCCATAGCATTGAAGTCAGAAGAAAAGAGACAAAAAGAGGAAAATAAATTGAAAGCAGAAGTTGAGCAAAAGAAGATAGATGCTGAGAATTTAAGATTGCAGATGCAAGCTGAACAAAAGAAGATAGATGCTGAGAATTTAAGATTGCAGATGCAAGCTGAACAAAAGAAGATAGATGCTGAGAATTTAAGGTTGCAAATGCAAGCTGATGAAAGAAAATTCCAGATGGAAATGGAAAAACAGAAAAATGCTGCAGAAGAAAGAAAACTTCAAGCTGCTGCAGAGGAGAAGAAATTTCAAGCCGCTGCTGAGGAAAGAAAATTACAAGCTGCTGCTGAGGAGAAAAAACTTCAATTTCAGGCTGAGGCTGAAATAGAAGATTGGATAGGGAAGCCGAGGAAAGGAAACAGAAAATGGAACATGAGGAAAGACTCGCAACTTTGGAATTAGAGAAATTGAAAGTAACAAATATGGGTGCTCATCAAGTAACTTCGGATACAACAAAGGAGAGGTCTTGTAAGATCAAATTGCCTCATTTCAATCCTTTAAAGGACGATATAACTGATTATCTTGATAGATTCGAATTTTTATGTGGTACGCATAAGATAAAAAAGGAAAACTATGTTGAACAACTGATGGAATTTTTTACAGGTGAAACTGTGACTACTCTTATGACAATAGAAGAGCATAATAGAACTAATTATGATGTTGTCAGAGCAGCATTAGTGAAAAAATATCAACTAAAAGAAGAAGATTATCGTCTTCGTTTTAGGACAATGTTGCCAGAAAAATAAGTAGATTTCTCTGATTTTGTTACAAAGATACGTCGTACATTTACACGATGGGTTGAGTTGTCTCAAACTGAGAAAACATATGAAGGTCTAATGGACTTATTACTTAGAGACAAAGTTTTGTCATCTGTTAATGATTCTTTCCTTGCATTTCTTCATGAGCGTAAGCCTAAAAACTTAAAAGACATGGAGGAATACTGTTGTCAGTATGCCACCGCGCATCCCCATGCTACAGTTAGCAATTCTAAAGTGAAAGAAGGGTTGCCAGTTGCTTCGGCAGCACCATATGGCCTTAATTTCAATAAGAAATTTCAGGGTGCCCAACAAAACTGGAATAGGAAAAGTAATCAGAATTACACTCATAAGCAGAGTAATCCAACATATGATGGTTCTTCTTCTAAGAACTGGAGACGAGATGGGAGTTCTCGTAATTTTGGTGGTAATAATTTTAGACACTTTCGCAAAGGTTATCACAATAAAAACTACCCAAGCTTTTCTGCTCGGGATAACCATTCTCGACGTCAAGAATATGACGATGGTGAATATACAAACCGGGATTCAAACCGGAATGATAATTACAATAGACAATATGATAACAATTACAGGGGAAATGATAATCGCGGTAGACCTAGATATAACAAAAGAAAAGCTTTCCAACAGGCAAACTCTGCACAACAAGAGTTTAATGGAGCCTGTAATCAAGTAAATGATAGTGGGAACTCTAATGCTATCACTGGTTGTGCTTTCGATTTTGGGAGAGCAACTGAATGCCCCCAATGCTCAACATTGTTCGAGCCATCGTCTGTATCTACCTTAATTTGTGGTCACCCTCTTCCCGCTCTTCCTGCTACAGTTGCGCATGATGGGAGAGGATCTCTCATCTTGCATAAAGGTCTAGTGAATGATAGGCTAGTCTCAGTGCTTTTTGATTCTGGTTGCACTACTGTCGGGGTTAGGCAGTCTCTGATAGATCCTCGCTGTTACTCGGGAAAGGTGGTCAAATGTGTTACGTTTGGTGGTACCATGGAAAAATATCCTACTGCTATCATTAGCATTGACACTCCTTTCTTTACAGGAGATGTCCACGCGTGTCTTCTTCCTAATCCTATTTCGGATCTTATAATTGGTCGTATTCATGGGGTTAAGGAATGCACCCCGCAACAAATTTCTATTTGGGAGGAACAAAATATCCAAGCGGTCAATGCAGTGGTAACAAGAGCCCAAGCTCTTATCCCTCCAACTTCATCTGATGATAGTAATGGAGTTGATAGCCAAGATGATCACTTGGTGATTTCGCATGACACGTTTGTTAAACGACAAGAAGAGGATCCTTCTTTGAAGAAATTCTTTCTTCTCGCAAAGAAAGGTGATCCTAATCAGAATACGAATCACAGATCGTATATCACTATGAAGAATGGTATATTGGTACGAATGGTACAACACTCGGACAAGTCTATGCATTCGCAAATTCTTGTGCCTAAGTGTATGAGAGCCTTAATTCTTCAACATGCACACGATTCTCAGTGTGCTGGACATATGGGTTTTTCCAGAACTAAGACTAGAGTCCTTGCGTCTTTCTTTTGGCCATTCGTGAACAAAGACATACGAATTTATTGCCGGTCTTGCAAAATTTGCCAAGAGGTCAAGTCTAGAGGTCCAAGACATGCTGCACCTATTCAGGCGGCAGATATTCCTATTCGGCCGTTTCAGAAAATGGCAATAGACATTATTGGCCCGTTTAAGATTAAGTCAGCCAGAGGACATCAATTTATCCTTACTTGCGTTGACATGTGCACTCGTTGGCCAGAGGCTATTCCTCTTAAAAGCATATCAACTGTCGATATCGCAGATGCTCTTTGGCTCATATTTTCTCGGCTGGGATTTCCCGGAGAAATACTATCAGACCACGGCACTCAATTGATATCGGACACTATGTCTCAGGTGATGGCTACTCTGGACATTAAAAGGTCTCTCAGTAGTATTTATCATCCAATGTCCAATGGATTGGTTGAACGTCTTAATAGGACACTAAAGAACTTACTAGGCAAGATAACGGAGGATCATCCTGATGATTGGGACAGGGTCCTATCTGCAGCTCTCTTTGCTTATAGAGAGGTTCCCAACGAGCATACAGGATTTTCTCCTTTTGAACTTGTCTTTGGCGCGCAACCGCGCGGTCCTATGTCCTTGCTACACGATCTGATCACTGCCGATAATATTGACGATGATACACAATCGTCATATGAGTATGTTATTGCTCTTAGGGAGAAAATTATCGAATCATGCAGGTTAGCTACTTCATCATCAGAATTCTCTAAAGAAAAGGCTAGGCGATTCGCTAATAAGAAAAGACGCCTACGTCAACTTTGTCCTGGAGACAAAGCGTTTGTCTTACTTCCCACGAGGGAAAACAGACTTCTCATTTCTTGGAAAGGTCCATACACTATAGTCTCTAAAATTTCGGATGTCGACTATATTGTCGATGTGGATGGAAGGCATAAAACCTACCATATAAATATGCTTACTGAATTTATTGAACGACCAGACTATTTACAGCCTATTTTCCAGGCGACGGACGATTCTCAAGTCCAACATGGTCATATCTCATCCCTGTCTGTTATACAGGATGAGGAAACTACTTTTTCTGACGTTAACTTACCTCTTTCAGTTGTTCCACTTAATTCTACGGAATCATGGAAAAACGTTACCGTCTCTTCGAACTTGTCTTTTGAGGAGCAACGTCAAGTATCCTCTACGCTACAATCATATCAGGATGTCCTTACCGACATTCCTGGACACATAGATGTCATTGAACATGACATCATACTTACTGATCGTAATCCGATCAGAGTAAGACCATACCCAATACCTATTCATTTTCAAGTACAAGTCGAGAAAGAATTGGATGAAATGATTCAATTGAAAATAATTGAACCATCCACTTCAGCTTATTCTTCGTCGATGGTTATTGTTCGAAAGAAAGACAATAACATACGTCTTTGCGTTGATTATCGCAAATTAAATCAAGTTACGAAGTTCGATGCTGAACCTATGCCTTTATTAGATGATCTACTTATTAGACTTTCTAAAGCTAAATTCTTTACTAAACTAGACTTGTCGAAAGGTTATTGGCAAGTCCCACTGACGGAACACGCCAAACCTCTCACTGCTTTTTCGACACCTAGGGGTTTATTTCAGTGGAATTTTATGCCTTTCGGGCTTATGAACGCCCCAGCAACTTTCGTGCGCATGATGCGACGAATTCTATCGTATCGTACAGATGTCATCGCATATTTGGACGACATCTGTCTGTTCAGTGATACTTGGGAAGAACACTATTCGGGTTTAAACGAGTTACTATCTACTCTACGCGAGCATAAGTTAACAGCAAAACCCTCTAAAGCCTTTGTTGGGTGTCGTGGTTGTGTTAGAGTGTAGAGTATTTGTTGAGTTGGACAACTGTAGTGAAATCGACAAGGGATAGTGGACTGACAGAGTTATAGATTACACTTTAGATAAGGTGTAAATAGGAGATGGACTTGAGACAACCTGGAAGAAGATTTATTCAAATGATCTCTCTCTCCAAGCCTCAACTCACTTATGTCTGTCTAAGCCTCTCCTGCTCTCAACTCTTTTCTCTTCATAGAGATTCTAGTAAGGAGCTAAAAATACAAATATGAATGGAAAGGTCGTGAACAGCGCATTAATAAATGTGTAAAATTTATTAAAGAAGAAAAGCATGAAAATAATGCATATCATCACAACAACATAAAATTACATCAATAATCAAATATTCATCAATAATCATATACACCAACAACCACACACACAGATCACCATTCATAAAACCTGTAGAACACAAAGAGATAAATAATCGAGTGACAGTCCTTCGGTTTTCGGGGACCAGCTGAAGTAACTCCAGTAAGTGGTGTTTTCGTATATATCCTCCATCGGTGATGGAATTAACCTGAATAACATCACTGTATAGGCGCTATCGTTGGTGACCCCCCCTACTATCGCGAGTTGGGCTGGGGGACGCTGTTTATCTCCTGCTGACCAACTGATTGAACTGGGCGACAGCCTGTCCGCTTTTCGGGGACCAAATGTACTAGCTCCAGGAAGTGAATTACTTGTAGATCCTTCGTGAGGGACTAGCCTACAAAACTTTCTTTGTTGGTGCTAAACGTTGGTGACTCCCTTTATAGCGTGAGTGGGGCTGGAACTCTGTCCATAGATGGCTGCTCATACGTGCGAGGTTTTAAGTATCCAGGAAATACACCAGAAGAAGTCACTTGAGGACAAAGAGACCCAGGCGCGCTTATCCGGCGCAAGGCTCCGCTTGGCTGTAAATCCTGTTTAAACTGGTTTGGCTGTGGTTTGCTGAGTGCCCCGTTTAGGCACAAAAAAGGCGGGTGATATGGAATTCTGCTATAGGCATGCTGAGCGGGTTTGATATTCTGGAAGCCGCAATGCTCTGGCTGGTAATCCAATAGGCGAGTAGAGAACTACTACGGCGTTTGGCGATTCCAGATTTAGCGTTGGCTACGTTGCACTGCGTGAGCTTAACTTGGCGTTGACAAAAGGGGTTTTGATTCAGGAACGGGGTTGACGATTCGTTACTAGATGTATACAGAAACCCTCTAGATCGAAGAGTATATGACTTTCTTCGCCTGACTGAAGTCTGCTCTAGCGATTCGGTCTTCCTGAAACTGAGACCCAAAAAGAGACACCCTTTTACTTCAAGCAAATAATAAATCACACTAACTTTATACAGAAAGTTTCGCTCCACTATGGGATTAAATTTATTGTAGTTATTGCTATGATAGTTTAGGGCTGTCTTTAACCATGTCTCCTGTTCCTTAAAAATATCAATTATCAACACGCGCCCGCATAGGCTTAATATCTTTCGCACCCCCAGGTACCTGTCATTAAATGTTCTGACATCAAAAATCTACTCCTCTTCTCCCAATCTCAACATACAGGAAACCTAACCTGTAGTTACAGTCAAATGAATATGCTTATTCATCTTACAACATTAAATGAATTTACATAAACAGATTTCAGCATTTGACATTACACAAATAAATCGTATGTCCCCTTGGGGAAATATATTAGCATTCCACAATGAGTACATAGACAAGGCAATGTTCTTGCTATAATGATACAGTTGTGGCTAGATCATAAGATATAATTATATCTATGCCTGGTGGCTGCTTTCAGTGAAAGTTATAGACTAGTGCCTAGCCACACAAGTAAGCATAAATGATCCTCCCTTGCCACTGGAAATATCTATCAAAAGGAATAAGTGACTATCTCCTATAATCCAGAGTTATTACCTGCATCTCACTATTCAGTTTTAAAGTGAACAATCCACACCTGACATTATCTTACAGAAATGACAGTTAATTTTTGCTGACTCTTAACCCAATGGTAAGCATTCGTGGACTGATTCTACGCCTAATATCTGTTATTGTAAGTTTAACATTTAACCCATGATAAACCCTAACAGTTTAAGCACCCTTACTGGGCCGTAGACAGCGCTACCTTATCACTGAATAAATTACTAGGAGAAGTCCTCAGAAATAAATTCACTTCCCTAACAGATATATATAAAAGCTAACATGAATCTAATATTATAATTATAAGATATGTCAACTCACCCCGAAAAATGACTAGGACATAGGCAAACACATTCTAGTACTGTGTTAAAGTTTGCCTTATCTCATGATGATCATCTACGGGCCAGGAAAATTTACGAATGTCTTTGTCTATTAAAACCAGTCTACTCTTATAGATCACAAGGGACGCTCCCCCCGAACACCTGGCGTGCGTATTTCTACAGAAGTTCGGCGAAAGACGTAATCTAGAGTAAGACAAAAGAAATCGTGCGAAAGTTCCCCAGGTAGAGAAATGCATAACATTATGCTCTATCTTGTCTAAGGGGCGAAAACCCAAAGACTGACCGCGGGTTGTTATCTTCCCCTGAAACAGATCACACTCGTTACCCAGGCCTCAAAGGGTACCAGCCGCTCGTCATCAAACGTTTTAAAGCGACCAGAGAAATTTCCCTGTTGGGACCAGAGAGGGTACCCGCCGCTAACGAACCGTTTCTTTCACAGAAACCGTCTTTGGCTCGTTCTAACACTTAAAGCGGACCCGAGAAATGTTTCTCTGGTCGAACAGGTGCGTTTAGATAACATTACGTCTAGCGTTAGCTGACCGCAGCTGGCCAGCGTAAACAACCTCGGGTGGGGTTGAGAAGGTGAAAAACTGTAGGTAGAATATGAAAGAAACGAAAATACAAAATGTCTCGGAAAAAAGAACATTTAAAGGAGTAATCAAATTATGGACAAGATGGTAAAATAAATTATCTTTCACGTGACATTGGGTTTAGTGAAATCTCTTTCCTAGGTCATCGGGTTGGTCATGATCTGTTGAAGACAGAGGACCAAAACATTTCGAAGATATTAAATATCTCGGTTCCGAAGACAAAAAAGCAAGTACGTAGTCTCTTGGGATTAATACAATTCTATGGAAGATTCATTGATAATCTATCCTCCATTATGGCACCACTTTCAACGTTGTTGAAGAAAGGTTCTCCTAATATGGTGCGTTGGTCCCAAGAATGCCAATCGTCATTGGATCAGGTTAAGAATTTATTCTCATCTCATCCTATCTTAAGACTACCAACGATTGATAAGACTTTTGTCCTTCGTAGTGATGCCTCTTCCACTGGGATTGGAGCGGCACTAATGCAGGAGTATTCAGGAACTCTGCATCCTGTAATGTATATTTCTAGGAAGCTGAATGCGGCAGAAAGGAATTACAGTACTCGGTTTTAGACCGTGAATTGTTGGCCATGGTTTGGTCCATTCTTAAGCTACAAAGATTCCTTCTGGGCGCGCATTTCATTATGGAAACCGACCAAAAAGCTCTTACAGCTATGCAAAGTAAGGATTTGAAGAGCTCGAGATCTAATCGTTATGCTATTGCTCTTCAACCTTTCCATTTTACGGTGCGAGCTATCCGTGGTTCGGATAATGTGATGGCAGACGTATTGTCTAGATGCCCACATGATTCCATTTAAATCTTATGTCCTAGATCTCCTGATACACTTCCAGACTTATGTCTGTTCTTAATATTAAAATATATATTAACACAATTGTGTCACTAATTGGATGATGTATATGACTTTAATGAATTTGATTATGTCCATCCATGATATATATCCATTAGATATGCTGATGGTATAGTATTGTAGTTCATCATATTTGTATATTGTTGTAATTATAGTATTTGACAATTTTTGATATCTATGATTGGTATCGCCAGCAACTTAGGTTTCTTTAATGGTACCTCCTGAGTTTGTTTGGCTTAGAGAAAATATTTTCTCTTATGATGGGGGTGTGACGTAATGAGTTAATAAGAGTGGCAGATGTTGATAGTGAAGAAGACTAGACACGTAAATTTAGTCTAGACAGGTATATCCCAGTCTCGGAGAAGAGCACTGGTGTAAGGATGGCACAGATATAGCTATAGCTGTAAAGAGCACACGTCTGGATGGAATTTGTATAGATCAAGAGCTCTAGAGTGCTACCGTCACCTAACTATACTGTGACAACAATAATACAGCAAAATATAACTGTCAACCATAAGAACTTGACAAGTCATAAAATTACAATTTACTGAATTATTTATTACTGTACATCTAGTTTCTTATTTCTCTTAAGAAAATCGGAAGATCTCAATTGAAATGAAAAATACAAAAATCAACAATATTTATAACTTTTTACATAAAGTTCATGTCTACGTTAATCCTAAAGTCTTTTGCCTGCACTGGGTTAACACAGATTGCACTTTTCATCATTACACGGTCTCTTTTGGGATCTCACAGAAGGTTTTTGGAATATTCACACTTAGGACTTAGCTTTACAGTCCTGGACAATGTCTGGTAACACACGAGTGTAGTTGGAATACAGCTTCTTGGATCTTATGTTTGGCTAGCCAAGGAATGATGGAGCCAAAACACTTGAACTCCGTCGCACACAGTATACGTTGAGTGGATGGTAGTTTCAGATCAGGCTGTTCCAAACTAGACCAGTAAACCTGCAAAATATGTAGCATGTGGCTAGTCCTTGTGTGGTGATTTCTCCTGGGTCTGCGTGTTGTGAGGTGATGTGTTCAGTGTATGCTTATAGGTATGGCATAAGTTCTGGTTCAATGGCAGTGTATAGGCAATGACAAGTCTAAATGATTACATTTTCAAAAATACATAATACAATTTCTGTACACAGTCGTGATGCTGCATTTTCCTTCTACAGTCACTTTGAATTGCAGTCATCAATAAAACAATGTTATACAACATAGGCCTTCCCTTAGTTCTGCCTTTCCATTCCTGCGCATCTCTATTATGCATCCTGGTCCTTGCCTCATTATCCATTTTGAATTCAAATGTTGTCTCGCAGTTTAATTTAATTATCAAACCTGTAAAAAGAAGTATTTACATACAAAAAACATATATATTCGTAATATTACATACCCCTTTTAGGATAAATCAGAAGTAGAACTGACTGAAGGCTTGGCAAAAAGTTCAACTGCCCGGCATAACAAATAGGAATGAACTTGCTCAGGTGTTGATCCTTCTCTCCCTCTCTGCCTTCAGATTCGTCTCTCTTCCGAGGTTTCAATTTTTCGTGTGTAACCTGTCTGCTACGATTTCTCTCTATTTATACACAGCCAGCGAGCGAGCGAGAAAGCAGCTCACACCTGCGGCTAAAATTTTCGTTCCAACAGGCTCGCGCCGCTGTTTTGTGTTTCCTTATTTTCTTCCTCCGTTCCGTTCTTTTTATCTTTGGTATGAATCATGTGTGTTTATACCTTACTTTAATTGTACCCTCAACAGCTTCTTTCCCTCCAATAATTTCCTCTATTGGGTTGGTCTTAGAATTTATATAATTTTTCCAAGTGGCTTAACTTGACAAAATATGATGAAGTGGTCTGTTCTCGAGCTTCTATCTTCTTTTTGCAACAACGGTGGAATTAGTTGTTTAAAAGGAAATAAATGTGGACTTCTCCGCTCCTAACGATACTATTATCAACTCTTTCCGATCATTCCTTCTTTTTATATGAATTTTATTCGTTAGCCATCAAAACCAAATATCGCTTCGTTTTTGTAGCCAGTACACAGCGCTGGAAAATGATAGCAAGAGGCCCTCGCGTCCGCTCGGTTTAAAAATATCCCAACCAAGAATTTGTCTTGCGTATTTTTTTTCTCACCACGCGACATAGCCCTCCTCTTTAAGCTGTAGCTCGCTCAGCAGACCTAAAAAAAATTTGCTGAGACTAATTCTGGTAGTTCTCTCCTTCCGCTGTAGTGGGGTGTCTACTTAAAAAATCTGCACCAACATTCTGCTTTCCCGGTATGTAGTTTACCGTAAAGGAATAATAATAAAATAATAATAAATTCTTTAAGCGCCAAACACGGCGCATAAGGCAGAAACCAGTGCTCTCCAGGTTGTTCGTTGTGACGCCACTCCTCTTAGCTCTTGCACATTATTTAGGCCCAACGTTCTTCCTTCTCTTATTATTGTTCTTCTGAGTGTTTCTTTTGGTCTTCCTTTTTTCCGCTTACCCTCAGGAACCCAAGTGAGCGCTTGTAGTGGTATTCTGTTGTTTTGCATTCGTAGGACATGACCGATATATGACCATCGTCTTTTCCTTATATAGTCGGAGACATATTTCTGCCTAGAGTCTTCTCTTATTTGTCGATTAGTCTTGAATTCTTTCCAACTGATGTTCATGAGTTTTCTAAGACATTTGTTCTCGAATGTATTCAGCTTGTTCTCCAATGATTTTGTTATTTTCCAACTCTCACAGCCGTATGTTAACACTGAGATGACATTTGAATTAAACAGACGAAGCTTGGTATGTATATTCAATGATCGTAATTTCCAAATGTTAGATAATCTATTGAAGGCGCTAGCTGCCAAAGCAATTCTAGTATGGATTTCTCTTGTTGTGTCACCATCCTGAGTCATTTTACTGCCTAAATAATTGAAACTTTCAACTTTCTGTAGTTTTTTTCTCCCCGTTCAAGATGATATCAAAGGTCTCGTTAGAAAAGTTCATAGCTTTAGTTTTAGAGGCATTTATTTGGAGACCAATTTTAACCGAGAGATGACACAAATTATTTATTGCTTCTTGGGATTGTCTTGGTGTTGAACTTAAGAATGCTACATCATCTGCGAAATCCAGGTCCCCCAGGAATTTTCCATTTGTCCATTTTATACCCAATTGTTCATTGTGGGTATAGTTTCTCATAACCCAATCAATAGCTATTCCAAAAAGTAGTGGTGACATAATACAGCCTTGTTTCACCCCTGTTTCTACTGTAAACCATTCTGTATTCCCTTTATTTGTTCTAACACAACATCTTGCATTGTCATATAGCGCTTTGATTATATTCACATATTTTGTTGGAAAACCATAGATTGTAAGTATCTTCCACAATGATGGGCGGTGTAGACTATCAAAGGCTTTTTGAAAATCGACGAAGGTGATAATAAGTGGCGATTGCCTTTCCACTGATTCTTCTATAATTGTTCTTAGTGTGAATATTTGATCAATACATGATCGTTTCGGCCTGAAACCCGCTTGTTCTTCTCTGATCTTTTCGTCAGCATGCAATTTAAGTCTTTCTAACATCATGCAACATAATAATTTTCCAGGTACTGATAAGAGAGATATACCACGCCAGTTATTACAGTCTGATAGATCACCTTTCTTCGGTAACTTTACAATAATACTGTCTTTCCATTGTTGTGGTTGTTGTTCTTCTCTCCATACTTCATTTATAATATCTAAAATTCTCAAGAGGTTGTTGTCATTAACTGCTTTAATCATTTCCCCTGAAATTTCGTCAACTCCAGCAGCTTTAAAATTTTTTAATCTTTTAATGGCTTGTTTGATCTCGTCCAGCGTGAATTCATCGCAAGTTATTGGCAAGGTGGTTGTGGATGTTTCATTATTAAAATCAGGTGTTACTGTTGGTGGTGGTCTGTTTAGCACCTCCATGAAGTGCTCAGCCCATCTCTTCATTTGTTCTTTTTCTGTTGGTATTGAATTCCCTAATTTACCTTTAACAGGTGTTTCCATAGCAGTAGGCTGGTGACATAGTTGTTTTGTAATTTGATAAAGGCACCTACTATTACCAGTTCTTGCAGCATTTTCAGCTTCTACGGCCAGTTCATTGATGAAATGTCTTTTATCTCTTCGAGTTTTTGTCTTCACTTCTTTATTTAACAAGTTATAAGTTAGTTTGCAAGATTCAACTGCATTATGTGTACTTGCCGCTAGTAGTTTAAGTTTTGCTGTTTTCCTTTCTTGTATTTTATCCCAAGTATCTTCTCTCATCCATTTTTTCTTTTTATGTACTAGGTATCCGGTGGTCGCTACAGCTGCTTCTGTCATTGCTGTTCTCAGTTGTTCCCATTTAGTATCGATTGTCTTGGTGGTGATATCGTTGTCAATTTTGCCTAAAGCATCGAAATAGTTGTTCATTTTGACATTATATTCCTTCTTTATATCATTTGATTGCAGTCTGTGTACATCTATTCTTCTATTTTTATTCGGTTGGTATAACTTCTTCAGTTTAATTCTCATTTTAGCTATGCAGAGGTTATGATCGCTTCCGATCTCTGCACCTCTGTATGCTCTTACGTCTTGAACTGATGAGCGAAATTTAGCGCTTATGCAGAAGTGATCTATCTGGTTCTTAGTTCTGCCATCAGGTGAATTCCATGTTATCTTGTGGATATTCTTATGTGGAAAGATGGTGTCTGCCACAACGAGGTTTGATATTTCACAAAGTTCTAGAAATATGGTTGTAATAATAAACTCCATCGTAAAAGTCTAGAGTTTAGTTTTTTTGATGCAGCTAAAAATGTTAGCGGCTGATGATCACATTGTACTGTGAAGTGGGCTCCATAAAGATATAGTTGAAACTTCTGGATCGACCACACCAACGCTAGACATTCTTTCTCAATGGTTGAATAGTTCAACTCTGCTGCATTTAATTTTCGACTGGCATACGCCACAGGCAAAAGTTCTTCTGGCTGTTTCCGCAATAAGGTTGCCCCAATTCCAATATTGCTTGCATCTGTAAAGTATCAGTCTGTCTGCTCTGTAAAGTTGCTTTCACACACACACTGGATGCTCTGTAAGGAAGAGTGGTGTGTTGTTGAGATCAGGCATGCTCCAGTCTACCCAGCTGTAAATGGGTAACTCACCCTAGTCCTGAGTTAGGGAAGGCAAAGGCTCCAGGGGAAGCAGGCCCTAAACTTGGTCACTTCAACCGACGCAGGATGGTGTATTTATGAAGTAGAAATGTAGAGTGTGATTGACGCGAATGGTGTACTGTTCGTGTGCTGACCAATATAACCACTCATACACTTGTGTCTACAAGGCACCAATGCAGACTGCTGGAATCTTAGTTTACTCAATTTATTCAGACGTACACACTGGGACATACGAGTACATCATGGTATGTTGACATATCAATTTGTAGGTATACATAGCAGATCTGAAGTCATGACACATTCAGAAATAATGGGCAGTACATCAAAAGTTCAATGTCATGATACATTATGGCCACATCCCCCTATCTGACTAAACGCGTCAGTGAAGGGCGGATCGATAAATAACCAAAGTTACTTGACGTCCATAGTTTGTAGTATATATTATGAAACCACGAAGGGGGTTTCTAGCAAGATTGAGATCTCCCTGTCACTGTCCGATAATAGGATAAATAATCTGTTCTCTTGGCAGTGATCAAAACATATGCTGACCGAAATCCAACATGGCTGCCTCCCTGAGTTGTCGTTCAGTCATTCATAGGAAGGAGAATATAAGCCAGAGTTAATTTATAATGGGTATATAAAGGATTTCATAAATGTTTCCATACAGCTCTACGGTGATCAAGTTAATTCACGTAGCCATAACCGCTGCAGGAAAATCTGTCATCTTCGTCGATACAAAACACGACACTAGCATAGCGAAGCACAAAAGTCAAGCTAGGCCTAACCGACGAGAGATCATCAAAATAGGAGCTGGGTTTACCTGGAGTCCGAATCATCTATATATTGACATGAGGAGAGTCTCTAACACAAACTATCGTAGAGACACCATCTCCTTCAGAAGAAACCACTTCGTAAGACATTTTTTCTGACGAAAGGACCAGCTCTAGAAAAACGTACCCCGCCATTTGTAAGCAGTACATCGGAACTCATCACGACTTGTCAAGACAACTCATACTTCCGCTAGACCGGAATACAAGAATCTAGTCCCTCCTACCAATCCAAAATATACAATATAGGACTGATTCTACTTGTACTAATAATATGTAATACATATGAATTCAGGCCATAAACACAATAAGCAAATTAATATATTTTCTGGCCCTAAAAAATAAGTACAAACGCAAGCGCAATATCCTTGCGCTGGATCAATATCCAGAACGATTACTCCTATAATCAAAAGTGTGAATCAAACATGGATTATCTCGCTTTTACCATAAACAGCATTTTCATACACAAATAAATGAATGTCTATATTTTTCCCATATTAAATAGCCATATCGATTTTTGTAAAATGTGCGTCAAAATATGCACGCAACAGCATCCGTTCTCAAAATAAACTCCTGTGTTATATCTGGCAATTTCAGAATGGGTTTACTTGTGAGTTTTTGCTTCAACTTTGTGTAAGCATCCTCACATTCTGCTGTCCATTTTACATTGTCGGGTTGACCTTTCTTTGTTAGGTTAGTTAGAGGGGCACAGAGTGTATTGAAGTTTTGGATATATTTTTGGTAAAACCCGCACAAGGAAACAAAAGATCTTACATCTTTCTTTGTCTTAGGTCTAGGTGCCTTCCTCAACTTCTCTACATTCTTGGGGTCTGGTGACATATTTCCCCTGGAAATTGTGTGTCCTAAAAATTCCAACTCCTGACAACCAATAAAGCATTTAGTTGGACGAGCAGTCAGTCCCGCCTCTCGAAGTCTATCAAATAACATGGAGAGTGCTGATAAATGTTCCTCAAAGGTTTCTGTGGAGATGAGGATATCGTCCATGAAATTTGCAATGGAGGGGTTCTTTAGTGGTTCCAGTAATTTTCTCATCATACGAGAAAATACGCTTGGAGCATTTTTCAGTCCAAAGGGTAATACATTAAATTCATAATGCCCGTCAGACGTACTGAATGCCAACATGTGCCGAATATCAGCTTTTACTGGGATTTGATAATATCCTTTACTCAGATCCACTTTTGACAAATACTTTGCTTTGCTAAGAGCTGAGAACAACTGATTAGTATCAGGCAAGGGATCAGCCTGTGATTCAGTGACAGCATTAAGCTTCCTGTAATCTATGCATAATCTGTGTTCTCCACTAGCTTTCCTGAGTAATACTACACTTGCACTATATGCTGATTCTGACTTAGAGATGATCTTCTCCTGTAGTAGGTAGTAAATCTCTTCCCTTAAGGCTTGGGCTTTTGCATAAGGAATAGGGTACGGTTTTACACATATTGGTGTGGGGTCAATTACTTTCATGTCGTACTCTAACAGGTTTGTACACCCTGGCTTATCTGTGAGCACATCTGCATGGGTTTCTAACAACTTCTGAACCTGCTTCCTCTGTTCATGAGTTAAGTGATCACTGATTTGTACCTGATCAAAACTCTCGGATTCCTTTAATGGATATTCCATAGAGGTGAGAGGTTCGTCCTTCATCTCTGTTGCAATGGCTAGGGTCACCATATGTGCTACTTCCGAAGATGACCTATCGTAATACTTTTTGAGTAGATTGACATGATACACCTTTTCTTTTCCTTGTTTGTCAATCTTGTAATTTGTTCTAGAGACTTTCTCCAACACTACATATGGTCCCTGCCAACCTATCTGCAATTTATTATTGCTGCTGGGCAACAGAAGAAGTACCTTCTCTCCTACAGCAAGTTCCCTATCCTTTGCTTTTTTGTTATAGTACTCAGCATGCTTTCTCCTAGCCTGTCTTAAGTTGTCGTTTGCCAGTTTCCAGCCTGTTTTCAAACGAGAGGTTAACTCGTTTACGTACTGGTATGATGAGGTTACAGTTTCTTCTGCCTTCTCATCAGTCCATGTCCGCAACAATGCTTCCAAAGGACCTTTTATTGGTCTACCAAACAACAATGTCGCCGGAGCTAATCCAGTTGAGTTATGTGGGACTTCCCGGTATGCAAACAGTGCTGCCGGTAAGTAAGTATCCCAGGTATCCGGTTTTTCCAATGCCAGCTTTCTCAGAATCGAGATTAGGGTTCCATTGAAGCGTTCTACTGCCCCGTTCCCTTGGGGGTGATAGGGGGAGCAGTGGTAGTGTCTGGCCTGAAATATTTTGAACACCTCTTCAGTTAGTCTTCCTCTAAACTGGGATCCATTGTCCGTCAGTATCTGGTGAGGAAATCCTAACCGGGTAAATATTGTGAGAAGTGCCTCTGCCACATGTTTGGGATCAATAGAAACCATAGCTACTGCCTCTCCCCACATCGAACATGTGTCCACTAAGGTATGAATATAACTATTTTTCTTCTTTGTTCTGGTGAGGGGTCCCACAATGTCCACTGCAACACGTTCAAAGGGTGTTCCCATGATAGGCATCTCTCCCAGTGTTGCTGGTGCAGTCCTATGTTTAGGAGCTACTCTTTGGCATTCTGGGCAGGATCTCACATATCTCTTTATATCTTCTGTGATTCCTGGCCAGAAGTAGTGACAGGCTATCCTTTGTCCAGTGGCACCTATCCCCATATGTCCACTGAATGATACAGCATGTCCTAGCTCCATAACCTTCTCCCTATATGAAGTGGGTACAACTAGCTGTCCATGTCCTTGTGGTCCAATTCCAGCTTTTCTGTATAACAGCCCATTCTTCATGTAAAAGTCTCCCTTGACTGGAGGGTTATGAGCTTTTGGCAATTTGCCAAAACAAGGCTTCAAGGTGCTGTCCGCTGCTTGAGCCCTTTTCATCTCTTCCGGATGAGTATTTATAGGATTTTCCTCCATTTTCTTGGAGCTTGACCTGGTCTGGACTGTTGCCATAATTACAGGTTTTACCGGTTCTCCTAAGAAAACATACCTACATCCCAGGATTATTGGGTAAATAGGATCATCCATCACCGCTGCTTTGATCTCTCCTTCCACATAGCGAGACCTAACATTGATTCTGGCTATGGGCAATGTCATGGTTCCTGCTCCTTTTACTGGTCCTTGGATTTCCACTGTTTTTGTGGTTATCTGTTCCTGGCTCACCAGAGAAGAACACACGACCGAGTCAAAGTCCAAGCCTGTGTCATATAAGCACAGTACTTGAGTGCCATTCACGGTCACTTCCTCACAGACAGGGGGATGATGGAGGTCCTTCTGACTCACTGCCAGTTCCTTCCTTCCCTGGTTCCCTGTCGTAAGACATGCAGCGTGATGAGGAGGGTATTTCCGTCTGCATTCTGCAGTATTGTGGTTGCTCATTTTACAAGTCTTACACCACTTATCTTCCTTTCTTGAAGGTCTCCTGTCTGATCCTAAAGGGGTTCTTTCCTTGTAGTCCCATCTGGGCCTATTCTTGAATGCGTGGTCCTGGTTGTGGCCACTTCCTTCAGACATTGTTTAGTTTTGTGGTTTCTTAAATACGTCTACATGTTTCTTCTTAGCTCCTTGATTCATGGACTGAGCCAGTTGGTGGCTTTCTGCGTAGGTGATTATGTCATCTAATCTATCTCTTTTATTCTCTATCAGGAACTTTTTCGTTTCAGGGGTTATGGAATCTAGTAGCTGTTCTATCAACATCATCTCCTTTAGCCCCTCGAAATCTGGAGAAAAGTTTCCTAACTTACACCACCTTAGTAGGTAAGTCTCCAATCGTGTCGTAAATTGCTGATAAGTCTCTCCAGCCGCCTTCTTAGCAGTTCGGAATTTTTTTCGATAAGCCTCAGAGTTCTGTTCATAACGAACAAGCAATGCCTGCTTCAGGGCTTCAAAATCTTCTTGATCTTCCTTTTGTAGTTTCAAGAATACTTCATAAGAAACTCCTCTCAATCCTTGAGATAGCTTCAAATTCCACTTTTCCTTTTCTAAACCATAAGTTGTGGCAAGCCGTTCAAATCTGTCTATATAAGCTTCTATGAAGTCCTCCTTCTCAACAAATGGGTCCATATGAAAGTTCATGGCTCCATATGAAGTACTTTGGTTGGAGTTGCTGTTGTTGGAGTGAGGTGATGGCTCCCGCTGGAACTAGCAACCGATTGAAGCTCCAGCTGTTTCATCCTCAGCTCATGTCCTCTCTCAGCTTCCAACCTCTTAGCTTCAGCCTCAACCTCTAACCTCCTATTTTCAGCTTCCAACTGTAGCCTCTTAGCTTCTCTTTCCGCTTCTGCTTGCAACCGCCTTTCTTCAGCCTCTAATTTCTTTGCTTCTCTTTCAGCCTCTAATCTCTTTGCTTCAGTCTCTAATTGCAACTTTCGTTCTTCTCTGTCCATATGCTTATCCACTTCCGTAGTAACATATTGGATGAGAGCTTCATCTGACAAACCAAGTTCCTTACCCATCTGCATGATTGCAGTTTTGAACTTTACCAAGTCAGCCATGGCGTTACGTTGAAAGGAGTATCTAATGTTACTACTAATTAATTACTTGAGCTAACTTAATTAAAGACGTACAATATTCCTTCAACCAATGTGAGAGACCACTGTTTAACTTGTGTATTACAAAGGTACTTTTCAAAAAATATTTAAAATTTACTTTTTTCAAAAAATAAATTTTTTTACTATTACCAAGACTTCCTATGAGAAAGAGATACCAGAAGGATAGATACTGGCTCAGGATAATAAGATAATCCCGGACCAGCCCCCAAAATGTGACGTAATGAGTTAATAAGAGTGGCAGATGTTGATAGTGAAGAAGACTAGACACGTAAATTTAGTCTAGACAGGTATATCCCAGTCTCGGAGAAGAGCACTGGTGTAAGGATGGCACAGATATAGCTATAGCCGTAAAGAACACACGTCTGGATGGAATTTGTATAGATCAAGAGCTCTAGAGTGCTACCGTCACCTAACTATACTGTGACAACAACAATACAGCAAAATATAACTGTCAACCATAAGAACTTGACAAGTCATAAAATTACAATTTACTGAATTATTTATTACTGTACATCTAGTTTCTTATTTCTCTTAAGAAAATCGGAAGATCTCAATTGAAATGAAAAATACAAAAATCAACAATATTTATAACTTTTTACATAAAGTTCATGTCTACGTTAATCCTAAAGTCTTTTGCCTGCACTGGGTTAACACAGATTGCACTTTTCATCATTACACGGTCTCTTTTGGGATCTCACAGAAGGTTTTTGGAATATTCACACTTAGGACTTAGCTTTACAGTCCTGGACAATGTCTGGTAACACACGAGTGTAGTTGGAATACAGCTTCTTGGATCTTATGTTTGGCTAGCCAAGGAATGATGGAGCCAAAACACTTGAACTCCGTCGCACACAGTATACGTTGAGTGGATGGTAGCTTCAGATCAGGCTGTTCCAAACTAGACCAGTAAACCTGCAAAATATGTAGCATGTGGCTAGTCCTTGTGTGGTGATTTCTCCTGGGTCTGCGTGTTGTGAGGTGATGTGTTCAGTGTATGCTTATAGGTATGGCATAAGTTCTGGTTCAATGGCAGTGTATAGGCAATGACAAGTCTAAATGATTACATTTTCAAAAATACATAATACAATTTCTGTACACAGTCGTGATGCTGCATTTTCCTTCTACAGTCACTTTGAATTGCAGTCATCAATAAAACAATGTTATACAACATAGGCCTTCCCTTAGTTCTGCCTTTCCATTCCTGCGCATCTCTATTATGCATCCTGGTCCTTGCCTCATTATCCATTTTGAATTCAAATGTTGTCTCGCAGTTTAATTTAATTATCAAACCTGTAAAAGAAGTATTTACATACAAAAATACATATATATTCGTAATATTACATACCCCTTTTAGGATAAATCAGAAGTAGAACTGACTGAAGGCTTGGCAAAAGTTCAACTGCCCGGCATAACAAATAGGAATGAACTTGCTCAGGTGTTGATCCTTCTCTCCCTCTCTGCCTTCAGATTCGTCTCTCTTCCGAGGTTTCAATTTTTCGTGTGTAACCTGTCTGCTACGATTTCTCTCTATTTATACACAGCCAGCGAGCGAGCGAGAAAGCAGCTCACACCTGCGGCTAAAATTTTCGTTCCAACCGGCTCGCGCCGCTGTTTTGTGTTTCCTTATTTTCTTCCTCCGTTCCGTTCTTTTTATCTTTGGTATGAATCATGTGTGTTTATACCTTACTTTAATTGTACCCTCAACAGCTTCTTTCCCTCCAATAATTTCCTCTATTGGGTTGGTCTTAGAATTTATATAATTTTTCCAAGTGGCTTAACTTGACAAAATATGATGAAGTGGTCTGTTCTCGAGCTTCTATCTTCTTTTTGCAACAACGGTGGAATTAGTTGTTTAAAAGAAAATAAATGTGGACTTCTCCGCTCCTAACGATACTATTATCAACTCTTTCCGATCATTCCTTCTTTTTATATGAATTTTATTCGTTAGCCATCAAAACCAAATATCGCTTCGTTTTTGTAGCCAGTACACAGCGCTGGAAAATGATAGCGAGAGGCCCTCGCGTCCGCTCGGTTTAAAAATATCCCAACCAAGAATTTGTCTTGCGTATTTTTTTATCTCACCACGCGACAGGGGGATGATTTTACTCTCTCCGGACGCTTTATTTATGCGACTATTGTACCTGATATTAGGTTCATTCTTCATGAGCATATAATTGATACTGGTGCTATCTTGCTCATGGATATATTTAAGGAAAAAAAATGTGTCATTTTTTTTTACAGGGGCGGTGCAGTAATATGTTGCGGTCATTTTTGATGGAGTTTCAAACATCGATCTATTGGTTGTAGGTTTTTCACCCTGGTCAAAGTTTAATAACTATGTCTTGACTTTGCTGTGTCAGGTTGATTAGGGGTTATCTCCCTTGTTTGTTCATTCATTGTGTTTGACCTTTTGGGTCAAAAGTAATACAGTTCTGGGCTATATGCGATGCGCAGTGGAGAGCGCGAAATTAGACTTCCGTCTTGTTGAGTTGCTATCTGGCTTCTGTAGGACGATGTATGTCCATTGTATTTTCGGGGAGGAAATCTTCGAAGTGACTGCGTTGTCAGTTTTCCCCATTGATTCTCTGTGCGTCAGGAAGGACGACAGTGTTATTATTGTGTTCTGAGGATTCGTTTCAAGGTAACACCGACTTTGCAATTATTATGTATTCGGTGACAGAATTTTGTAAAGGCTTACCTAGCTGTGAGAACAGTTCACGATTCCTGTAAAGCAGAACTTATATTTGTGCTCAAGGTAGCTATTCAAGACTATTTGTCTTATATGATCAGAAGTCCAGTGATGAAGTTATATATGGTGGAAACTGCAGGTTGGCGGTATATCTACACAAGCATTAAAGCATAATTCATGCAACCTGCTTAATGAAGAATGCACAGCTGATGTCATCGTCAGGTCTGTGTAATGGCAACTATTCTACCGCATGTACCGACATGATTGGCGTGTTATGCCAAGGTGTACGACGGCCCTAGTAATAGGATTACTTGAGTGAAGGGCTCGTCTTTTGTATGACGGAGTTATGAAGGTATCTGACGCGTTCAGTCAGAGATACCAAAAGCGGCATTATGAACAGTACATGAAAAGAACATAACACTATTGACATGCATACATATATGAATGTTCACCAGCCAGAATGACTGATATGTACCAAGCGATTTCCATTGACATGATGTACTTGAACTTGTTTACATTGACTGTTCCTGTGTGATTCTACATGTTAGTCCTGTTAATAAATGTATGAACCATCACAAGTAGTTCCAACCATCATTGACTGTAGTACGAGTGTGACTGGGTGTTTGTACACTATATATGAGCCTAAACACATTCGCGTCTCTGCACACCCATGCCTCTTCATCAACATCTGCAACACGCAGAAACAAACTAGCTAAGGAGCAAGAAAAATCAAGTAACAGTGTAATTAAAGGAATACATGTAACAGTTCCAGAGGAAGAAATAAGAACTAGACTACAAACCGTAAATCCAAATTATAGGATTCTTAAACGGGAAAGGATATCACAACAATTAGGAACTTCAACTGTAATAATAGTTACATTAGAAGGGCGAGAAATACCATCAAATTTCTTCAGTGGCAGTACTACAATCAAAACAGAAGCTTACATACCACCAGTCATTCAATGCTCAAACTGCCAGAAATTTGGCCACACCAAAAGAACATGTAGAAGTAAGCCTAAATGTCGATATTGTGCAGGGGACCACACTTATGATCACTGCAAATTAGTAGAAGATGATAAAGATTATAGAACAAGAAATAAAAACAGAAAATGTGCAAATTGTCTAGGAAACCACAGTGCACGTTTCCTTGGATGTCCACATTACCAACAAACAAAACTAGCTCTAATAAAATCAGTCAATACTAACACACCATTTAAAGTAGCACTACAACAACATCAATCATCAGTTGCTACATCTACAACTCCGACACCAAGAGAAATCACAGTCAGAACCAGAAATGTGAAAATAACCCAAAAGAAAAATAAAGTCCAAAAAATACTGACAAAAGATAGCAATCTACCAGAAGAAAATGAAATAATCAAATCATCGATAACAGAAGATACAGTGAGAAAGGCAGAAGAAATCTTAAAAACCATGAAAAACATACAGCATGAAGTAGCTAAAGATGTGACTAAATTAGCAGAACTCAAAGAAGAGAATGAAGATTTACTAAAAAGGATTGAGTCAGAAAGACAACTCATAATGAGTGAGCAAAAGCGAACAGATAAAAAACAACTAGAAGAAATGTGGAATGAAAAAATGACAGATTGTCAAAAACTTATTCATTCTGTATCAAACATTGTGAAAGCCTTTATGCTGAATCTTCAAAGTGAACTACAAACTCACTTTAACAGAGAAACCAAAAATCTATGAGACTTTGTTGTTAAAAAATAAATAAATATATTATACACTTCTCAGAGTAAAAGAGTACAACACTATTTATAACAAACTTAACAATTAAATAATGGACGTACAGAACATTAGAATAATACAGTGGAATTGCAGAAGTGCCAAAAAAATGCACCAGCATTAATTGGCATGTATAAACAATCTAAAGTAATATTTGCCATTCAAGAGACTAATCTTAATCCGAGTCAACGTTTTACCATCCCTGAATATAAAGTCTTTCGAAGTGATAGGACAGAAACTCAAAAAGGAGGAGGAGTGGCATTTCTAGTTAATAAAACATACGTAATAACTGACTGGGAATCATTTAGAACAGAAAATTTTGAAGGAATAACTATAACAGTGTCTACTGAGCTAGAAGAAATTAAAATAGTTAACCTTTACTGTTCAAGTGGAAACATAAACGAAAGAGATATCTCAGACGTGAATAAAAGAATAAACAACAGAACTATCATAGTGGGAGATTTCAATGCTCATCATACAGCTTGGGGAGGCAATGTAATAGACAAATCAGGAAAACTACTGTTGGACTTCATTGAAAACAAAGAACTAATAATAGGCCTACTGAATGATGGATCAGTAACAAGAATTAACCCTTGTGCAAATCAGCAAGACACAGCTATTGATATAAGCATTGTAACACCAAATCTTGCTAATGCAAAATGGGAAGTTATTGGGGATACAAATTCAGATCATTTACCCATTGAAATAACTTACTTACTTACTTACTTACTTAGTCGTTCCCCTTCTACCGTGAGGTGTAGAGGTTTGGAAGAGAGAGCGCCAGACCATTCTATCAGCTGTCTTCTTCCTGGCCTGGTTCCATTCTAGTCCTCGGTCCTTCAAAGATTGTCTAATGTTGTCCTCCCAGCGGACTCTGGGTCGTCCTGGAGGTCTGGATCCCTGGCTCTTTGTTTCCCATGCTTGTCGTGGTAGCCGATCTTCTCCCATTCTGCAGACATGGCCAAACCATCTTAGTTGGGACTGTTCTATTTGGGTCTGCAGCGGATGGGATTTTAGGCCTTGACGGATCGTCTGGTTGCGGACCATGTCTCTTCTTGTTACTTCAACCACTTTCCTCAGATACCTCATTTCTGAGGTTTGGATCTACTTTTGTGGGTTGTAGTCATTGCCCACGACTCGCATCCATATGTCAAGACTGGGACATAGGTGGAGCGGTATACAGCCATCTTCGTTTTCTTACCAACCTCTTTCATGCTGAGGAATCCTCGATTTATGGCCTGAAAAAAGTCTCCCAGCCGCTGCTTTTCGAGTGGCCAACTCTTCTTTGATGCCTCCCTTTCGGTCTATAATAGCTCCGAGATATTTAAAGTGGTCGACCTGCTCCAGGACCTGTTCTCCCAACTTAATCTGATGTTTTCTTTCTTCTCGTGATATCACCATGGATTTTGTTTTAGAGCTGCTTATGACCATCCCTCTCTTCTCCAGCTCTTCCTTCCAGACTTGCAGGTTGGATTGGAGATGTGCCTCTGATTTAGCAATCAGGGCAACATCATCAGCAAATGCCAGCTCCGAAATATAGACCTGTCTCATCTTCCAGTACCCCACTGAATACTTTCTTGTTCTCTCCTTACATGCCTTGATGACATCGTCCATAAGGAGTATGAAGAGGTAAGGTGATAGGATATCACCTTGTCTTACACCAGTGGTGGTCCTGAACTCTTCTGACTTATGGTTTGCTGTCCTCATATAATTTCTGCAAGACTTGTAGAAGCTCTGTATAGCATGAATCAGAGGTGCTGGAATATTCTTCCTTGCCAAACAGTCCCAAAGTTTGCTCCAGGGGACCCTGTCAAACGCCTTTTCCAGATCTATGAAACAAAGATGGATCTCACTCTTATACTCAAGGGCCTTTTCACTCAGCTGTCTGAGTGTGAAGATTTGGTCTTGAGTACTTCGGTTTGCTCGGAATCCGCACTGGACCTCATCCAATTGTGGCTCAGCTAGGCGTCGGAGTCTCTGCTCTAGGATTCTAGAGTAGATTTTACCAGGGACACTGAGAAGGGATATGCCTCTATGGTTTCCACATTGTCGATTGTCACCCTTTTTGAAAATTGGTGTTATGATGGCAATCTCCCAATCCTTTAGAATGGTCTTGTTGCACCATGCTGCCTGTAGGACCTTTAAGAGTAATAGGTCGCCTGATGCTCCCATGTACTTAACCATTTCTGGTGTTATACCATCATGCCCTGCTGCTTTGCCCATCTTGATTTTCTCTAGTGCTGCCCTCAGTTCTTCCATCTTTATGTCATCTTCACCATCATTGGTTTTCTCTTCTGTGCTAGTGGTTATCATTTCTGATGCTTCACCATGCTCACCATCCAGGAGTTCTGAGAAATATTCTTTCCATCTTTCCATTACTTCCTTCGGGGCAGTATCAATTTGCCTTGCTTGTCCTTTATAAATTTGAGAGGGCATTGTTTTTCTTTCCTCATGTTCTTTAGGGTCTTATAGAACAATTTCTGGTTTTCTTGTGCATCTTTTTCTAGCTTTTCTCCAAATTCTTCCCAGGACTTCTGTTTTGCTGCTAGCACTTTGTTCTTTGCTTCTGTTCTGAGTGTCACATATTCTCTATATTTTTCCATTTGTCCTGTTGTGTTTTTAGCTCCTAAGTATTGTTTCCATGCCATTTTCTTCTCTCTTATTTTCTCTTTGACTTCCTCTGTCCACCAAGGTGTCCTCTTTCTCTGGTTCCCAAGTCGGACTTCACCGCATGCTTCTGCAGCAGCTGTCTTTATGATATCCTTGAATTTATTCCAGAGGGTTTCCAAGTCATCAGGTCGTTCTTCTGTGTTGCTCACTGCTGTAGCAATAAGCCCCTGATATCTGGTCTTAATTTCTGGCTCTCTCAGCTTGTAGGTCCTAATGCTCATTTCTCCTGCTCGTTTACTTGGTTTCTTGCGTGATGTTGGGCAGTTCCTAGGCTGAGCAACTCTTTCAGTTGTTCGTTTGATTGTTAGCATTGAAATAACACTAAAAGATAATTACAAACCTAACCAACTGGTAGAAAAACCAAAATTTTACTATAATAAAGCTAATTGGGTAGCTTTTCAGGTAGAAATGGAAGAGATAAAAAAGAATAATATAGAAAATGAAAATATAGATGTATTTGCAGATAATCTCACAAAAGAAATATTACTAAAAGCTGTTAAACATATCCCTAATGCATATATGCCAGAACACATAATTCCACACCGCATTAAGGAAGCAAAGAAGAATGAACATTGGAACAAAAACCCAGTACCATGGTGGACAGTTAGATGTACAGAAATTCAAAAACAAAGAAAACAAGCTTTACAAGAATATAGAAAGCATAGATCTGAAGATAATTTAGATATTTATAAGAACATAAGAAATGAATCAAACAGAATAATACTAAAGGCAAAAGAAAATCATTGGAGAAGTTTCTGCCAAACACTGAACCCTACAACTAACTCTACAACAGATGTGTGGAATAAGTTAAAAGCCATTAAAGGCAGAACTAAAAATATGATAATACCTAATATAAAAAGACCTGAAATGGCAGAGACTGACTGGCAGAAAGCAGAGGTGCTGGCCAGGTACTACCATAGAGTTAGTTCTAAGGAAAATCTAGGACAGGCTGAAGTCAACAGAAGAGCAACACTTCTTAAAAAACTCAGTAAAGATGTACCTTATAATACTGAAGATTTATCATATTTAAATGCAGATATTACAATGGAAGAAGTTGAAAATACAATAAAGGACAAAACAAATACATCAGCAGGGCATGACATCTTGAGCTATGAAATCTTGAAACACATACCAAAAAGTACCATAGAAATTATAACATCCCTTTTTAACAAAATTTGGAATACAGGAAAAATTCCCAAAACATGGAAAACAGCAGTAATTATTCCAATACTAAAACCAGAAAAAGATGCCCATATCTGTATTAGAGTCCTCCAGACTCGTTTCTTAAAACCCTCCAGAATTTGATGAGACTGGTTAAATTTTAATCTTTGTGGCGATCCTCTGTTGGGATTCCGCTATCTAATTTTTGTGCAAGAAAGCAACCCCAAAGAACAATCTAACCCAGCCTCAATTGAAATTAAGATTAAACTTGAGAAGAACATTGCCAGATCTATTTATATTATCTTATTACTCTACTGCGAAAGAAAATCTTCTGAACACTGACTGTGCATATTTTCTTCACTGGATTTTAAAACCCTAGAAGTAAACCATACCTCAACGGTCAGTTGTTATCTTCACGCATTAAGAAGTATTACCATCAGCGGCTAAACCAATGAGACCACGCCATATTCACCACCTGTATCTAAGACTGTGCCATCCCATAGAACCTTCCTTTTAACATAACAAAAACAAAGTACATTTAGGCTTCACCTTCCATCGATTTCGGGACTGTACTAACGCATAAACCTGATAATCTGGGGCTGGACACAGAAGAAAAGACATTCCATTTGTCAAGTGCTTTATTTACTGTTGTAAAATTTTCTATGCAGTGCCAGATTCGACGATCGGTAAGTGTGCGTGAGCGTATGAGTGTTGGCCATCACGAGCGTGCATGAATGACATGAGATTCATTTTGCAAACCATTTGTTAACTTGCCTACCTGGTAAATACTTTTACTGTATTCCCTGCATTGTTTCTTTAAGTGGGATTTTTGTTAACTCTGTTTAAACCCCCCCCCCCCCCTTTTCCATTTGCTTAGTAAAGGGAAGAACAATTGAGAATGACAGGATTTTTTCTACCACCGATACCTAGAATTATAACATCTCTTTTCAGAGTAACTAAAACTTACTGTTGGGTTACATTATCTAATTTTCTGATAACTACCTATCTTTGGACTGGGTTTATCTTTGTCTATTACAAGCGGGAAGGGCATATTAGATACCAATCTTCATACCCCCCACCCCCCAACATTGTTACTTGTATTTCTGTACCTATGATTTTTTTTTCTGTAACAAATGATACATGTTGTGACTGATTTTAATGATAAATAAACATAATAAAACTGTTAGTACTGTGTTGGAAGGCCCAAGCCCAAATTACCCATATTTGTTTAACATAGTTGTATTTACGTAACGTCCGTGTGTTTGAAGCACCAAATTGGTGTGAGCGCATGTGTGTTTGGAAACTGGCAAATAATTGTTTAGCCAGGAGAGTTTAAGGAGTAGATTGAGAGAAACAGATTGTCGAAAAAGAGTCTGTCCTTACTCTCCCCAGCACTCTGTGAAGCAACTATTTACTTTCTAACCCTTATTATCACTGAGCCTTCACCATCATTCTTCACTCTAAACGGGACCACTATTTCCAAGATTTTTCTCTCAAAATAAATTTACGACAGATGGCAGATAATTGGTGGATTTGGTGTCATCCCAGACACCCCCGGGCTTTCCCACTCCTTTTGCACCTTGTTAACAACCAGGGAAAGACTTTAATTCCCCCCCCCTTTTTTTTGTTGTTGTTTGTATTTGTTTTTCATTTTAATTATTTGTTTGTTTTTTTAAAGCAGAGGGCACATATACATATGTTCACACAATTTTACAGTTTTTATTTATTCTATTTGAACTGAGTGGAGGGGGGAGAAGATACTATATTTAGATATTGGAAATCGGGGCTTAAGACGTGTCAACAATGAGAAATGCAGTTAGCGACCCATAGCTAGACTGCTTGCGTCGGGGTCAGCGAACCAGAGCTGACCAAGACCCTACTCCATCTCCAAGTGGTGGTCCTGGAAACAGGCTGCATCACTGCAGTCTGGCTGAGTGAGTAGGGATCGGAGATGGAAGGCTAACCCGGTCCCAAAAATGCCGTGCTGAAGTCGGATGTGTCGGCCGAAAGGCGCAAATATTGCAGCTTCGCTGTAAACGGACACAACGTAACCAACGTCCTTTTCAGGACGAACGAAGAAGAAGAAGATATTGGAAATCAGGTTTTATTATCTTGAATTTAGTACACTATATATCCTAACCCATCACGGGTTGAACGGGATACTTTGTCTTTAAAAAAAAAAAAAATTTATCCCAATTAAAACTGCAATTTTCTCAGGCATACTGTATAGGTATTTATTACACATATATACATCTTCCACTATCTAGTATATCTGCATATAAGATTCTCAGAGCTTGAATTGCTGAAAGTAAGTTTTTGCAATACAAATACGGTACTATGATTATATCTAATTACAGTAGTTTAAAGATTTTTGGTGCTTTTTTGAGTTAGCTGAGATTTTCCTTGAATATATTTATCGTAGCCTCGTTTTAACAGTAAGGCGCCATGTTGGAATCTTAGCACGTCCGGAAAAACAGTGAACATATTCTTAGTGACTGCCTTTATATTCTTTCAACAATGAAACGTTGACCTTTGTGACATTTTAAACTGTTAGATGTATGCAATACATGATAAATTCGACTTCACGTTCATTCTGCAGACACGCTGAGTTTTACGGCTCAATAAATCTTTGATCGGCTACAAACAAAACTAAGTGAAAAAATAGTGAGTTAGTTTGAATTTTACTGAACTTCTAAGGTTTGATAATTCGTCTCTTAAATTCGGACACTCACAGCTCGAGAAACAACCACTGATATTAGGTAAGTAGCATGTTACAACAAGTTTACTGTTTTAAATAAAGCAACAGGTAAAGTTCGCATGAGAGCCGATACAGTTTTGACCCAGACATGTAGGCGTCTGATAAATTTGCTAGCGTTAGCCGTTTAGTAAGACTTGCTGACATTCCTATTTCTTCCAGTTAGGCTGTTAGTCTTGCATTTAAGATTTTGGATTGTCTTCGATAACATAATGGAACATACTATTTTGTATCACTGAAGTGGCATAATTTTATCTTGGTCACAAATATGCATAGGACTGGTAACTAAGTAGAAAGACGATTTGCTTCTTCTATGTTGTAATCAAGCGTTCGTTTGGCAGAGTGGTAAGAGCGCATGCCTCCCGCGGCGAAGGTACCAGATTCGAAACACGGAGGCGTTACACTGCAGTCTGCCCAGCTGTACATGGGTACCTGAATCTGCTCTTGAGTGAGGGAAGGAATAGACAGTGAGGAAGAGCCCACCTCACGAAGTGGACCTAGTATAGTGAAATCTCTAACACTTCACTCCCTTGCGACATTATCTGCTATGGGACTACCTTTACCTGTTATGTTGTAATCACAGGGTAGAATTACAGAATGGTAGACAGACACACACGTCGGCCAGCTGCTTATCGAAATGTCAGCGGTGCCGCTTGTAGGCCTAGGCCTATTTAATAAAACATAGGTACCAAGTATCGTTGACCATAACCGTAACCATGTTTTGAACTTTTTTTGACGCACATTGAGGCCTTGCATTTAAAAAAAAGAAGAAAATAACTACTTACTGCCCACAAACTCTGCATATCCATAAAGTCATTGCTAATGTGCTTCCATTCATTTAAACTCATGTTTCTGTTTCACGTTGGATGTTCATACTGATCCCTATAATGAAACCCTTGCTGATATTTTAATCACCCCAAGTAACACTGCCAGTGGATCAAAAGTAATTTGGGAGAACATCACCAAGTCTGTCTTTTGTTCGGGGATTCAGCTGATTAACAGTAATAATAACAGTGTCGGCCGCATACGTGAAATAGTATGTCAGTAAAGGTAACCTACTTATGATTGGGCTCATACAGGAGCACAACCTTTTGTGTGGAATTAATGCGTTTGTCCTCATTTTGGTGAGGCACGCATACACATAGATTACATGGGTTATATTAGGACATACGTCAGACTGTTTGAAAGACGTTGCAATCACTTTATCAGGAACAGCTTATAATATGATCATGATTAATTATGATGAAAAGAAAAGAACAGTTACAGTAGTGTTCCATAGAAACATATTTCTTTGACATGGTAATTGCCAGGTCTCCTCAAACCGCCCACAAACACTTTTTGTTTGTTACGCAGGGTGTGATTCTCATATTTGTCTGTTACGCAGGGTGTGATTCTCACATTTGTTTGTTACGCAGGGTGTGATTCTCATATTTGTCTTACGCAGGGTGTGATTCTCACATTTGTTTGTTACGCAGGGTGTGATTCTCACATTTGTTTGTTACGCAGGGTGTGATTCTCATATTTGTCTTACGCAGGGTGTGATTCTCATATTTGTTTGTTACGCAGGGTGTGATTCTCATATTTGTCTTTTAAGCAGGGTGTGATTCTCATATTTGTCTGTTATGCAGGGTGTGATTCTCATATTTGTTTGTTACGCAGGGTGTGATTCTCATATTTGTTTGTTATGCAGGGTGTGATTGTCATATTTGTTTGTTACGCAGGGTGTGATTCTCATATTTGTCTGTTACGCAGGGTGTGATTCTCATATTTGTCTGAACAGAATTGCATTTTACATGATCCCCAGAGCAGTCTTTTTAACAGGGTTGTAGAATCAGCCACAAAATTTTCTGACTCCAACTTCTTAAATTTTAGAAGTCCGACTACACCTTTTACCTAGTCGTATGGGATAAAATTCAGAGTCCTGACATATTTTCCTGACTCTACTTAAAAACTACTGACTCCATGACTCCAACACCACAGCCCTGCTTTTTAAGTATACATGAGAACTTAACTTTTATTGACTCATGGTTGAGTTATTATTAGGGGTAACAAATGGTTTAGTGTATTAGATCTCTTGCCTTGACATGTCCCAACAACAACAGTCTGTTAGATTTCTTGACTTGACATGTCCCAGCAACAACAGTGTGTTATATTTCTTGACTTGACATGTCGCAGCAACAACATTCTGTTAGATTTCTTGACTTGGCATGTCCCAGCAACAAGTCTGTTAGATTTCTTGACTTGACATGTCGCAGCAACAAGTCTGTTAGATCTCTTGACATGTTACAGTCACATCTGTTTTATCAGGTGTTTTTCCTGACTTCTTGTTATTGTCCATTCAGCGGTGTCGCGAGGGCGTTTTGAGGAGATAGGACAGCTTGAATGGAATGGAAGAATACAGATAATAATGTCTTATTGATAGCTTCCGAGTTTGAAGAAAACTGCCTCTCCTCGGGAAATAGTGTACTAGAAATTTACTTAAAAGAGAATTCTGGTACCTAAACAGGATATTTTCTGGACGATAAATTCTTCCTCCAGGATCCTACAAAAGGACTGTGTAAAGCACACAAGGTTGAGAAAGAGATTTGGTGTCCAGCCACAATTAAAATATCCCGACCCAATAGAAGTTAATTGAATTATGGCTGAGCCCCCAGGGTGTAGATTATATTTAAAACAAAATACAACCCAAATAAAGTTAACAAGAAAAATAACAACAGACTCTGTTATGTAAAGTTGGATAAAAGGGTATGGAATCTTACATTTGTTATTATACATATAAATATGAAAAATAGTTTAGCTCTACTGTTTATTAAAAAAAAATCAACTAGTGTGGTCATCACTTGGACCAGAGATCTTTTCTATGGTAGTGTTGCTGGTAGGTGTTAATACTCAACTCTCCGAAGGCCTGTAGTAGCTGCGGAGATGATTTTGGTTCGAACTCTCTTGGTTTGGTCTGCCCCAGTAGGTTGGTCTTATAACAGTTAATGGGTTCAGAGGGTGTCAGAGTCTGCTTCCCTGGACTCAGTGCACATCACAGATAAGGATGGGGTAAGTCACCTCTGCTGAATGCCTCTTCTGTTTATGGGATGTGTGGGATGGTTACTGGGTGATAGGATAAGGTTGGGTAAGGGTAATCTTGGTACCATGGACTTGTACCCTGGACCTGGTTTAGGTATCTGGTAACCGCAACCTGGTTTAGTACTGGGTAACCGCAACCTGAGTTTTTGCTTTGTAACCGCAACCTGGGTGGACTGGAAACAATTGAAATCCCATTAGTGGTTTCAAGAGCAGTCATCTCCTAAGTCTGATGGCCGGTAAGCGTCCATCAGAAATTAAATTAACACAAGGTTAACTACTATTTAGTAACTGTGTTATCTATTAGATATGAACTACCACTTCTTAACTGACATTATAGTGTATCTTGAGTTCTCAGTCTCTATCTGGCTGTCTGCTTATTTACAGCAGTGGTTTTCCCCATGTGGGCAATGAGTTTCACAAACTGTAAGGTAGGGGCTGGGGTCATCAAATGGTTGAGAACCACTGGTTCACCTAGTGCCCATAGAGCAGTGTCTTAATTTTGGGGTCTCTGTCAACAATGGTTTGAGAACCACCGGGTAATAGTTTCCTATGCTGCTTTAACTTGGTGGGGTGTCATTGCTGCCAAGGTCTGAGAACCAATGATTTACATTCTTGCTTACTCGAGCAGTAAATCATTTGAAGGGTCGTCATGGTCTCAAGGCTTGAGAACTGCTGACTTACATTTTGTCAGTCAAGTGGTAAATTCATTAAATAGCTAAATAATTGTAAACATTCTTAAAGTCCTGGTTCCTGTTGAAAATGACAATCATATAACTGATAATAAAATAGTTCTTCAATCATACATAAAATAGTTCTTCAATCATACAACATGGTATATGCATAGGATTGCATTAAATACATGTAAAGAACCTTCCATAATGAAAAACACATTAATGTCCCTTATGTGACAAAGTGAGAAGAAGTGATTGAGACACTGTTATCAAGTTTGTAGTCTTGGCAGAGAACACAGAAGTCTTATAAGAAATAGAAAATAGAAGAACCACTAATACACTTCTATTTTTCTTGGATCAATATGCAAATTCCAAAGTAACAACAATAATGTACATCAATTGTTTTAACCCTGTCTTATTTCTGCCAGGCTGTGAGATAAAGATCAGGAGTTAATTAGGTTTAGGAACTTTGCAAACTCATACATTAGTTTGAGTGATCTGTAAAGATGCAAATAACAGTTATTGTCCCTGAAAATGAAATGCATTTAAACTTTACAAAAAGTTACTGCAATAGCAAGCTGTTGATAAACATATGATTATTCATGTTATAAAATCAGCAGTATTAGATCTACTTACTTCGCTCAACGAATTCACTAAGGATATTTTGCAACAAGTGCAAAGTAGCCTCGACAGAGGCCCATACAATCACATCTGCTTCCCACGATGTTTACAAGAAGAATGCAGAAAATTCCCTCCAATATTCCAGGATCTGTTCCGGGCAGGGGTGGGTTGTGTGCAAATTCTGTTCTGGTCCCAGGGGTATAAAGTTACCTTCATTTCAACTCGCACTAGTGTCCATCGTTTCCGGCTGTTTTTACATGAGTTCCCTTCGTGAACCCAACACAGGTCACTTCCGGTCGTTCGTAGCCTGTTTTTCACCTTCGACTTTCGCTGGCGAAGTGAATAATTTATTACCTTGGACCGAGAATCCTGAGCTAGTAAAATACTGTTAAATCTAAGACTAGCGAGAGAGAGAGAGACTTTAGGTTTCTTGTCAAATGATAGGAGAAATTCGTAGAGGGAAAAAATAATAGACAGAAGAAAGAAGTCGGGGAGAGTCGTTCCACGACAAGCGGTAGTATTTCAAACATCTCTAAACATTCTGTTCTCAAAAGGCTAAAGTTGTTATAAACATGTCATTGATTTTGTTTTTTTTGTATTTTATCACATTACCAGCCTGTAATTCTGTTTGTATTGTGACATTACTCTGTGACATCACATTACCAGTCTGCGATTGTGTTTCTGTATATTGATACATTACCACTCAGTGACACTGAGTAGTCACGTTACCTGTCTTCTGTGATTCTGTGTTGTGACATTGCTAGGAAATTTTGTAGTTCCCTATATTGTCACCTTACCAGCAAGTGGTTATTTTTGTATTTTTTTGACATTATTACTCTGTGACACTGTAGTCACATTACCATCCTGTGATAACGTTGTTGATTGTCTTGAGCTATGGTCTGTGATAACTTTTCTGAGAATTGATCATCATGTGTTGGCAAAAAGAAAGATGAAATTGTGAGTGTCTCGGGATTGAGTTCTAAACAATGGAAGGACACAGTAGTTCCTGTGTTGCATCCACGACCCATCGTTTCTCTCTCCCACCCCAGTTCTCTACTTTACAAAGACAACAACCAAAAAGCTACAGACTTTCATAAATGGGTGCTTGCGTAGAATAGAGGGATTGAAATGGTATGACAAGGTTACCAACGTGGAACTGAGGACAAGAACTAGACAAGTGCCAGTGGAACAAGAAATGAGAAGAAGACAATAGCGATGAATAGGACACACACTGAGGAAACCTGTTGATAGTATTACAAGGCAGTCCTTGTTCTGGAACCCCCAGGGCAAGAGAAGCAGATGTAGACCAAGAAGCACATGGAGAAGAGAGCTGGAAACAGATGTGAAAATGATGAGGAGAACGTGGAAAGAACTTGAGATGATGGCACGTGACAGGAGGACTTGGCATGTGTTTGTTGAAGGCCTATGCTCCTTTGGGAGTGGAGGGTTATGAATGAATCCACGACCCATCGTTTCTCTCTCCCACCTCCCACCCCAGTTCTTTACTCTAATATATATAATTAACTCTTTGACTCCGGAACAACGCTCAGAGCGTTGGTCAGATTTGTCACCCGTGCCAAAACAACTCTCTGAGCGTTGTTTTTAGTCTATCACGAATTAAAATTACGGCACAGGGTGGAAAATAGTTGCGGAGTCAAAGAGTTAAGCGAAGTGTTGAGACTAATATAGAGACATTTCATTCATACCTTTGCCATCATTTTCTCCCATGGGACAAGGAGTAACAATTAACGCTCGTCACTGATTTCTGATTTTGACAGCTGTCTTCAGCTACATTTGCATCAGCTTCCTCATCTGTCTTTCTTCTGGTTCTCTTTGACCTCCCTACTTGTTGGTTGTTGTCTGAGGGTAAGTATTGTGCATTTTCACATTATGTTTGTACGTTACATTGTTGTTGTATCAAGTCAGTCATGCTGTATGGCTCTGAAGTACAGAATGCAACAAAAACAACATGCAAGAAGTCATAAATCAGTGCTTGTGTCAAAGGTCAGACAAGATGAACTGTGTAGAACTGATGACTAGCACTACACAAGAATAGGAGATGAGAAGAAGATGCTAGTGATCAGGATAGGACACACATTGAGCAAATCAGGCTGATAGCTCTCACTTGGCAGTCCTTGTTCTGAAATCTGTAGAGTTAGAGAGAGACTGAAAAACACACGGAGAATAAAACTGGCGACAGAAATAAGGGTGATAAAAAAGATACGGAAATACCTCGCAGATATTACAGCACATGAGGATTTGGCATGAATTTGTTGAATGCCTGGGCAGCTGGAGGTGATAACGTTGATGTTGTATACAATGTTCTTGTGAATGTATCTGATCATCTGATAGGTAGAATGTGAGAGAGGCATTGTTGCTGATGAGTTGAAGAATTGAAATGGTACAACAGTATCTACACTGTGTAACTGGTGACAAGGGCCAGACAAGTGTCATTGGAACAGGAGATGAGCAGAAGAGACTGGTGATGGATAAGGACACACATTGAGGAAACCTGTTGATAGCTTTACAAGGCAGTCCTTGTTATGTAATCTGCAGGGTAAGAGAGAGATATAGGGAGGCTGACAAACACATGGAGAAGAGAACTGGAGACAGAAATGATGGAAAAAAAAACCTTGTTGTGTGCTATGTTTTGAGACATGCCTTTTTTACAAGACATATTTCATTTTTACAAACCCCAAACAAGTGCCTCTTAATTATCTTTATGTATTTATTACTCCCAGGACTCATTTTTTCTTCATTATTTATTCATATTTACTTGAATGTTTTTAAACCATTCGGTATGACATTTCATGTTTGCAATAAGCCTAATGTTATGTTTTCTTGGAGAAAGCTGCCAACTTCCACTCTTGCGGATATAATTGAGAGCATTTTTATCTTTGCTTTTATTTTCTACTTTGCTGGTCTATCATTGCCGATATTGTCTTCACAGCCAAAAGCTGTGCACTTTTTCAGTTGATTTACCATTCAGCGTAATAGGAGCATCTATTATTTATTCTGAGTTCCTTTGTTTTATTCACATTGATGTTTAGTGATGTAGTTGTTGATTCCTTTGGTAGATTAAAAAAAAAATGTCTTGTTGTATGTGGTACAGAAGAAAGGTCATCCGCAAAATCAAGGTCTGCCGGTTGTTTATCAAGCGTCCTTTCTGGTCTTGTTTTCAGACCTTGTGTGTTGTTCGTCACATTCTCCATGTTTTAAGATGGATGGGGTTAGCAGTTAACGCCATGTGACCCTCTCATGACCCCATTTAGTATTCATTCATATGTGACGTGTTTTCCAAGTGGGTGAACACTTTGAAGATAACAGTTCTCGATAAACGTCCTGCAGAAGTGGGAACACTGCGAGAAACTTGAACAACGTAGCCCGGCGTCGTCGCTGTAAGTTAACTCTCTTTAATTTATGAAAACTAATGACAGTGGCAACACTGAATGTACACAGATACTGATGTCTATACGCACTACAGCTGTACTGATGTGAATACTACACACTACCAAATGTCTGGATGTCGATTGGTTTTGAAGTCTGAGAATAGTCACAGACAGAGTAGATCTGCTGCTGTAGTAAGGCATGTAATAGGAGGCAACTAATATGACAGTGCCGGTGGCTGGGCAGCCTTATCATGTAAACAATTTGCTACATAAATCACCAGTGTAAGAAAACATGTATGCTCATGTTTTGACTTCATGTGAGAAGACCATCTGCAATGGTGGCTCCATGTTCTATAAGGAAAGACGAAGATAAAGAATGGCCATATTCTGTGCATATCACTTGTATTCAGTCAACTTTTCAGAGTGGCGGTTGGACGCTTTGCTTTCTGGGAGTATATGACGTCAGATGTCCAGCTCGTGTATACTCACACATCATACCCACACGTCATAGAGATGACAGTTAACAGTCCAATTTTCTGTGTTTATTATTCAGTTTATTTAAATAGAGACCCCAGTCGTGGTCTTAAGATGTGTTACGTGGCTCCAGCGTGTTTACAGTACACACATCTGATAACTTAGTTCTCTGCGCATGTCCTCGTCATATTCAGTTACTGTGATCTCATGTTTTGTGCTAGTTCTACGTTTGGTACCGGATATTTATGAAGTGTGCATGTTGTGAAGATGAGACATGTTTTTATTTCAGAGCTGGCATTTGCCGACGATGTTGCCCTGATTGCTAAATCAGAGGCACATCTTCAGTCCAACCTGCCAGTCTGGAAGGAAGAGCTGAAGAAGAGAGGGATGGTCACCAGCTCCAAAACAAAAACCATGATGATCTCAAGAGACGGAAAAAGGCATCATATTATCCTGGGAGAACTGATCTGAAGCAGGTCAACCTCTTTAAATATCTTGGAGCTATTATAGACCGGAAGGGAGGCATCACAGAAACGTTGGCCGCCCGAAGACCTGCAGCTGGGAGACTTCTTCATGCAATAAATCGACGATTCCTGAGCAAAAAACAGATTGGCAAGAGGACGAAGATGGCTGTATACCACTCCACTTATGCCCCAATCTTGGCATGGATGCGAGTCATGGGAAATGGCTACAATCGACAAAAGCCAGCCCCAAAACATCAGAAATGAAGTATCTGGGGAAGGTGGTTGAAGTAAAAAGAAGAGACATGGTGTGCAACCAGACGATACGGCAAGGCCTCAAAACCAAGCCCCTGCAGACCCAAGTAGAACAGCCCAAACTAAGATGGTTTGGCCATGTCTGCAGAATTGGAGAAGGTCGGCTACCACGACAGATATGAGAAACCAAGAGCCAGGGATCCAGACCGCCAGGACGACCCAGAGTTCACTGGGAGGACAACACTAGACAATCTCTGTAGGGCCGAGGGCTAGATTGGAACCAGGCCAGGAGGAAGACCGCCGATATGAGAGTATGGCGTTCACTCTGGCAAACCTCTACTGCACTCCAGGGTAGAAAGGAACGACTAAGAAAGAAGTAAGCCAGTTGTGTTTAAAAGAGTTAAGGGGGTTTATCCTCCCTAACGTGTTGGCCTTTTTGTGACGAGGCACGATCTTTCAACCGCAGGCAGAAGTCTTTCATTTGTGGCAGAGCGCTGTCGCCAGTCAAAAGAGAACTCTGTATATGATAACGCCAGAAGAAAGCAGTGGTGAATCTCAGGTTTCTTAGATATCATTGGGATTGGTACTAGTGTCAACTCTATACTTCCGTTCCTCATATAGCAGGCATTCCTGCAGCGATCTGGTTTCGAACCTAGTCCCGTTTCCCCGAGAAGGAAACACTGTAACAAATAAGCCACTCGGCTGCTCACCAGGAAGAGATCATATGATAATTGTCAGACTGAGAACCAGCCTTACAGATCCATGTATCATCAGTTCGACAAATTACAGATCTGGCAGAAGATGGGTGTCCATGTAGGGTAGACAAGCAAATAGTAGAATATGTACTCCAAAAATGTACCAGAGTAGCATGTTGACAGCTTGACATTCAGCAACTCCGTTGACAGAAAATCTATGGTTATGAGAGAAATCTGATACAGGCCACAAATTATATGAGAGAGATAGATGCGGTTATGTGAGAACGAACCATGAAGATGAATTACCTTCTTTGAACGCCTTATTTCTTTATTTATTTTTGAATAACTGTAACAGTTTTATTGACACCAAATTGAACTGAAAACATTTGGATACCATCTTCTTTAAATCACTCTTAGCTTGGCGTTTTATACTGTTTGTTCTCATTTCTCGTCTGACATCTCGTTATCTCGACCACGACGTGCACATTTTACATTTCCAAGATATCGAGATAAATTAATAATGTATTGGCGCAACTTCATGGACAGTGCATCTCCTTGTGGTTTTCTCGGGTAGCTATTACACCAGTGACTTTGCACCGCTGTACCTACCTTCCATTTACTTAATTTACATACAAACTTCTGCCCGTATTATGACGTCGACGCAACGCGTTTCAGCTTGGTACCGTATTCCTCCTGTTCTTTTTTCCCTTACCGCACTCAATTCTTGACCCCATTGCACAGTAAATATGATGGGTTTCAGATGGCTAGATGCGACATTCCTTGCCCGACTTTTCTCGTCATTTCCGTACCGTCTCCCCTCCATTTTGAATTATTTATTCTTTTAATTCAAAAAAAAAAAAAAAAAAAGGAAAAGACAAAACAGTTGATATCAGTACAGTCAGATATAGTTTACCATTAATGAAGTAGGTTATCTAGAAGAAAACAAGAAGCTGGAACAAAACGCTCCTGCTAGGGCCGTTGTAATAAGCGTATCCCGAAGTATAAAGAGTCTAGTTAAGGGTGTAACCAATGAAATGAGCAGTTGTGGGCCTAAGAAATCAGCATTGTAACCTTGTTATATATTTCTGCGTAGGTTAGCAGAAGTGTTGGTCGTCACAACTACTTTACGTTACAACTGGTGCGATTCTGGGGTTCTCTGAGGTCATCAAGTTTAGTACCACATTGTTGAGCGGCTAGTTCCAGAGTGGTTAAGAGTGTTTGCGTCTCAATGCGAGGTTTTTGGGTTTGAAATCGAGTGGCCACAAGCTCCAGTCTACCCAGTTGTAAATGGGTACTTGACTATGTTATTGAGTTAGGGAAGGCAGAGGCAGATGTGAAGAGAATGGGTCACTCCACCATATAACATTGAAACCTAGCATATTGAAGCCTCTAACACTTAACTCTCTCGCGGCAGTATCTGCTATAGGACTGCCGGCACCACTGTGTTGTAAGTGTGGACAGCAGAAACAATAGCCAGGAGTTACAAACTTTCACAAATGGATGTCAGCGTACTATAGCAGGATTGAAATGTTATGACAGGATCACCAATGTGGAACTAATGACAAGAACCAGACACATACCAGTGGAACAGGGGGTGACGAGGAGATGCCAGCCTTAGGTTAAGGATATTAAAGAAGTCAGTTTGAATAGAGAGACTTAAAAACACAGGGAGAGTTGAATTGGAGACATAGATGAAATGGATTTTACAAAACATTGACAGACAATGAGGGGTGCCAAATGTTGTCATCTATGGGAGTAGAGCTGAGTGTGAACTGTCAACTTCGTTTAAATGCTCCTCAGACATGCCAGCTGATCAGATAGTCTCTGGCAGCAGAAGCTCAGCTTAATTCCCGGGGTTTAAATGCTCCTCATACATGCCAGCTGATCCGATAGCCTCTGGCAGGAGAAGCTCTGCTTAATTCCTGGGGTTTAAATGCTCCTCAGACATGCAACTGATCAGATAGCCTCTGGCACCAGAAGCTCAGCTTAGTTCCTGGGGTTTAAATGCTCCTCAGACATGCAGCTGATCAGATAGCCTCTGGCAGCAGAAGCTCAGCTTAGTTCCTGGGGAATATCAGGAGAGAAAAACTGAGGAATAAGGCTACTGCTGCTCAAGCATGTCGTAAGTGGCGACTAATGAGATTGTGCATGTAAAGTAGATTGCTACGGAAACCATTAATATAAGGTCACATGCTCAGGTGCGACGTTCTTTTCGTTAGGAGCAAAAATAGAAATGTGATGATAATTAGAAAACTATCGAAGAAGAAGACAAAGTACGGAATAATCAACACTCGAACAAGAGATGAGAAGACGACGCCGGCGATGGTTTGGACATTTACTGAAGGCAGTCTTTGAGGAAACCTGTTGTTAGTATTACGCAGGCAGTCCTTGCTGTGGAAACCCCAGGGTGAGAGAGAGGTGGAGGTCGACCTAAAAAGACATGGGGTAGAGAAATGTAGACAGAAATGAAAATTATAAAGAGGACATAGATAGACCTTGTTGATGGCACGTGACTTGACGTGTTTTTTAATGGCTTGTGATCCATGGGGCGCTAAAGGGTAATGATTGATTGATTTATTCAACACTCAGTAAACGGCAAGTCTATATAACATGTGTCGGTGACTGTCAGATGTAATAGACCTGCGATTACAGTGCTCACGTTTACAGTGCTCACGACAAGTGCAGAAACAGAATACTTAGAACAAACATGAAACTATCAAACCAACACCGTATGAAGGAGGGAACACAGAGATCTTATTCGGTCTATTCTTGTTGATATATCAGCAGTGGACATAATAGAGCCTACAAGAATGTCTGTCTTGTATTCCATGTTTGCGAGGAGTGTGAAAGCGGCTACACCCCCCCCCCGCCCTCGCCCCCGCCCCCTCCAGTGATGCACATTTCTTTTGAAGTGGTTAGCTGGTTGTCTGACGTAACACGGGCCACTCTCGCAGCGAGGCGATTGTGCCGTTTGTATGGACATGGATCGATTCCAGCCCTCCCCCCCCCCCCCCCCCCATATTGCCTGTAATTGCTCTTACTGTTCTGTTGTCCAGGTATGCTCTCGATTGTTTTCTCCTCCATTCATTCTGTCTTGGGCGTGGTTACCATTTAGGCCTGCGTGTTTTCGTTAATTGTTGCCTGGGGGGGTCTCTGAAGAGGGGAAGAAAGTTTAGGACGTCTGCACCCACATGCATGTCGTACAAGGCCACTGATATGAGGCTGTGCCTAGGAATGGCAGCCTCTTCATGTCAAAGAAATTACGACCTTCAGTGAGACCTGCTGTAGTTGTGGCTGCATACTCCCTAGGGAGTACAAAAAGACAAAAATAATTATTTTGGTTAATTGCTAACAAAGGGAGCTCAGAACTTATCCATCAGTCGTATATCACGGACCATGCAGACACATGATAGAAAACAAGACGATTGACCAGTGATATAGTATTGTTATTATAATGACTAGTGTTTGGTGACATTTTTGTAGTAACGTCATTTTTACAGGATGGGGTAACCAGCTCCATGCCCAACCCTCCTTAGTCGCTTTTTTACGACAGGCACGGTAGGGTACAGCGTTACTATTCTTTGCACACCTTTCGGGCCCTGGTAACACACGGGTGCCAGGTGGAACAAGAGATGAGAGGAAAACGCTGGCGATGGATTGAATACACATTGATAGCATTGCAAGGCAGTTGTTGTTCTGGAATCCTCAGGGAAAGAGAGATAGAGGTAAACCATGTTGATAGCATTGCAAGGCAGTTGTTGTTCTGGAATCGTCAGGGGAAAGAGAGATAGAGGTAAACCAAAAACACATGGAGAAGAGAACTGGAAACAGAAGTGAACAATTATGAAGACACGGAAAGAACTTGAGCTGATGTCACGTGACAGGAGGAACTGGCAAGTATTTGTTGAAGGCCTATGCTCCATGGGGGGGGGGGGGGGGGGGGGGGGAATTTAAAGGGTATTGATTATGACTATTATAACACCTTGTACACCAGATATAGCCTACTTTATAAATATGCAGATAGTGATGGGGGTCATGGACTGTCGAAACGCATTTTTTAATTTAATTCGAGTCTTTCTTTTGCATAGTTGGTACGAAGCAGTATTTGTTTAGCAGAATGTTGATAAGGTCTATAGACTATAAAACAACCTCACTTTGATTGTTTATTGTCACTTTCATTCGCTATCATGCTGTGTACTAACACCCACACTGTGGGAATCGAACGCTAATCACGTCTCCATTCCTTGTCTGGCCGTTGCTGGGCCATTAATGCTTCTGACCTATTTTATTTTATTTTTTGCTCGTGCTCCATTCTTGCTTTGTATGAGCTGCGCCCATTGGCTGGCGGCTGACGCGAGGGATGGGGACTCTTGGCTGAGTGAACCAACCAGACACGTCAGTTTTGGTGGTTATGAAAGGCGAGCTTAGGCGGCTAAGCGAACTCGGTGGCTGTCAAGTCCCAACCAAAACACACACACACATACTACGTGTGCAGTATATATATATATATATATATATATATATATATATATATATATATATATATATATATATATATATATATATATGCGTGTTGTATTGTGTGTATACGTGTCTGTGTGATGCATCTGTACTTAGATTGTCCATTTATTCAAGTAATGTCTATTTCTATTTTATTAAATGAAAGATGTTTGGCGTATTAATAGGATGTCAGTTGGGTTCATTTTTTAGCGTACTCGCTACGGATAGTTTTCCAGTTATTGTCCAGGCTTAGATAGTCTTACTGTGTGGACCTATAACATAAAGAGCAACAAAAACGACAATCAAGAAGATAGACTTTCATTAGTAGGTCCTTGCGTAGGATAGAAGGATTGAAATGGTATAACAAGATTACCCGTGTGACGTGTGGAACTGATGACAAGAACCAGGCAGTGCCAGTGAAACACGATGTGAGAAGAAGATGCTGGCGATGGATATGACACACATAGGGGAGGGGTTTTGATAACATTCCTGCCATACAACACAGTCGTCGCATCTGCTATGTCACGTGCCTTATGTAGTTTCGGGATCACTGGCGGTTGGGTGACCTTTGACCTAGCATAAGTGATACTGGTAGGGCCATCCCGCAGTATGCCTGTGTAGTTATTGTGAGTCTACATCTTGTAGAGATTTATCTTCAAGTGCAGTCTCGTTATCATTTGCCACAATTACCTGTCCATAGAAAAAGGAAAAAAAGGCTTTAATTGGGGAAAAGGGGGGGGGGGGGTGCATGATATGCTGCAGGTGATACCCGACCGTCATCAAGTTACTGTGAGCAAAATTAGAATTAAAAGATAATTTGTAATGCAGGATAGAGGACGGTAAAGAGAGACGAAGAAAATGCGACAAGTTGTGGTTCAGCAGTTTTTATTTCGCAGCTAGGAAGTACCATCAGAACAGTGACGGAATAAGAATTAAACCTAGCGTCTTAACCTTTCAGCATATGCAGCGCAGCTAGATGACTGGGTCCTGCTTGCAACTAAGTATGCACACTTAATACTGTATAGTTGTACGCGAAGCTTTAATGGCTAACTTGACAGTTTTAAAAACACCTTTAATCAAATGTATGCACACTTAGCACTGTATAGTTGTACGCGAAGCTTTAATGGGTAACTTGACAGTTTTAAAAACACCTTTAATCAAATGTATGCACACTTAGCACTGTATAGTTGTACGCGAAGCTTTAATGGCTAACTTGACAGTTTTAAAAACACCTTTAATCAAATGTATGCACACTTAGTACTGTATAGTTGTACGCGAAGCTTTAATGGCTAACTTGACAGTTTTAAAAACACCTTTAATCAAATGTATGCACACTTAGCACTGTATAGTTGTACGCGAAGCTTTAATGGCTAACTTGACAGTTTTAAAAACACCTTTAATCAAATGTATGCACACTTAGCACTGTATAGTTGTACGCGAAGCTTTAATGGCTAACTTGACAGTTTTAAAAACACCTTTAATCAAATGTATGGACACTTAGCACTGTATAGTTGTACGCGAAGCTTTAATGGGTAACTTGACAGTTTTAAAAACACCTTTAATCAAATGTATGCACACTTAGTACTGTATAGTTGTACGCGAAGCTTTAATGGCTAACTTGACAGTTTTAAAAACACCTTTAATCAAATGTATGCACACTTAGTACTGTATAGTTGTACGCGAAGCTTTAATGGCTAACTTGACAGTTTTAAAAACACCTTTAATCAAATGTATGCTCACTTAGTACTGTATAGTCGTACGCGAAGCCTTAATGGCTAACTTGACAGTTTTAAAAACACCTTTAATCAAATGTATGCACACTTAGTACTGTATAGTTGTACGCGAAGCTTTAATGGCTAACTTGACAGTTTTAAAAACACCTTTAATCAAATGTATGCACACTTAGTACTGTATAGTTGTACGCGAAGCTTTAATGGCTAACTTGACAGTTTTAAAAACACCTTTAATCAAATGTATGCACACTTAGTACTGTATAGTTGTACGCGAAGCTTTAATGGCTAACTTGACAGTTTTAAAAACACCTTTAATCAAAATCAAATGTATGCACACTTAGCACTGTGTTCTGGTTTACATTTTTCTTTAAAGTTATAGAAATGGGAAGACATTCATGATTTTAATATGTTCGGTAAATTTTGGCATGTGTAGATATTGCGTTTCTATGTAGTATTATGGTAGCTGATGTGTCGTTTCTCCATGACTGGAAACCCTTTGTGACACACGAGTCTGTAGTTTCCATCATGCCTATGTACATTATTTCCACGGCACTGTAATAAAGTAACTCAGTGTAACACCCCGCTCAAATTTCCCCGATTCAAATATCTAGTAACGTAAATTCACAACCTATAAACCACTACTACTACATTTGAAAAATTGCCAAGGGCAAGGTCAAACTTACCGCTAAAAATTGGACAAAATAATTTGAATTTTCCACTATTACAGTTAAAAATCTATAAATAAATTCCATGTTTGACTTTGGTCTCAAGGCCATCGTCAAATCAAACCGCTAACATTTAAAATAAAGAATTTGAATTTTCTAACGCCAAGCGTAAAAATACCACCCCCCCCCCCCCTTTCCCCCAAACACACGCACACGCTCAACCCTTCCCAATATTTATGACGAAAACCGTAAAGCTTGGCCACGAACCAACTTGTTACCTCGTTTTATAGGGGAGAGAGAAGGTGGATTACAATGGAAATCAAGCCTAACTTGTGCGTTTGAAAAGAAACTTGGATAATTTATTTCTTTATAAATAACAGGGATGAAGGGTAGCGCTAATATTGGTTAATATATATCATAAAATTTTCCCTTATAATAAATTATCTGGCCTTACAAAATTATTTTATTAATATTTTAGTTCAGTGAACAGAGCACTATAAATTATAAAAAAATTACCAAGATAAAAGCGGGGATATATGGGTAAAGGAAAACTATATAGGAAGATAGAGGACAGTTGTCCTTTTAATAATCACTTTTAATATTAAACATTGACCCATTAATAACAAAGATATTGTATAAATAACAATTGAGACAGACGAACAAACACACTTATCAACTGCTCAATTTGGTTGCGTGAGAAAAGTTAGAAATTTCTTGACACGCGTTCTGATTGGTTAAGGCATAGGGTAGCTTGGGGGAATAAAATTAACATTTCGCTGGCAACAACCGCCATTTGAAATTAAAACTATCTAAAGCTGACATCAGCGGGAGAGCCTGTGTGACCAAAGCTTTCACCGTCTGGACACTTAAAGCAGTGGTAGAACCCATTAACTGCCAAAAGTCAAGCTTATGATATGTGATATTCTTGTTTGAGGGTAAGGCACAATAAGTATTTGTATTGATTTAATTAACATGCAGGCTACAATTTGTGTTACGATAGCCAAAATAGGAATGCAGTCTTTCGGCGTGAAAGAAAGGAATAAAATATTTGCTAGTGGCTTACAAATTTTGCGCTTGCCAATGCAGTAACCCAGAAGGGATATTGGCTGTTGCAGTGCCATAAATGTTTAAATATTATGTAAAATCATGTAGAGAATGTTAGAAAGAATTTATCCACAGGTTTCAGTGCTAGGTTAAGCACACCTTATCTATTGTATGAACGACAAGCCATGTATAGGATGTTGTAAAGAGATATTAAGGGATCACAAGCTATGTATTGTACACCCCTATCTATTGTATGGAAGAGACTTCTTGGAGGAGGAAACAAGAGCTATGTACTATCACTGAAGAAAAATGTTTACACAGCAGTGGTGTTAAACAATGGAAGATACAGATTGGTGCAATGATCAGCACACATAGCTGATCAGGGTGAGTTGTCACCGTGTTTGTGTGTGGAATTAAATATTAGATGAGATCTATAAGGGGAGGGCATTTTCCTCTCATTACAGGTCATATACCAGCATACCTATTGGTGGCAGGAAACCGGGTGAGGGAAGAAAGTTTGGGAGGAACGCTCAGCCTTGTTGCCGCAGCTACCCCATTTCTTCAGCCCTAAAGCCAGTTGAATGCATATGAGAACCCAAGGGCCAACAGTTGTCACCAGTTTTATAAGTTAAGTCCGTTAGACCGGCACTGAGAGTATAACATCAATTATTCCACCACAACCATAAGAATAATAATAAATAATAAACTCACCTTGAGATGATGACAAAGACAATCTGACCAACATATTAACAGTGATACGTACAAGCAGATAGACAGATCAGTGGGTGGAATTCTTACAGTGATCTTTATTCATAGAAACAAGATACTTGGACAGAGCTCCAGTTATTTATTTTAAATAGTGTATATAAACAAATTTATTGAGTTTGACAATCCCTGTCCTAGAAAATTGAGGTACAGTTAAATTAAATTGTAAGATAATTACCTAAACTTTAACAAAAGTCTTACTCACTTTAATATTATTGAGTTACAGTTCTGTTTACATTTTATTTCGTCCTTATATTAAATACATTACCCTAGACACACTCAGCCACACAACATCACAGAGCTTATTTTACACAGATTGAGATCTGAGAGGTGGTGGATAGGGACTCTGAGAATTATCATCATCAACAATTAGACTCAGGGAACTTACACAGCTTGACCTCACTCTGTTTACCCTTAATTAATAATACCAGTAACCTCATTTACCACAGGCACCAGATGGGACTGATGCAATTGAAGACATCTAGTGCATGCCAGAGAGTCGTCTTCCTCCCCCAGTGTTTTAGGATGCGCAGAACCCGACAAAAGTTCGGCTTCTTCTTCCTCGTTCGCCCTGAAAAGGACGGTGGTTGCGTTGTGTCTGTTTACGCTGGAGCTGTGATATCTGCACCTTTCGGTCTACACATCCGACTTCAGCACGGCATTTTTTGGGGACCGGGTTTGCCTTCCCTCTTCAATCCGTACTCGCTCAGCCAGACTACACTGCTGCAGACTGTTTCCAGGACCACCACGTGGAGGTGGAGTACGGTCTTGGTCAGCTCTGGTTCGCTGACCCTGATGCAAGCAGTCAAGCTATGGGTCGCTGACTGCATTCTCTATTGCTGCATCTTTTGGTCCCAAGTATCCGCCAGAGTAAAAGTAAGTCACCATAATGGTGATAGATTCAGACGATACATGTCGTAAATTTAAGGTATTTCTGTTCGGGTCCTTTGTGCACAGCTTGTGAACCTCTGAAGTTCCTGAACTGTTAGTCATATTTACCACCATAGGGGATTTGATATAAGTTACTATTTCATTAATGTTTCTGACAGTGAAGATCGCCCACCATTGATGATTGATTTAAGCAGCGAGATAAGCAATATAGGCCAAACTTGTGATGTTCGAGGATAACGGTCGAGTACACTAGCACATTGCTCGTCAGCATTGCCTTTCTCGAATACAGCGAAGACTTATCAGCGCTTCAGCATATACATAGCTGTAATTACTGTAAATAACATACATGTGCTACTTTTTATGGCGGAATGTTATGCAGGTCAGCGATTAGTCATCATCATCAGCTGCCATCTCCACAACGAAGGTTGACTGTAATAGATCTCCAACGTCTTCTGTCTCTTGTCTTGGTGGTGCACTCTGATAGACTCTTTCCTGTCCATCTCTTGATGTTATCTTCCCACTTATAGCGCTATCTTCCCCTTTCACGTTTGCCTTCAACTCTCCCTTCTATTATAGTCTTCTGCAAGGTGTTATGCCTTTTTATGTGGCCAAAGTATTTTAGCTGCCGAACTTTGATCTCCCTCATTAGTTCTCTTTTCATACCTAGATTGTGTAGGACCTCCTTATTTGTTTTCTTCTCTTTCCATGAGATATGCTCCATTCTTCTATATATATATCCACATTTCAAGAGCCTCAATACTTTCTTCCAAGTGCTTATTCGTCGTCCATGTTTCTACACCATACAGAAATGCAGAATATATATAACACTATGATTCTCAGTTTTAATTTGTGAGATAACTGTTTAGATGTTAGTATATGTTTCATGTTGTTGAATGTAGCTTTGGCCATTCCTATTCTCTTCTTGATTTCTGTTTCACATCTGCCATCTTCTGTTATTATATACGTAGCTCTTGACATATTCCAGGATTTTCCCATTTACGCTTATCTTTAATGTGGGCTTATCATATGTTTTGCTAATTATCATAGTTTTTGTTTTCTCAATGTTAATGTCGAGTCCATATTCATGACTTATACTGTTCACTTGCTTCACTAGTTCTTGTAACTCCTGTTCGCTTTCAGCTAAAAACACGGTATCATCTGCATATCTAAGGTTGTTTATTGACCTTCCACTGATTTTCAGTCCTGGTATTTCCTGTATCTGTTTGAAAATTTTTTCAGTGTATAGATTAAAAAGGCAGGGGGACAGCACACATCCTTGTCTGACACCTCTTTATATGTCTATGTATGGTGAATAATTCCTTCCAGATCTTACTGTGGCAGTTTGCTCCCAATAAATGTTACTGAGTATTCTTATATCTTTTCCATCAATACCTGTGACTTGGAGGCATTCAATTATTTTCTCATGATGGACTCTGTCAAACGCCTTCTTATAGTCAATGAAGCACATGTACATACTTTTTTGGACCCCTGTATATTTTTCTGCTAATTCTTCTTTGATCCTTAGCCGCCGACCGTCAAAGCAGTCAGTGGCCATCACGCCTGGTGGCGTCTTGTAGGGCAACAACAAATTGATTCAGCTTTGCTCGGTCGGTGGCCATCCTTCCTACAGTGCCCCAACTCTGGTTCTTTCTTTGCATCTCAGCCTCCACAGTCCTCCGCCAAGTTGTTTTTGGTCGGCCTCTCTTTCGTTTTCCTTCAGGGGTCCATAGCATAGCTGTTCTTGTGATGGCATCGGGGCCTCTTCTGAGGACATGGCCAACCCAGCTCCAGCGTCTACCAGCTATGATGGTGTGCATGTCCTCTTGCTTGCTCCGAGTAAGCAGATCTTGGTTGGTGATGGTATTCGGCCAAAAGATTCAGGGAATTTTTCTTAGACTTGTTGTGTGGACCCCTGTATATTTTTCTGCTAATATTCTTAGGCCAACTTTTCACCTTTTCTTCCGCTAATCCGTCTAAAACCAAACTGTTCTTGGATTTTGCTGTCTACCTTACTTTTTATTCTTTCCTGTATGATTTTGAGCAGTATTTTAATTGCATGACTCATCAGGCTGATTGTTCTGAAGTCTGAATATTCTGTTGCATTAGGTTTTTTGGGCAATGTTATAAAGACTGATGTCTTCATGTCGTGTGGTATATATCCTGTATTGTATATATCGTTGCATAGATTTGTGATTGTATCTATACCAAAGCTCTCCAGGGCTTCTATCATTTCAATTTTTATGTTGTCCATGCCTGCTGATTTTCCTTTTTGTATCATATGTATGGCATTCTCTACTTCTGATCTGAGAATGGGCCTTCATTAGAATCTGGTGATGGTTTTTTACCTCTGTTGTCCTCGAATAGTTCTTTTACGTTTGATATGTCTTTCTCATCAAGTAAGATTATACCATTTTTGTTCTTGATACAGCTTCCTCCTTGTGCAAACCGCGACCTATTTGATAATTTCTTTATTTCTTCATGCATATCTCTTGTCATGTGCTTTGCTTCCAAGTCTTCTATTTCCTTGCATTTTGTTTCTATCCACCGTTCTTTTGCTTGTCTTCACATAGTACGTATGTCATTGTCTATTGTTTTATATTCTGGAGTGTTTTTTGCTTTCTTTCTTTCTGCCATTTTACTCAAGATGTCATCTGTCATCCAAATTTGATTTTTCTTAGGCTCCTTTTTAGGTAAATTTGCATTTGCTGATTGTATGCTTGTTTTTAAGCATTCCCATTTTGTGGTTACTTTTTCTTCTGGGTTTTCTCTTCTATACTGCTCCATTCTTTTTGTCAGTAGCTGTTGATATTTATTTTTGACGTCAATTAGATATTTTTGTTTTATGTCTGGTTGTTTTAGTGCTGATATTTCTATCTGGGATTCCTCCTGTCTTCTGTTTCCTGTTCTTTTCAGCTTTATATTTACTTTGATGACGACCGGATTGTGATCTGAATTTATGTTGGCGCCAGGGTGTGTCTTTGCACTTGTGACACTGTTCTTAAATCTATGTTTTATCAAGATATAGTCAATTTGATTTCTTGTTACATCTCCTGGGCTTTTCCATGTGTATAATTTCCTTGGGTGGTGTTCAAAAAAGGTGTTACATATGACCAGCTGGTTTTCTTCACAGAACTGGATAAGTCTGTCTCCTCTATCATTTCTTGTCCCTAATCTGTACTGTCCTACTATTTTCTTGTATTTTCCTTTTCCTACCTTTTGCATTCATATCACCCAAAACTATCAACACGTCTGTAGATTTTACTGGTTTTAAGTGTGTGTTGTAGCTCTTCATAGTATTCTTCTATTTCTTCCTCGCTATGATCTTTAGTTGGTGCATAAGTTTGTAAGATTGATATGTCGAATGGATTTGCTCTCATCTTTAGTAACATCATTCTGTCATAGTGTGTCCAGTATCCACATACTGTACGTATTTTTCTAACTCTTTCTTTATCAACATTCCTACTCCTCTTTCATGTTTTTCTCCTCCTGAGTGTATAAGCGTGTATTAGTCTCTTTTTATGTAGCCTGTATCCAATAATCTTGCCTCTGCAACTCGCAGTATATCGAGTTTCATGTCTGTTGCTTCTAATATTAGATTGTCAAGCTTTCCTTCTCCGTTTAGAGTTCTAACGTTCCATGTTCCTATTTTTAGGCTCCTCCTACTAGTATTTAGGTGGTCTTTCTCAGAATGCTCCCTTTCAACAGAATTTAAGGAACACTCGTCATTATATACTTTCTTACTTATTAGAGGAGTTGTTAATTTGTTACAGTAGATCCTTCCCCAGGGGACAGAGAGTTCTCTACATATCGGTTCTTATCTTTTGGTTGTGATCTCATTACATTCTGTAGGACGTACGTGGTAAGGCCCCAATCTCTTCCATGGTGGCTAGCCGTTGTCTTTTTCTATGCCCGACACGCCTCTAGTGCGCCACGCACTTTGCTGTTCCGCTTTGCGAGCCGTTGATCTTCTTAGATTCCTCCAGCGATTAGTACGGTAGCGAAGGTATTGCTAAAATTAAACTCATTTGAATGGTTAGTTGTCATAGCCATCCGCGAAAGATTCCGCTTAATCCTGGGAAAACCTGTCCTACTTTTTGGTCTGGCCCATCGATTGAAGAACATATTTCTGACGACATCTTTTAACAGTTAATGGATCTGTAACTTAAGATTTGTTCTTTCCGAATATGGTAACAAATTATGAAGAGCATACACACTAACCTGCTAGAGCTGAGAGCTGACAACAGAGAGACAATCGAGAGTAGATGGGAATAAAAACAAGGTCATTTGTGGCAAAGGGCTTTAAAAAATTGGAAACAGAGTGTGTTTGGGGTAAATGGCTTTCGAAGATTGTAAACGGGGTGTGTTTGTGGTAAATGGTCTTTGAAGATTGAAAACGGGGTGTCGCAAAAGTTGTTTACAATACATCGTAAAGTGACCTCGCGCAGTCTAATTGACCAATCATCTATCGCGAATCACGGGGCACGCAGACGCAAACGACAAGTATTATGCAAAATGGAGATGTTGACGTATATTGGTTTGTCGAAGACTAATCATCGATCGGAAGGGATAAAAGGGATCAGAATGGAATTATTGTGAAAAGGATTTCACCTTTGATTCCATGAGGATTGTGAATAAATTGATGAAAGGAACAACGGTAGGAGTTTAGCATGTACATAGATAAATGGTTATTACTGGTGTCTATAATTGAGTTGAAAGCATGAAAACCCACATCTGCTGAAAATAGAAAATTAAAGAAGTGACAGATTGTGGAAATACATGGATAGGAAGATAGAGCTAAATCGGCTGAATAAAACAAGATAGGTTGGAACAGGATCGATAGTATACAAGCTGAGAATGATGAAGGGAAAGTTTCAAGAAACGCACACCTTCTAAAATCACCGGTTCGATAGGACAATGTCAGGCCTAGTCTTAGACTGTGACGTCAGTACCTCTCGGCCGTACGATGGGAGCCAATAAAAAGCGGAGCACTAAATTGAAAGGACACACTGAAAGAAAGTTTGAGACAGACTGGATGCAGAGTTTGCCACTATGCCTTTGCCATCTGAATTGTGAGCAATCTGCCAAATAATTTAAGTCCAGTATCTGTTTTCTGAAGACTGAGGGTAAGCTGAAATTATAACTATCATGTATATAATTTATTTATTGCAGGGTAATATATGAAGTGTATTAATTTTGTGTAGATGCTAAGAATTGCATCAGTATTTCAATTTGTACCTGATGTGAAGGATCAACCATATTCAGAAATATTAGAAGATCTGTGTTTAATATTTGGAAGGATCAAACTATAAAATATTAAAGGATATACAGGAGAGGATCAAACCAGATGATGGTTAATACTTATAAATAATTGAAATGTTAATACTAATCCTGCATCACTGAAATGATGTCCTTACTTACTATGACTATAACTGTGACATCTGATGACTGACTGGTCTGACATCTGTGCTAGTCAGTTACAAATAATTGAAATGTTAATGTTTCTGCTGTATCACTGAAATTATGTCCTTACTTACTATGATTGTATAACTTCGACATCTGATGACTGACTGGTCTGACATCTGTGCTAGTCAGTTACAAATCTAGCCAGATACTAGCCAAGACTGATATGGTGTTTCAGGTAACAACTCAAACCAGACTGTCAAGTATCAGAAGCCTGTGTTGTTCATCAGAGGCAATCCCACAAAAGTGCAGGACCCCAAAGAGTGAACTACAGCTGGTCATTGGTACCCCTATTGCTGGGTCTGCCAATGCTGATAAATAGAGTGACCGTTCAGTGTCAGCACTATCAAGATTCAAAGATAAGTGTCGATTAAGGCACTGACAGAATCCATATATGAACCAACAGCCAATGTTTGTGATATGAAACAAACTTCTACAACAGTATTCCAATTACACTAGTCAACAAATTTAAAAAAGTTATTTGTACCAGAAATTAAATATACCATTTCTTATTGATTTTGACATGCTGATTTCAAATATCATAATGAAATTCACCAATTGGCTCTGGGTTTTTTTAAAATGATGAATTTACATTACAGTAATACAAATAATGTACGCTGGTTTAATTCTCTGGGGTGAACAGCTAGTCGTTCTACTTTAGCATTATAAAAATTGTGGTAACATACTCAATTAATTGATATTTCAACATAAAATGATAGAAAAAATAAAAACATTATTTAAAGTTCACATATCATGTTTTAAAAAGGCACATATGAACCCATTCCGTCATTATTCAGTCGCTGTTCGAGCGCTCTTTGCTTGCTTCTTGTAGTCAATCGATGAGGTGTCTCTTGTCACAGTCCAACAGTAATCAGCAAGCATTGAAGGGCTCCAATTGCCTTGATACCTTGTCTCCATAGCAGCAATGTCACCATGCTCATCACTGACCGCTCCACAGTTTGACGTAAAGAAATCCAGATGAGAATCCAGAAAATGAATTTTCAAAGACATGTTGCAGCCAAGACTCTTATACTTCAGAAGGAGATTTTCTACAATTTCATTGTAATTATCAGATCTGTTGTTTCCAAGAAAATTGTACGCCACTCCTCTTAGCTCTTGCACATTATTTAGGCCCAACGTTCTTCCTTCTCTTATTATTGTTCTTCTGAGTGTTTCTTTTGGTCTTCCTTTTTTCCGCTTACCCTCAGGAACCCAAGTGAGCGCCTGTAGTGGTATTCTGTTGTTTTGCATTCGTAGGACATGACCGATATATGACCATCGTCTTTTCCTTATATAGTCGGAGACATATTTCTGCCTAGAGTCTTCTCTTATTTGTCGATTAGTCTTGAATTCTTTCCAACTGATGTTCATGAGTTTTCTAAGACATTTGTTCTCGAATGTATTCAGCTTGTTCTCCAATGATTTTGTTATTTTCCAACTCTCACACAGCCGTATGTTAACACTGAGATAACATTTGAATTAAACAGACGAAGCTTGGTATGTATATTCAATGATCGTAATTTCCAAATGTTAGATNATCTATTGAAGGCGCTAGCTGCCAAAGCAATTCTAGTATGGATTTCTCTTGTTGTGTCACCATCCTGAGTCATTTTACTGCCTAAATAATTGAAACTTTCAACTTTCTGTAGTTTTTTTCCCCGTTCAAGATGATATCAAAGGTCTCGTTAGAAAAGTTCATAGCTTTAGTTTTAGAGGCATTTATTTGGAGACCAATTTTAACCGAGAGATGACACAAATTATTTATTGCTTCTTGGGATTGTCTTGGTGTTGAACTTAAGAATGCTACATCATCTGCGAAATCCAGGTCCCCCAGGAATTTTCTATACTTTACAAGAGGATATTGTTCAAGATCCAGAAGGGTAAAGGACAATAATACTTATTAAAATTGCTAAAGGACTTTGTTTCAAGTAAATAAATTTTCCAGAAGGAAAGACATTCCTACCAACACGTTAGTTAAGAAATAACATTAATGGTGTGAATATTTTGTGTATATTTTAATGCTCATTTCCAAATAGCAGAAAAAGAAGATTAATGTAAATATTAAAAGATTATAATTGTACCTGAGGACTTATTCACTTTTTACAATTGTGTTTAAAGTAAATGTTCATTTTATTTATCCCCTAGAAATTAATTAATCATAAGAAAGTCACAGGGAGGAGACACCTTAAATCCTGGTACTAATTCTTACCATCTGGGCCAGGCTTTTCACAGTCTGACTATTTCTATGATATCCATAACACCAGTGCTTATTTCTAAGACTGGGGTATTACTTTTAAGACCAGAACTCTTGACTGGCATACTATCCTGGTATCATCTGATACACCTGGATATCCATCTACTATCAACTATAAAATACTTACATATAAACTTAAAAAAACCTCTGTTACACGGGGTGTGTTTATTGTAAATGGTCATTGAAGATGGGAAACGGGAGTGTTTATGGTAAATGGTCTTTGAAGATTGAAAACGGAGTGTGTTTATAGTAAATGGTCTTTGAAGATTGGAAACGGGGTGTGTTTATGGTAAACGGTCTTTGAAGATTGGAAATGGGGTGTGTTTATGGTAAATGAAGATTGAAAATGGGGTGCTTTTGCGACATAGTTCCTCCAACAATTGTAAAGATTAAGATGCTGAGAATTAATGTAAATTAAAACATTTAAATTTTGATTTTCCAAGTAAAGTTTCCTATAATCTGTTCATGCCACCAGAATGGGCCCCCCACACGTAAACACAACTGATAAACCTACTATGGTTTGAAAACCACTGTATACTGTACCATGAGTTTATTGGCCTTTTACTAAAAGCTTCAGTGGGTGGAGTGGTAGAAGTACTTTACTGTTGTAACTGACACCAGGTTAAAAGGTATGATTGGTATGTACTGGTAAATCGGTCTGACCTACTAAAGGTTAATGTGCTTGGCTAATGTCGGTCGGGAATGTACGACTGCCCGCCATCGTGCGTGCCTGTAAGAAAAAAAAAAGTTGGGAGTCTTTAGTGTTGCCGGCCTGTGTAAAGCATATAAGCATAATCCAAGGGTTGTAATAAGCACACTGCATCGCATTCTTGATCTGATCACATGCGTACAAGATCTTGTTTAAAGTTTTGCCCCCATCATATTTGTCCCCCATGTAAATTGACTAGTCTGAATTAATTTAGTGGAACTGAATGAGAGTTTTCTTTCGTTTCTCCCCCCCACCTGGTTTAGATAGTTTAAAAAAATTCATTTTCTATTGTCTGTCTTCCTTTGCCTGTTACTGCAGGTGTCTTAATTTCTGTTTAATGGACAACAAAAACAACAAAGAGAATAGAAATGGACAACAAGAACAACAAAGAGAATATAAATGGACAACAAGAACAACAAAGAGAATAGAGATGGACAAGACGAACAACAAAGAGAATAGAAATGGACAAGACGAACAACAAAGAGAATAGAAATGGACAACAAGAACCACACAGAGAATAGAGATGGACAACAAGAACCACAAAGAGAATAGAGATGGACAACAAGAACCACAAAGAGAATAGAGATGGACAACAAGAACAACAAAGAGAATAGAGATGGACAACAAGAACCACAAAGAGAATAGAGATGGACAACAAGAACAACAAAGAGAATAGAGATGGACAACAAAAACAACAAAGAGAATAGAGATGGACAAGACGAACAACAAAGAGAATAGAAATGGACAAGACGAACAACAAAGAGAATAGAGATGGACAACAAAAACAACAAAGAGAATAGAAATGGACAAGACGAACAACAAAGAGAATAGAAATGGACAAGACGAACAACAAAGAGAATAGAGATGGACAACAAAAACAACAAAGAGAATAGAAATGGACAAGACGAACAACAAAGAGAATAGAAATGGACAAGACGAACAACAAAGAGAATAGAGATGGACAACAAGAACCACAAAGAGAATAGAAATGGACAAGACGAACAACAAAGAGAATAGAAATGGACAAGACGAACAACAAAGAGAATAGAGATGGACAACAAAAACAACAAAGAGAATAGAAATGGACAAGACGAACAACACAGAGAATAGAGATGGACAACAAGAACCACAAAGAGAATAGAGATGGACAACAAGAACCACAAAGAGAATAGAGATGGACAACAAGAACAACACAGAGAATAGAGATGGACAACAAGAACCACAAAGAGAATAGAGATGGACAACAAGAACAACACAGAGAATAGAGATGGACAACAAGAACAACACACAGAATAGAGATGGACAACAAGAACCACAAAGAGAATAGAGATGGACAACAAGAACAACAAAGAGAATAGAGATGGACAACAAGAACAACACAGAGAATAGAGATGGACAACAAGAACCACAAAGAGAATAGAGATGGACAACAAGAACAACAAAGAGAATAGAGATGGACAAGACGAACAACACAGAGAATAGAGATGGACAACAAGAACAACACAGAGAATAGAGATGGACAACAAGAACCACAAAGAGAATAGAGATGGACAACAAGAACCACAAAGAGAATAGAGATGGACAACAAGAACAACAAAGAGAATAGAGATGGACAACAAGAACCACAAAGAGAATAGAGATGGACAACAAGAACAACACAGAGAATAGAGATGGACAACAAGAACCACAAAGAGAATAGAGATGGACAACAAGAACAACAAAGAGAATAGAAATGGACAAGACGAACAACACAGAGAATAGAGATGGACAACAAGAACCACAAAGAGAATAGAGATGGACAACAAGAACAACACAGAGAATAGAGATGGACAACAAGAACCACAAAGAGAATAGAGATGGACAACAAGAACAACAAAGAGAATAGAGATGGACAACAAGAACAACACAGAGAATAGAGATGGACAACAAGAACAACAAAGAGAATAGAGATGGACAACAAGAACAACACAGAGAATAGAGATGGACAACAAGAACCACAAAGAGAATAGAGATGGACAACAAGAACAACAAAGAGAATAGAGATGGACAAGACGAACAACACAGAGAATAGAGATGGACAACAAGAACCACAAAGAGAATAGAGATGGACAACAAGAACCACAAAGAGAATAGAGATGGACAACAAGAACAACAAAGAGAATAGAGATGGACAACAAGAACAACACAGAGAATAGAGATGGACAACAAGAACCACAAAGAGAATAGAGATGGACAACAAGAACAACAAAGAGAATAGAGATGGACAACAAGAACCACAAAGAGAATAGAGATGGACAACAAGAACAACAAAGAGAATAGAGATGGACAACAAGAACAACACAGAGAATAGAGATGGACAACAAGAACCACAAAGAGAATAGAGATGGACAACAAGAACAACAAAGAGAATAGAGATGGACAACAAGAACAACAAAGAGAATAGAGATGGACAACAAGAACAACAAAGAGAATAGAGATGGACAACAAGAACAACAAAGAGAATAGAGATGGACTAGACGAACAACACAGAGAATAGAGATGGACAACAAGAACCACAAAGAGAATAGAGATGGACAACAAGAACAACAAAGAGAATAGAGATGGACAACAAGAACAACAAAGAGAATAGAGATGGACAACAAGAACAACAAAGAGAATAGAAATGGACTAGACGAACAACACAGAGAATAGAGATGGACAACAAGAACCACAAAGAGAATAGAAATGGACAACAAGAACCACAAAGAGAATAGAGATGGACAACAAGAACAACACAGAGAATAGAGATGGACAACAAGAACAACAAAGAGAATAGAGATGGACAACAAGAACAACAAAGAGAATAGAAATGGACTAGACGAACAACACAGAGAATAGAGATGGACAACAAGAACCACAAAGAGAATAGAAATGGACAACAAGAACCACAAAGAGAATAGAAATGGACAACAAGAACCACAAAGAGAATAGAGATGGACAACAAGAACAACAAAGAGAATAGAAATGGACAACAAAAACAACAAAGAGAATAGAAATGTCAATGAAGTGAACAAAAGGACCGCAAAGAACCAAGACTCTTCGCGGTTGTTGGCCACCTGTCAATATGCCAAGTACACGTTATTTCCATTTGGTCCAACGTTAACGGCGGTCGGCGAGAACAGTGTAGTACTAATATTCTTCTGTCAACTGACCCCGCGCACTTGGACGCGTCGGTCTGTCTTCAGCGTCTGCTGGCTTCTCTTGAACTCTAACGTACTTAAAGTTTCAGTGAGCGGCTTCTACGTCGTACTCTTTATCTGTGAACATCATTTGACCCTTGACCCGCGTGGGGTAGTGGCATTGTATATGCAGGCAAACTGAGCGTTTAAGAAAAGTGTTTTACCATCTCTGCTGCAGTTCTTCTTACATTCAACCCAGCATCAGCGGTTCCCAACCTTTTTTCACTTGCGTTCCCCTTGGCAGCCCATTTCTATAAATTGTACCCCTAATATTAGCAAAATATTTTAAATTAATATAGTTGCTGTTATTCAAAATTTATAGATTATAACCAGAAATAAAGGGGCCAACCACGGGATTAAAAAACAATGTAATAAAAAGGTGAACAAACAGTGCATATATTTTTACATTAAAAAAATCAGAAGTTACAATAAAAATTAACACATTTAATTTATTAATAATAATAATAAAAACGTTGTTATTGTTAAAAGTTGAAATCACTTTTTATAACACACATGTCACGTGACCATGACAAATGTTCAGTGCGATCATTGAGCTTGTTTTGAGGCACATAGTTTTTTTAAATCAGGTTCAAGTGATGTAAGATACAGTCTCAATTCTGGACCTGCATTCAGTTTACTACGGTATTTATTTTTTTATAAAGGTATAAGAAGAGAAAGCCCTCTCCACCAGCTCAGTTTTTGTAAATGGCAACAGAAACTTAAGCGTACACAGGTTGGGAACCGCTGATTCAACCTGTAACAGTCGTTGAAGCACTGTTTTCCTCTGGACCGTTGCTTTTTCCCACATGGCATATGCATGTGGCCACTATTTGTGTGTCTCTGCAGGGGTCTTTTCCGGTAGGCCTATATTTCTGAATATCGTCTGCTCAACGTATCTTTGGTCCATATCTATTTTTAATACTCCTGCTAATGTCCATTTAAGTGCAGCATTAAACAGCCCAGATGATCGTGATCATAAAATTAAAGGTTATGTGTTATTAAGATTGTTATGTGATGGCTATGAGATCCCACAGCTTGTATTTTAGTGATATTTCGCATACATCCATTTATGACGTAGTCCACGCATTAGCCTAGATGTTTCAAGTGTCTTTCTGAATCGTTTTGTTTCCTTTGCATGTATGGTCTACGTTTGTTTGTTTGTTTAATCAAGAGACAAAGATATCACGTTCAGCCCTTGATAGGTTATAATTAGGATATATAGTGTAGTTGAATGGTCTACGTGCCCTTACCTTCATACTGGCCCAGTTCAAACAGGACCAAACTACTAAGATCAGTGCTTATCAAGTAGTTGCTAGCGGAGCCCCAGATAGCCCGCCAGTTGTGACGGCACGGCAGGCTGTATTAATTCAACAAACACATGCCAAGTCCTCCTGTCACGTGCCATCATCTCAAGTTCTTTCCATGTTTTCCTCATCATTTTCACCTCTGTTTCCAGCTCTCTTCTCCATGTGCTTCTTGATCTACCTCTGCCTCTCGTGCCCTAGGGGTTCCAGAACAAGGACTGCCTTGTAATGCTATCAACAGGTTTCCTCAGTGTGTGTCCTATCCATCGCCATCTTCTTCTTCTCATCTCTTGTTCCACTGGCACTTGTCTAGTTCTTGTCATCAGTTCCACGTTGGTAACCTTGTCATACAATTTTAATCCCTCTATTCTACACAAGCACCCATTTATGAAAGTCTGTAGCTTTTTGGTTGTTGTCTTTGTTGTTCTCCATGTCTCAGAGCCATACAATAGGACTGACTTCACATTTGAGTTGAAGATTCTTATTTTTGTGTTGGATCCGATTTCTCTTGATCTCCATATATTTCCCAATGCAATGAAAGCTCCTCTTGCTTTTTTGTATTCTTATTTTGATATCACTGTCTGTCCCTCCAACTTTGTCTATATTGCTGCCAAGATATGTGTACGATTCTACATCTTGTATTGGTGCTTCTTCAAGTTCAACCCTGTTTTCATTACCTGCATTTATTCTCATTATCTTTGTCTTTTCCCTGTGTATTTTCAGACCCTATTGCCGTTACCTCTCATCGAGTGTTTTCAATTTGTCCTGCTTCTGATTACAGTTATGGGACAGAAGAGCCAAGTCATCAGCAAAATCCAGATCATCCAACTGCTTAGTCAGAGTCCACTGGATTCCATTTCTGTTGTGTGTTGTGATGTTCTCATAACCCAGTCTATTGCTAATAAGAAAAGAAATGGAGACAAGAGGCATCCCTGTCGCAATCCTGTTCTTATCCCAAATGGTTCTGTAAGCTGTCCTTCATGAAGAACTCTGCATGTCATGTCTTCATATGTTTTCTTTATTAAATTAATGATCTTCAGGGGAACTCCATAATGCCTCATCAATTTCCAAAGTGATTCTCTGTCTACACTGTCAAATGCCTTTTCCTAGTCCACAAATCCGATGTATAGTGGTGAATTCCATTCCAGACTTTGTTCAGCTATTATTCTCAAAGTGGCTATCTGGTCTTACATGATCTGTTGTTGAAAACCTGCTTGTTCATCTCTCAGTTTCTTGTCTATGGACTCTTTTAATCTCTCAAGGATAATCCTGTTTAATACTTTTCCTGGCACTGATAGTAACATTATTCCTCTATAATTAGTGCACTCTTGTAAATTTCCCTTCTTAGGCAACTTAACCAGATATCCTTCCTTCCATTCTGCGGTCTATTGAGAAGGTCTTCAGAATATTCAGTCCACCTCTTCATTTGCTCTTGTATATTGCTGAGCAGTTTTCTATTCTTGTCTTTTATGAGGCAACTTGTTTGCTTGTATTTCCCTGTTAGCTTCTTTGTCCTGCTATACAGCTCTCTCATATTTCTTTTTGCTGCAGCATCTTTTGCCTCTCTTGCCAACTCCTCAGTATACTTCCTCTTGTCTCTTTTGATACTTCTTTTTACTTCTTTGTTTGCTTCTGTGTACACTTCTTGAGCCTTGGCTTTGGAACTTCTGGTTTTGCTTGTGTTTAAATCTGCTTTCTTGTTTTTTTTTCTGTCTTTTATCTTATTGATGGTTTCTGTTGTTATCCATGCTTTTTGTTGTCGTTCCCTTTTCCCCAGTATTTCTTCGCATGTCGCATTCCATACAGTTTTGATTTGCCAATAGTCTTCTGTATTCTGTACATCTTCCAGCTGCTGGAGCTTGGAATTTGTTGGATATTGTGACCGCAAATTTGGCTCTTGTTTCATGATTTCTTAGATGTCCTACATTAAATTGTTGTCTATAATTTTGCATTGTTGCATATCTCTTGAGTTTCATTTTTACTTTGGCTATCAGAAGGTGGTGATCTGATGCCACATCTGCTCCTCTATATACCTTTACATCCTGCAATGATGATCTAAACTTATTGTTTATGCATATATGATCAATCTGATTTTCTGTTCTATAGTCTGGTGATATCCATGTTGCCTTGTGTATTCTCTTATGTGGAAACATGCTTCCTCCTATAGCCAGTTGATTTGAAGCACAGAAGTTTGAGAATAGTTCCCCATTTTCATTCATTATTCCTAGCCCATGTTTTCCCATGACTTCTTCAAAGCCGGTGTTGACTGTACCTATCTTTGCATTCATGTCACCCATCAAAATTGTGATGTCTCTTCTTTGTACTTTTTCCATAATTTCCTGTAGTCTAGTATAAAATGCTTCTTTCACAGACTCTTCTTTGTCATTAGTTGGTGCATAACATTGGATGACATTTATATTTATTTTCTTTTTAGCTATTTTAAAAGTAGCTGTTATTATTCTGGGTCCAACGGCTTCCCATTCAATGATTGCTTTCTATGCTTCTTTAGATAACATAAGAGCTACCCCTTCACTGTGGTGTGAACTTTCGTCTTCATGTCCTGAGGACAGCACCAATTCACCTGTGATGGGTTTCTTCTTGTCTACCCCCTTCCACTTTGTTTCACACATTCCCAGAACCTCGATTTTATATTCCCTCATTTCTGCTGCTACTTGTGCCACTTTCCCTTGTTCGTTTAATGTCCGAACATTCCAGGTGCCAAATCTGGAAGTTCTCCTAGAAGAAAGAAGGTTAGTCAGTAACACAGACTCCTTTCGGCTTTCTCTGTGTTGCATCATACGCCTCCCTGCGAGAGGACTCTTGTCAAGAGATATAAATAGAAGAATGATGCTTTTATTTAAGGGAGTCTCACAGGGATTTTACACGATAGCAAGTATAAGAACTGAGATCATCTAAGTCGTTATAAGTTTATGATTATCCACCTCTTTCTATGAGGAAAGATGTCGACTCGTTATTTCAGCCCCCAGCTGAAGGGAATTCGACAACATATTAATGTACTAGCTATGTATGGTTATGTATTTAAAAAAAACTTGAGTCATACGGGTGCAGACATAAAATTCTCTCAGTAGTACAGCTATAGATTTAAATTTACGTATTAACAAGTTTAATAATAATTTATTGGTTAACAAGATAAAATAAATAAAGGTGTTTTCAAAACAAAGCAGTGATATGTGTGATCATGTAAGATCTTAGGTATAGGTGGATAAGAGAAGAACATTGTAAAAGCCCATTAGCTTAATCCGTCTGGCGTACACAATGGGTTTAGCGATTTAACAAAACAAGTGGACAGGCCACAAAGGAAGATAAACAGGTAAAAGGGTCAGGTCAACCAGCTTGAGTGACAAGATAACCTCGATCGATGAAACGTAAAAAAAAAAAAAAAAAAAAACCAAAAAAAAAAAAAAAAAGAAAGAAAGAATGAGCATGAAGAAGGGATGGTCGAGTAAGTACGGACGGAGAGGATTGACGGCAGAAAAAGAGGACGAAAGAATGTGAACGAATATTTCGTCATACTGCGACGTGTTCCGTTTATTTTACATATTCTCGCACATTTCGCATACAACAAGGCCTTCCAAACGCAAGCCATCGTTGTTCTAAGGCATCCCTTAAGGTAGGTTAGACGTTGTTCAAGACAGCACCGACTTTTGTCATGCATATCAGACCGCAAGGACTTTTATGTTTGGACTTGCACCCTAATATAACCGACGGACCTTGTGTCTACGTTAAACGGAACGAGCCTCGCTACAACGTTGCACAACTGTTAAAGGGGGAAAAAAAAGACTTGTCATGTGAGGAACAGAATCCAATCGCAGTATCCAGGGTGTCAAGTATTTGCTAGATCTGTCACAGAAATGTGCACAATCAATAATCAGTATTGATATGTCACAGAAATGTACACAATAAAAATTCAGTATATGAGACAAAATCACATACTGAAAATACATGGTATGCTGGGATTATGTAAGGGAACCAGCTTTGACAGACTTGGCCAGTTAGTAGTTTAATATGGCTAAACGTAAACATATAGTTTACTTTCCCGGTGTAAATTATGGTAAAATGCGGAGGACACTTAACTTGAACTTCCACGAATGAATAAATTTCAAGAGATAGCGGTGCTTGTAGGTGTTTGCAAGTCCATGTCTGTGTGTGTGGAGTCCCTACCCACAGGCTCTCTCTCTCACACACATAAATCGTGTACCAGTTTGCCAGGTTGTAACATGAGCACTCGTTGTTCAGTTGTTGGGTTGGCAAGCTATTTATAGATCTGTGTTTACTGCTCACACCAGGCCTGCGCGAGCATGACTTTTTGTAATGACGTAGCCATTATTTTTAAAGTGGGTCATGTCGGGTGACGAAACAAAGTGAATGACTCGAGAGCTAGGCGTTCTTATGAGCTGCAGGTGTTGCTTGTTCTGTCTTGAGGGTAGTAGATGTGATGGCAGTATAATGGTGGGTAACGGTGCATTTAAAAGAAGAAAAAAAACGGGTAAAATTTGTCCAATAGCTCAGGGATCGGCAAATAGTGGATCGCGTTCTACCGGTAGATGCTTTGGTAAATCTCTAGGTGGAGGAAACAAAGAATGTTTAATCTAGGGAAATTTTAAACTAGCCATGTGCCGCCGGCACTTAACAGCGGGGTATCTCCAGCATTAAAAATACCAGGGTTGTGGAATCAGCCAACAAAGTTTCCCACTCCTGACATTTTAGAAGTCCTACTCCCAACTCTGACTCCGACTACAGCTTACTATTAGTCAAATGGCATAATAGGCCTACTCTTTACGATTTCCAACGTTAAAAATCCCACGGCAGTTGGAAATCGTAAAGAGTAGGCCTATCAGGCCGCTGCCCTGGCAAAATTTAAATTTAAAAAAAATTAGAAACCTACCCACAACAAAAATATTTATAGAATGTGTGTTTCCTATATAAGCAGCTCTAAAACAAAATCCATGGTGATATCACGAGAAGAAAGAAAACATCAGATTAAGTTGGGAGAACAGGTCCTGGAGCAGGTCGACCACTTTAAATATCTCGGAGCTATTATAGACCGAAAGGGAGGCATCAAAGAAGAGTTGGCCACTCGAAAAGCAGCGGCTGGGAGACTTTTTCAGGCCATAAATCGTGGATTCCTCAGCAAGAAAGAGGTTGGTAAGAAAACAAAGATGGCTGTATACCGCTCCACCTATGTCCCAGTCTTGACATATGGATGCGAGTCGTGGGCAATGACTACAACCCACGAAGGCCAGATCCAAACCTCAGAAATGAGGTATCTGAGGAAAGTGGTTGAAGTAACAAGAAGAGACGTGGTCCGCGGCCGGACGATCCGTCAGGGCCTAAGGTCCCATCCGCTGCGGGCCCGGATAGAACAGTTCCAACTAAGATGGTTTGGCCATGTCTGCAGAATGGGAGAAGATCGGCTACCACGACAAGCATGGGAAACAAAGAGCCAGGGATCCAGACCTCCAGGACGACCCAGAGTCCGCTGGGAGGACAACATTAGACAATCTTTGAAGGACCGAGGACTAGAATGGAACCAGGCCAGGAAGAAGACAGCTGATAGAATGGTCTGGCGCTCTCTCTTCCAAACCTCTACACCTCACGGTAGAAGGGGAACGACTAAGTAAGTAAGTGTTTCCTATATACACACATTGGGATTCTCGCCGGTGCTATGGAGTTCGTGCACTGTACTGAGATCCTCCTTGTGTGATCTAAGAGAGGAGATAGGAGCACTGATGGAGTAGTCCGTGTGCAATGAAGATAGTCCTTAAAACCAAACAAACCAAACCATATGGCATTAAATTCATAGTCCGGACATTGTTTTACCGACTCCACTAACAAAAAACGACCGACTTCCTGACTCCAACTCCACTGCCCTGAAAAATACCTTGTCCGCGTTCCCAGCGAAAACCCCACGAGCTAACTAACATTCACTTTATTCGGTAACTTCACAAGAAAGGAAATGTTATGTTTTCTTTGAAGTGATGGTAATAGTTGGTAACATTTAATTGAGTTTGAATTGTCCACAGCTTTATTGATGGACCTGCAAGAAGGAGATCGTGGACAGAGATAAAAAGCTACATGTAGGCTGCACGTCTTCCAACTGCCACATACTCTCACACCTGAAAGCAAACATGATTTTGATCACGGTAGATTTGTAAAGAGTCCAGTGTTTCTAAACTAAATCCCCATAACTCCTGGGCTGCTTACCGCTGCCTTGGCAGAAACTGTCGTAAAAGGGAGTGAAGTGTTAAAACTTTCACCTATTCTAGGTCTCAGCTTTATGACGTGGAGTGTCCTCTTTGCCTGCCCTAACTCACCTGCAGACTGGTATTACTCATTACACCTACCAGATATGACACGATCTAGTTGTCACGGATTGTCTCCCCTGCTTTGCAGTAGTGGTCCAACAGTGGCCAAAACTCAAGAGTATCTAAAATGGGTCGTCGAAGGTGGCAACCTTCTCACAAGATTACTCTTGGCAGAGATGTAGATAGAAGTGTAATGAAGCTTCTATCCTAATGGGAGTGTAGGAGTCATCTTTGAAGTCGTGGTGTCTTGATAGTGATGGTGTATGGATGACTACTATATAGGTGCTGATTACGCGAATGTTATTTTGAACAAGTGGCGATCAGGCAAAACGTAATATGAACAGGGGCACGTCAAAATAAGGCCTGTGCCAAAGGAAGTACTCTGGAACTCTTGAGTTAAATTGATACAGTTTATTGGACGATTACATTGAACGAGACAAGACGTCTGACATTGACGTTTTGACACATTAATAAACATGATGAGGTGTCAAAACATATTCTCACTGTTCAAATCAGATATTCACATGGTAGTCATATTAATTAACTTATGACTGGACATCCTAGTTAACGAAACAATGTTCATGAATGATTAGTCAGTTTGGATCATGAGATTAATCCTATAACGGTTGACCTCTCAAGGGCAGAGACAATTATTATAATCCATCGCATATAATATATCACATATATTTCATCTTTAAATGGCCTCGTAAATAAGAAATCTGGAACCTCTGAACATCATGGTTGAGGCATCACTGTGCATATAAATTTCTAAGTTCTGAACTTGACTGACCTCTCCTTATGTGCTGTAATCCGTAGGACGGCGAACAAATACTTCATCTTTGTATTTACGTTTGTGTAATACAATTTCTTCAAAATAATAGGCTGGATTTCAATGACTTCGCTTTATATATTATCCATTTCAATACATCCAAATGAAGGGTCAAGGATTCCCATGGAATGTACTGACTAGATGCAGTATGACGAAAAGACGTAGAATAAATTTACATTATTATAAATGAACTTACGGTCAACTCTTTACGGCGATCCGTCTGGAAGGCCGTATACAATTGACTTTACCAATCAATAACCCGCCATATGGGTTTTAAACGGACAGACCAATGTCTGACTTTCATACCAGCCATCTCTCTCTGAGGTCACTACGTCATCTACTGTTTAGCAACAAAACGCGAAAATACTTATGCACAAATATGTGCGCTTCCGTGCGCGATGAATTTAATTTACAAATATATTCTTACCATATTAGTTGATGCGTACCCTCTTAACAGAAGTCAGACTCATGTCTACTTTACTACTGTTAAGGACCCAAAAAGGATGCAACAGGGAGTCTTCACAAGATAATTCAGAAGTCAAGAACCATGCGGCATAGGGCTGAGTAATGGTTAACTTATATCTGATCCGTCGCCTTTTGTGAAGGATTTAAGCAGTGGTTTTTAGCCCCCAGCTGAGTTAATTCAGCGAATTTTCTCTCATATTGGTATAGCTCTGTTTAGATCACAAGAACAGCTATGCTATGGACCCCTGAAGGAAAACGAAAGAGAGGCCGACCAAAAACAACTTGGCGGAGGACTGTGGAGGCTGAGATGCAAAGAATGAACCAGAGTTGGAGCACTGTACGAAGGATGGCCACCGACCGAGCAAAGTGGAATCAATTTGTTGTTGCCCTACAAGACGCCACCAGGCGTAATGGCCACTGACTGCTTTGATGGTCGGCGGCTAAGGATCAAAGAAGAAGAGAAGAAGAAATTTAATAATCAGTTAGTATTAACAGTTTAAAATAAATAAAATGCTAGTGAATTTTATATTGGAATCAATTTTTCTCGCCACGGAGATTTAGGGTGCGGATATAGTTAAGAACAGTATGTCCGGTTGCTGGTGCCTTTTAGTTAGCACTTAGCTTGTATGAGCGAGTCCTGCAGCCTTTGTTTTCATCACTTTTTGTGTGATGATGACACTTCACAGTCTGGTAGCTTCTTTCCTCAATCAGTCTGATCACTTAGTACCAGGATCCCAAAGTTTTGGGAATACACAATCTCCTCGCACAGGTTAGCTTGGAGACGAGCAATTTAGGTTATATGCTCTTGAACCACTTAGTCTGGACATTTTGAATCCCTTTTATGACGGGTGAATCTGCGAAACACTTGGTCTGGGAAAGTTTCTCTTATGACGAGTGATACAATTCCTAGGTTTCTAGTCTTCGTATTTTAAGTCCTGGTCCCTTAAGTTTTTCAGTCTCTGTATTTATAAAGGCGGGCTTACTTTTAAGGTTTTAAGTTTCCCAAATACTTTGATCTGTCACTTATAATATAGGAATTCTAAGTCCGATGTCTCTCTGGCTTCTCGGGGTCACTCATATGATGTGCGCTTCAGTCTCTCTGTTCTGTGTCTATTTCACTACATTATATGTGCAGTTCTCAGTTCACATCACAGATGGTGCTTCCGTCGGATGTTCCAATAGGATCCATAGTTTGTTCCAGCTTCTTACTTTAATCCAATCGTAAGCTCTTTAGCACTGGGTTGTGGTGTCTAATTTCAAAATATCCCCCACGTGTTTTAAAATATTAAATTTAATATTCCAATGCGTGACCTCTTTATAATAAGACGTAATATTTCCGGGGACATCTTGTGCACTCTCACAAACAAATCTGTGAACTCCTTTGATGGCCATATGCTACCTTCAAATATTGTCTTCCCCAGACAGGTTATCTGTAATAATCTTACACCGGGATGGTCCCGTGAAAAGATTATCTCATTATCGCCCTTGTTTTCGTGCCTTCTCCTGACAGTCAAACAAAAGGGTCGCCGGCCGCTCAGACCAACAATATTGGCTTCCTATTCATCCTCGTACGAGACCATATTGTGTCTAACGAGGATCGTCTCATATCAAAGGTGGCAGGCGACTCAAAGCGATAAACGTACAAGGGGATTGACATAAGTCTTGGGCCTGACCATGAAGGAGTCACAGGAGGAAGATGAAACTTGGCACATTTAAAGTTCATCATATTTGCACTGAATGTGTAAAGTATGCGTTTGTTTCTTCAATGGGTTTTCCCGCTACGGTGCACGGCGCAATGTACCCTATTGACCGGATCTGCTGCTCCAAAGATTTGACAAAACAATGGAAAAGAAGGAGGTCAGAGCTGTGATAAAATTTCTGATGTTTCAGGGAAAAACACCTACATTTTTGGAGACCATGGTGACAGTAGATGAGACTTGGGTACACCATTATGACCCCGAATCCAAAATTGCCAGCAATCAATGGAAAACCTCGGGCTCCCCAACACCTGTCAAGCCGATGGCACAGAAATCTGCAGGAAAAATGATGCTGACTGTTTTTTGGGACGGCAAAGGTGTCCTTTTGAAAGATTATCTGCCTCGTGGCAACACAGTTAATGGACAGTACTATGCATATCTTCTCACAAAACTAAGAAAGGTTGTGACCAGGAAACGAGGGATAACACACACTCAAAATCTTCCTTTGCTTCAAGACAACGCGCCCTCTCACAAAGCACGGCTTATGCAGCTAGCAGCCAACGATTTGAATATTGAATTTCTTCCACACCCACCATATTCTCCAGATTTGGCTCCATCAGACTTTTTTTCTATTCCCAAATCTTAAAAAACAGCTAAAAGGAAATCATTTTGACAGCGATGAAGAAGTTATACTGGCATGTGATGACTGGTTTAGTTTGAAAAATAGGATGTTCTCCTCCCAAGGTCTTTTCAAGGTCAAGCAGAGATGGCAGAAGTGTGTCAATTCAGACGGTGGCTATATTGAAAAGGAATTAACACTATACAAAATTTCAGCTCTCTGTGACATGTCCTTCATGGTCAGGCCCAAGACTTATGTCAATCCCCTTGTATTACCGCTGACCGGTGATAATTACCGGGTATTGTTACGATAGTACCACAGTTCATCTAGCGGAACGTAAATAAGTCTGAGGGTAAGGGCAATAAATATGCCAAATAATAGGATGATGAATGAGAGAAATAAAGAAAATAAGCGATACTCCCGGAGTGGATGAGTTATAAAAGTGTTCGACTGATTTCGTCACACTAGTGGTCTTTGGCATTGTTGTATCACATGTCAGTGGGTGGATGGGAGGGAGAGAGGGAGTTGTTTAAAAGATGTTTATAATGCGTTTTTGAAATACAGTCGTTGTGGACGAGACACTAATACGAAATTATGGTGATTTATTTCGTCTTCTATAGTTTATATGTTATCTACTTTCATAAACTCATAAGGATTTCGTCTTTTGCTTTTCTTGGTACGTAGTTTTTGTCATTTATTAATTTTTACACATAAACAACCGACTCTTGGTAACTGCCCAGATGTAAATCGGTAACTGGCTCTGCCCGTCTAGTTGGGGAAGGCAAGGGGCAGGGATGAAGGGAACCTATGGAAAGCTGAGACCTGGTATATAGTCCCTAACACTATTCTCTTGGGAAGTATCTGCCATTGGACTGCTATAAACAACGTCGGCCTTTCGTCTGAGCACGCATTTAAGACATTTTTGGGACGTTGACGATTCTCAGTCCTGGCGACCAAACACCATATCACCAGCACTGGCACACCTCGCGCTAGCTGTCTGCTGACCTATCATGTGACCTAATTCGGTATCGGTCAGTGGTTCCCATCCTGTCTTCTGCCCTGGAGACCATCACTATACCAGCAGCACTAGCTAGAGTACACCTCGAGCTAGCTGTCTGCTGACCTATCTCGTGACCCAGTTTTTGTATCTTCTTGTTCAGTGGTTCCCAGCCTATCTGCTGTTGCCACCAACTTGAAAGGGGGGGGGGGGGGGGGGGGTGGGGTTTTTTAAAAAGGGGTTTTTGTGTGATATGCAGATAATACAGTTTTGTTAGCTGAAAGTGGTGAACAGGACTTACAAGAACTAGTGAAGCAAGTAAGTAGCAGAAGTCATGAAAGCCAAACCAATGATAAATTAGCAACGCAGTTTATCAGTCAAGTTACAAATAAGAATAAGTGGGCAGATACTGGAACAAGTCAAGACGTTCTCATATTTTGGGAATATAATAACGTACGATGGCTGATGTGAAACATAAATCAACAAGAGAATAGGAATGGTTAAAGCTACATTCTACAACATGAGACATATAATAACATCAACTCTAATAACTCACAAATTAGAACCGAGTCATTAAGTGTTATATATACTCGTTATTAATGTACAACATAGACACATGGACAACGAGGAAGCAGTTAGAAGAGAGAATTCGAGGTCCATGAGATGCGCATATATAGAAGAATGGGGCACGTCTGAATTCAAGAGAAGAAAACAAATAGAGAGGTCCCAGACAAGCTAGGAATGAAAAGAGAAATAATGAAGGATCAAAGTTCGACAGCTAATAAATATTTTGCCATATAAAAAAGATAACACCTTGCTGAAAACCATAATGGAAGGAAGAATTGACGGTAAACGTGTATACTTGGACATCAACATCACAATGAATAAGGCAAGAACAGCCTTTTTTTAGCCTAAACAACAACTGGAAGTCCTCTCAATACAGCACAAGCACGAAATTAAGATTATATCAGAGCTGTGTGCTTTCTGTGCTTCTCTATGGCGCGGAATGCTGGAGAGTTACAGAGACTGAGAAGGAAATGTCGAAATTGTCCTCTTTTCACACAACATGCCTAAGAAAAATTCACCGAATCTTTTGGCCGAATACCATCACCAACCAAGATCTGCTTAGTCGGAGCAAGCAAGAGGACATGCACACCATCATAGCTGGCAGACGCTGGAGCTGGGTTGGCCATGTCCTCAGAAGAGACCCCGATGCCATCACAAGAACAGCTATGCTTTGGACCCCTGAAGGAAAACGAAAAAGAGGCCGACCAAAAACAACCTGGCGGAGGACTGTAGAGGCTCAGATGCAAAGAATAAACCAGAGTTGGGGCACTGTACGAAGGATGGCCGCCGACCGAGCAAAGTGGAATCATTTTGTTGTTGCCCTACAAGACGCCACTAGGCGTGATGGCCACTGACTGCTTTGACGGTCGGCGGCTAAGGATAGAAGAAGAAGAAGTGTATACTTGGCGATTGTAAAAGGCAACCTTGACTGTTGGTAACGGCACAGGCTATCTAAGTGTGGCTTGGATGAACTGAGCATCAGAGACAGTTACCTTATTCTTCACTCCACGTAGTTCACGGGGGTCTCAAGAATATCGCTTCTCCGTCAGGCATGTCGTAAGAGGCTTTTAATATGAGGTTGTCCGCGGGGCTGGCAGTCTCATCTGAAGCCAGATGCTTTATGCATGGAGGCATATCTGGAGTCATCCTTATATGACCACCAGCTGGACACAATGCTATGGTATATAGATATGTGTGCGAACCTCTGTCTGTGAGACTAATTACGCCCTCATTGACTCTTGAAATCACCCACACACTTCCAGGGATTCCCCCTGTGGTGAAACATGTTGAGAACCCAGCATTGCACACTAAGCTTGGAGGATTCGCTTTAGCCGCCAAACGTAACTATGGTTGGCTTCACGCAGGAGGATCTGTGGCCGTGTGTGTTGATAGGTTGATATAAATGTGTCGTATAGTGGTTCGATCACTGCCAAAAGCACTATTACAGATGCAGGAAAGCAGGAAGACAAGAGAAACAGAAACGAGGAAAGCAAAAACAAACAAAACGACACAAGACAGATAGGAAGGCAGGAAATAAACACACCACAACTGACAAGCAACGAAGAGGAAACCAGTCAACCAGCTAGTGGTCCTTTTCAGGACCAGTCCTTTTCAGGACTAACAGACAACTAGCACCGAAGAACCTAATACACAATATACCCCAATTATAACCAACTTTCAGGTTGAACAGGGTATTACAGCAACATAGTAGACGAAAACAACAACAACAACAACATCGATCACTGCCCTAAACAAGGATAGTTGCAGATGGTGACGATACATTCTTGGATGAAAACTATGTTGACCACAACAACCAGACAGTACCGATGGTTGATGATTTCTTTAACTATTTGATAATAAACCTCACGCTGACAGCAGTGAACTCAAATCCAAAAGTTTATTTACAGATTTAAATGCCTCTGATTTGCATATGACACATCTCTCTCTTTGCATTCTGTCTACGTCACTATTCATCTGTACTCAACATTGGCTGTCTCTTAACTTCAACTCTGTCTTGATTTATTTTATTGGAAATACTGTCGTAGCGTATCTTCGATATAAGACTGGCCTAAACCGCCAGGGGTGGAAATTTCCGCCGCTGTCTGTCATACTATACTTCATTGCTAGTAGCTGTCTATCATATTTCACTTCACTGCTCGTGGCTGTCTATTATACTATACTTCATTGCTAGTAGCTGTCTATCATATTTCACTTCTATGAGGAGACCTCACATACCTGCTGGACTCGGCGCTCTCACCCAACATGGACTGCATATCTTGACACTAGTCCTTCGAATATAATACTTGTAGCTGACACCAGCCAAAATCTATACTAGAGAGTGATGTACTGAGCGGCTAAATGGCTAGGCAGCCAGTTTAGATACGTTTTCTGTGACCACAGAAAACCCAACCACCTCAGTGGCTTGTCCGCCCGAATGTTCCATTCTAGACCTCGCTCACCACTGTAACATTTTAACACAGCAAGAACTTTGCTTGCCCTATGCTACTCGCGTTCACAAAAGCAGACTCATTTCATATTTTACCCCGATTTTCCATTACAACTATTCTTCGATAAAAGTGTTCACTCTTGCGAATTTTCTCGTGCGCGTTGTTTCTGGTCAACTCACTAAAACCCTCAAGGGACGTAATTTTAAATCGTCTCCCTTTCCTAACTAAGACTTAAAGTCTTAGACTCTGCTCTGCTTACTATATCTGTAACAGCACTATGCAAATTAGTTAAACCAAAATCTCTGAACTGATCTTATTTTATAAACAAAATGCCCGACTTAATTTCCAACAGCACAATTACGGAGTTATCTCCCTTTTCCCCCCCAAAAAACACTCCTGCTATTTTACTTCCCTTTAATAAGGTTATATAGTCTGTTAACAACTTTATGCAAATTTCCTAAAGTATAAACTCACTCTATCTCTGCCTTCGCACTGCCTGTCACAGATCTCACTATAGACCCCATGGTAGGCAAGGAGAGGTGAGAAATGGTTCTGTGTAGGACGTGACGATTCCATGGGAGAGCCCAGATCCAGACGACATTATTTTTGTTCTGTTTATTTGGAGAGCCCCCTTGGATGGCGAGGAATGCATAGTATGCTACACGCTTCTTCCTCCTGGCTTGGGACCAGATGTGATAATCCTGTCAATGCAAGCCAAGTTGGAGAAACTGGAGCTCATGACTTCAACTCAACACATTTCAGAATGGCAGAAAAGCCACAGGAAAAGCTTAGATCTACAGTATAGATAATACCAAAGAGGAGTATTCAACTTAATATTGACAAGAAAAGAGCGAGAAGCTCCATCAGCCCTAGTTAAACAACAAACCAGATGCTGTAGAAACCACCTTTATAAGAGCAGATTAATACTTAGGTGAAGGCTTCCTGCAAGAGGATCAGCTGTAGTGGTGGTTACATGTTAGATAAGGGGCGAAGATGAAAATTGCGATAGTGATGATGATAGTTTGCCATGGGCGGAAGATCTGGGGGCATTAGACAAAGGACTTTGTGTTGCTAGAACAGGTGAAGGGATGAACTAAATAGTGAAATAACAGTAACATACCTCTCAAGCATGTTTTACCAACCTATCTTCAAGCTTGGTAGACACAGACAACATCGGTGGTGCGAGTTGTGGGGTAATTATTGTATGATCTGTCGTGATTATGGACAGATGCTCAAACTAACGGTGGTGTCCATGTCGCACTGTGCCAGGGGTTATCTTCACTTCTCTTTTACCCTGGGGTGTAAAGGTTAGTGAGAGATAGATAGATAGATAGATAGATAGATAGATAGATAGATAGATAGATAGATAGATAGATAGATAGATAGATAGATAGATAGATAGATAGATAGATAGATAGATAGATAGATAAATAAAGATAAATAGATAGATAGATAGATAGATTAGATAGATAGATGGATGATAGATAGATAGATAGATAGATAGATAGATAGATAGATAGATAGATAGATAGATAGATAGATAGATAGATATAGATAGATAGATAGATAGATAGATAGATAGATAGATAGATAGATAGATAGATAGATAAATAGATAGATAGATAGATAGATAGATAGATAGATAGATAGATAGATAGATAGAGAGAGAGAGATCGCCATGCTGTCCTATCGGCTGTCTTCCTTTTGGCCTGTCCTAGTCCAGACCTTAGTTCCTCAGAGATTATCTGATGTTGTCCTCCAAACCAAATTTGGGTCCCTGGCTTCTAGTTTCCCTTGTTTGTCGTGGTACCAGGTCTTCTCCCATTCTGCAGTCTATGGTGTATCTTAAATTCGATATTATACATTAGTGAAATTGTTACTGATTTTTCTGAAATTTTATTTGTTATTTATGTTAGTACCAGTACAGTATCTGCAATAACAGATTTCTGTCTCTCCCGTTCCCACCCCATTCTCGTCATATCAGAAATACACCGGCGTGTATCAGGCGTCTCAATCACGTTTTCTTTCTTCTCCATCCTGTTCTTTCTCTTGTTCATTTTCTTCCTTCTCTTTTCTTTCTCCTGGTCTTCGACCCTTCTCTTTTCTTTCTCCTGGTCTTTGACCCTTCTCTTTTCTTTCTCCTGGTCTTTGACTTTTTCCTTCTCATTTTCTTCTTCCTTCTCACCACCTTCCTCTTTCTCTTCTAATTTTCAACTGTAATTCTTATAGTGGAACCGGGGTGCATATTTTTTCTTTCTTTCTTCCATTTAAAAAAAAAAAAAAAATAGTCTTCACTGGAGCTTCTGTAAAGCGTTTTTTTTTTCTTCATTTTTAAAAAAAAATCGTCGCCTCCATGAATAATTTTGAACAAAGCACTGCCTCGATTTCACCTCTGATATGACAATAAATGGGTTGTAGGGCGCGTGCCTCCGTTCCCAGTACGAGAATTTAAAAAAAAAAAAAAAAAAAAAACCTTTATTAAGGTCAATATAACAATGTTATTTACAAATGTATTACAAGTATGACATAGTGTAAAATCAGTAGTGAAATAACCCCCCCCCCCCCCCCAATATATTACAAGTCAACAGTTGAACAATGAAATGATTAATGATACATCGACAAAGGGGTGGTGACCCCCTACCATGAAATGATTAATGAAGACATATGTGATGGAGTATTTACATTTATAGTATTTACAAACAAAGCTACCTGCTTTGTGTAATGACCACAGGGTCAAATAATTATTTTATTTAAACAATCAACAAAGGAATTCAAATTTGTTCTGTTATGTTATGTGTTATTTGTTCATATATCTGTGAAAAAATTCTACTGTCGTAATGTATGCCTTCATGTACTGCCCTATTCCTACATGTCCACACTAAATATCTAAATTCAGCTAATAGAGTTAACAATTTAAGTTCTGTCTGTCTCGGTAATGTAGGTAAAGTATTCAACATGACCGCTTGGTACATGTTGAGTGATCGTGTTGTTTTGGAAGCTATCAGTGTTCTTAGTTTGTTTAATGTAGGGACCACTGTCCTACATGAGTAGAACAAGTGGTCCTCTGTTTCTATTGTATTGTTACTGCACAGTTTACACCTTGGTGGCGCCTTGCCTGTTTTCATTGCTGAATGCTTACTCATGATAGGTGTTAAACCGTACAGTAACCTAAATGTAACTTGTTTGACTTGTGGCTTGACGTCTATTGCATGGATGTTTGTGAAGCTTTGTGTGTAGTCTGTTTTAAAAAGGTTGTACCCTCGTTTTATTCGTGTACCTAAGTGGGGTTCCTGTGCTCCTACTAAAAGTTTGTATATGAGTTTGGTGTCTTGTTTCACTAATTGTTCGTTTCCTTTTAGATTTTCTATACATATCCTATAAAAAGGTGGTGGGGTGTCAAAGGAATGTGGTTGGTTGTTTTCTAGTTTGTGTAACTTAATTAGCCTAAGTCCGATGTAATAATGTGCTAGGGGGTACAAACTTGGGTTTTTAATTATCTCCCCTATATATTTAATCCTTAAAGCTTTAATCTTAGTGCTAATGTCTTGTAAGGCTATCCCCCCTTTATGTTTGGGCTGTATTAGGGTTAAATGTTTAATGCTTTTAAAGGTGCCTTTAAAAATGAAATTCCTAATTAGTACATTTATTTTAGTTACCACTGACTTTGGCATAATCTGAATATTTGCTGTATATATTATTTTAGGCATAATGAAACAGTTCACTATGATACTTCTCCCAAAAATAGTAGCTGTCTTGTATTTATATTTCTCTAACATGTTTTGAATTTTATCTACTAACTTTACCCATGTCTCTGTATTAGGGTCGTGGGGGTTGCAAGAATAATTTATCCCATAAATTTTGATTCTGTTTACTTGCGTTAACTGAAAGGGGAAATCTGTCTTGTTTGCCCATTTACCTAATCCCATTAAACTAGATTTTTGAATATTTAGTTTGGATTCGTTAGCGTATCCAAACTCTGTAAAGGTTTCTAATATCTTTCTTATGGAATCTACAGTTGCTGGAAGGAATAAAGTATCATCAGCGTACGCTAATGATTTTCTTTCCCCCTGCCCGGGTACAAAAGTCCCCGTGATGTTTACATCTTGTCTTATTTTTTCCAGCACTGGTTCTAGTGTTAAAACATATAACAGAGGAGACAAAGGACAGCCTTGTCTCACTGATCGTGTCAGCCTAACTGGGTCACTTAAACTGTGATTAATTAGTATTCTACTGTGGGGTTTTTTATATAAGATTCCTATCCATGTTCTAAAATAAGTACCTATATTGTTTGCTTGTAAAGTTTTGTGTAGGAAAGAATGTGATACCCTGTCAAAGGCTTTTTCCTGATCTAGTGATAGTATTGCACTTTGACACTGTCTATCATGCGTGTATGTAATGAAATCCCTTATGAAGTGTGTATGTCTACAAATGTTCCTACCGTGTACACTACATTGTTGGTCAGGATGTACCAAATTCTTCATGAATAATTTAAGCTTCAGAGTGAGAGCTTTGGCCAAAATTTTATAATCAGTATTTAAAAGCGAAATAGGCCTGTAATTTTTGATTGACTTTCTGTCAGCATTATCTTTAGGTATTAAAGTAATAAAAGATTCATTTAAACTATTCGGAAGCTCTCCTTTCTGGAAGGCTTCCTCAAATACTTTAATTAAAAGGGGGCCTAAAAGTGGGAAAAAGAAGAAGTAAAATTCTGCCGTTAACCCATCTGGGCCGGGTGATTTATTTTTCTGGAAAGTACTAATCGCTTCCCTTAAGTTTTCTAAAGTTAAAGTTTCGTCTAATTTCTTGCTCTCATCATCACTTAAACGTTTTGTGTAGTGTAGAAATTTATCCTGTGTGTTTTGTCGTAAATTTATTTTGAGAGAAAAGAGTCGTAGAAATAGTGGTCCGGTTTAGAGTGGAAAATGATGATGGAAAGCTCAGTGATAGAAATGTAGATATTAAATAGTTGCTTCACAGCGTGCTGGAGGAGAGTAAAGACAGACTTATTAACGACAAATCGCTTCTCTCAATCTTCTCTTCCGCTCTCCTGGTCAAACGATTATTTGCCAGTTTTCCAGACTCGCATCTGCGCTCACCGATTTGGTGTTTTTCACACACACAGACGATGTAGATACAAACTATATTGAACGAATAGGGGAAAAGTTGGGCTTTGGGTATATCCAACACACAGAACTAAATGAGTTTATGTGATTTTATTCACTTTAAACATCAATCACTAAAAATATCAGATATTACATAAATTATCATAAGTACACAAATGCAAATAACAAGTTTGGAAGGGGTGAAGAAGATTGGTATCGACTAAGCCCTTCCCGCTTATTAGACAAAGATAAACCCAGTCCAGAGATAGATAATATCAGGAACATAGGTACGTTAACCTAACAGTGAAGTTAATTACTCTGAAAGAGGTGTTACAAAATTAGGTATAGGTGATAAAAAAAAAACCTGTTCTTCCCAGCTGTTCTTCCCTTTACTAAGCAAATGGAAAGGAGGTGGTTTTAAACAGAGTTAACAAATTATCAACTATCCCACTTAAAGGAACAATGTAGGGTATACAGAAAGATATATATTACCAGGTAAGCAAGTTAACAAAATGGTCACACAAAAGAATTAATTTCCTGTCATTCATACACGCGCTAGCAAAGGCCTTCACTCATCTTGCTCTCACTTACCGATTGTGAAAAAATCTTGCACTCCATAGAATAACACAACAGCAGTTACACCTCAAACTAAATGTATGAGTGTTTGTTCAAGTTCTAGCCCCAGATTAGCGGGTAGGCGGTCAGCACATAAAAGGATCCCGTAATCGCTGGAAAATGAATCTGTAGTTGTGTCTCTTTTCTTAATAACAGTTTCTATGGGAGGGCACGGTCTCTGATACCGGGGTGAGGATGGTGTGGTCTATTTGACTATGCCGCTGATAATAAAATTCTTACGCGTGCTGGTACACTTTATCCGTGAGGTATGGTTTAAGCCCAGTGAGAAAACTAGTCACATCACTGTTCAGGAAATTATGAATTATCTCTCTGTGTCAGTAAACTAACAAAGCTCAGGCCAGTGTTCTTCTTCCCGTTACGACTTAAGTTGTTTGATGGTGCGTTAAATTTGTCTTTGGGTGTGCTTTCTTTGCTATAAGTTAGATAGCGGAATTCCAAACATAGAATCGCCTCAAAGATTAAAAATTTACACAGTCTCAACAAATTCTGCGTCAGGGGAACTCTACACACTGTTTATGCTTTGCCTTGCTTAGATTGATTTCTTTATTGCTTTCTTAATGCTGGGATCGCACAGGTTACGATCACTCAGTATGAAAGAAAAAAAAGACATGTAATATACCGAAAACAAATACCCTTCTAAAGCGCGATGAATTTCCTGTTAAGCCTATAATACACTCAAGTATTTAATTATGTATTTAATAAACACTGCGCGAGTTCTAGTGGTTAAATCACACATCTATAAATATAGGACTTAACTGAATTTATTAATTATAAATTCCTTCGCGACTTTAAAAGTTAATTTAAGCATCTATTATCTTTTGAAATAATATAATAGATAGATCATTATATTTACCACTGGAACTATTGAGATGGTTTAATTTAATAGATTTAAATTAACACAAAATCCATTGAAATAGAATGACTGAACTAGACCACTGATCACTTTACACAATATATATTACCGCTCTGCACAGAATAGAAAACACTGCAAATATATATATAAAATCCAGGGGAAAATCTATAACAAGATTTCAATAAAGCTAGTGCTTCTGTAAAGGTCTGGCCAGCGAGTGATAACGTGTCTAGTTCTTCATGGTCTATTTAGCTAAAATGGAATGTAAGTTGAGTGGGACATGATAAACTTGACAGCTTATTTGATCTCACGAACTTTTGGGGATCTGACCGCCAAATCAAGAGAAGAAACCGCACCCTGGTCTTCGTATCTCCGTTCGCTGCTACCCGTTCGCTTTCCCCGTTCGCTCGGTTCCTGGATTGACACCGAGACGCGAAAATAGCGGCAAGCAACTGCGTCTCGTATCAGGGACCACTACTGTCTTTGATAATGCCGATAGTCTCCCCTAAAAACCCTCGGTCTGTCTCTTTGATCTCGTGCCGCCTACTAAATGAGTCCCGGTGGAATGCGTTCTGGCAAACGAAAAGTTACAACAAATGTTCAGGGGTTCTAATGTTATGAAAAGCTAAAAGTCCCCTTAAATCATCCATCATATCAGGGAGAATTCACTTGTCAAACTAGACGTACGTCACATGTTTACATTAATTGGTTCCTTAGTGTATAATTGTGTGTAGTATTCAAAAAAAGCGTGTCTAATATTAGTGTCTTCTGTCTGATGCTTTCCATTCATGTCAAATATTTCGTGAATCTGTCTACTGTGTTGTACATTTTGTTCAATCGCTAAATATTGTCTACTGGGTGTTTCTTGTATAATAGTATTTAATTTTGACCTAAGGAGAGCTCCTTGGTATGTGTGTTGTTTGTACAGGTCTAACTGCTCTTCTAAAGAATGAATGTGTGGGTTAGATTTGTCTATCTGCTTTGTTAAACTTATTGCGTCCTCTAATATATTTTGTTCCCTCTTAAAAGCCCTGTGTATTGTTGTTGCTAAAATCTGTGTTCTATCCCTTATTGTGTTTTTTAACAGGTCCCAATATTCTGCAATGTTGTTATTGGGAATATCCTGTGTGTAACCCTGAATGAGTTGTGTTATTGTGTCTGTGAAGAAAGTATTTGTTAGCAAATTATTGTTGAATTTCCAATGTGGGGATCTCTTTAATTTTGTATATGTGTGCCCCGTACTTAAAACTGTGTATACTGCTTGATGATCTGTAAATTTAAGCGTGTTTTTTATATGATAAGTTTTATGTATATTGTAACTATTTGATGCGTAAAACCTGTCCAGTCTTGAGGCCTGTCTGAAGTAAGGGTTTGTCTTGTCGTGAAATGTGAAAGCTTGTGTGTTCGGTTGTAGTTTTCTGTAAACGTCTACTAGGTCATGTTTGTCAAGGATGGGTTGTAAATGTCGTACTGATAGGGGGATTTGAATTTTCTTTCTCTGGGATACGGGTCCAAAGGAACTACTGTCTAAATTGGCCAAAACACAGTTAAAATCTCCCCCTAATACTATTCTAGTTCCTTTGTAGTGTTTATCTATAGTGTCATACAGTCCGTCATAAAATTTGGGTTGGTCAGTGTATAGTGCGGGTGCGTATATATTGATAAGTGTGTGCGTGTCATGTTTATTGTGTTTGTTTTGTATTTGTATAATGACAATTCTGCCACAATTGTCTGTTCTATAATGTACTGCTTCCCAATCCTCATTGATTTGGAGGATGGCAGTACCCCCATGGCAGGTGCCCCGGGCGAACCAGCCATGTTTAAGTCCTAATCTAGTTACGATCTGGTCGGCATGATAACCAGAAGTAATTCCCGTTTGTTGCAAGAACAAAAAGTCGGGTTTTTCTTTTTTGATTAGTTTAATTACATGGTCCAGCTTATTTCTCAAACCATTGATATTGAGAGATATTATCACTAGACTGCATGTCGGAGTGGTAGGCTGAGGTTGGCCACTCACTATAAACTGTCTACATGGCAAAGTGGCAGGGTGGCCACTTGCCATATCTAAACTATTCGACAAAACAGGGACTGAGTGCGGACCGTTTGTCTCTTTTGAATTACACGGCAGGATAGTGGTCTGGGCCTGGCTACCCGCCACAGGTAAATTATACAACAAATCGCTAGTTGATGGTTTATTGTGTGTTGTAATAAATGTACTAGGCAAATTGATATATTTAGTGGTTGCCTTATTGTAGCATTGCCACACCCCCTCCACCTTTCCTGTTTAACACCAGTGTTGCCACAGCTGGGTTATTTTTTTTTTTTTTACTAGATCTGGGTTTTTTTTGGCTTCCGTCTCGGTATCTGGGTTCAAAATCTGCATTAATCTGGATACATTTGACAATTGGCATTTACTGTATGTATATTCTGTGCACTGAGCATTATACATTATATTTATATTATAATTACATGTAACAAATTATGTGCTATATATTTTTTATTCCAATTAAATTTAATTCTTGTTTTTAACCACATCAATGACGTTGTTTTTTTTAAAACTCGTTTACATCAGCTATCTATTTCCTGTTATTCTGTTAATGGCTGTCATCTACAATACTCAGTCATTTTTGCGATGTGTTTTAAAGTATTCTATTTAAATTTTAGACTTAAGCAGATAAAAAGCATATTGTTTTTTGTTTTGTTTTGTTATTATAAGATTATAAAATGAGCGATGATGAAGGTATCAACGGGCTGATCACCCGTTTGCCAGTCACTTCGATTACGGAAACAACAGCAGATGGATTGATTTGCCGTTGCCCTAAAGACGCCAATAGGCGTGATGGGAAACAGTGGCAAAGAAAACCTATCTGCTGTTGCCCTAAGACGCCACTAGGCGTAATGGCCACTGACTGCTTTGACGGTCGGTGGCTAAGGACGGAAGAAGAAGAAGATGATGATGAAGGTACGCTAGGTAGTTGTGGTAGCATGACGACACACACGCCACCGCGTAAAAAAGTGAAGCCATGGTATCAGCAGGCTTTTTGTGCGGATTGGCTAACAGACAGCGAACTGAAGGATTGGATAAAGGCGGACTCTGGCAATCGCTATTCCTGTACATTAACTAATGCCAACAAAACAGCTTTATTGACACATAAAAGTACACAGAAGCACATGAAAAACTTCGAAGCCAAAAGCAAAACTCTGAACATTAACAAGTTTTTTATCAAACCAAAAGAGCCCTGTCTCCAAGACAAAATTGCTAAAGCGGAGATACTGTTGTCGGCTTTCATGGCAGAACATAATACTCCGTTTTCGCAAGCTGATCATTTGATTGAATGTTGCAAAGCGATGTTTCCAGACAGCACAATTGCTAAAAAAATGTCAATGAAGCGCACCATTGCTGCCTATGTGATGCAGTATGCCATTGCTCATTTTGAGCGGCTTGAAGTTATAAACATTTGCAGAAATCAGAAATTTTCTATAATCGTTGATGAGAGTACTGATACTTCTATGAACCAGATGTTGGCAGTCGTTGTGCGATTCTGTGACACAAAAATAAGAAAAGTAGTTGATTCACTGTTAGACCTCGTTGAGGTAAAGGATGGGACTGGTCTTGGCATGTTTACAGCTGTTAAGAAATTGTTGAGCACGCATGCAATCCCGCCTAGACACGTCATTGGTTTTGCAGCAGACAACTGTGCCACTATGATGGGTACTGCAAGTGGTTTACAGGCACAACTGTAGAAAGAGATTCCACATGTCTTTGTTCTCGGCTGTGTTCGCCAGCAACCACCTACCATCTTGGCTTGAAATTTTCATAAAGAATGTCTGCTTCTATTTTTCGCGTAGTAGTAAAATAAATCTCCAGTTCCAGTTAATACAAGATGTAGTTCATGCCCAGAAACATAAAGTGTTGAAGCTGTGTGAAACACGCTGGCTGTCCAGTGAAGCAGTCATTGAGAGGATCCTTGAGCAATGGGATGCTCTGCACTTGTATAATAAAACGGTATTGAATCAGTTCTACAAATAACGGTTCACATGAAACAAGGGACGTTTCGGGTTTTACCCTTCGTCAGCCACTTGTATGTCCAATCCGAAGCTTCAGTGGACGACGGTGCGGGGCAAATCCTGCAGACGATGAACACTGTTGGCACTGTGGCGAGAGGTTTTATTTGGCTCTTGGATCAGTATAGTACTGACAATTACAGAAATAGAATTTCTGCAGAAAATGGTGAAGTCCCAGTGTCTGAGAGGACTACTGGTATCACAAATTAGTTACGGCTGTGAATGATCTGATCTCGAAACAATAGTATAGAGGAGACCGACATAAAGCGCCACCTCTGCTGTGTAACTAATTGTGATATTAAACAAAGCAAGGAAACATATTTTTACTTAACAATGATAAAATTGACAAGTCGTTCAAAATACAATTTCCTTATATTTTATTTAGTATATATACACTATCTACTCTTGTGCTGAAAGGTGAATGTTGCAAAAAAAATGGAATGAAATGAATTGGTAAGTTTACATATGATTTACAAATATTTATATTTATAAATATTACAACACGTTTTCCAATTATAGGAACAAAAATTATATCAGCTGTGCTGTTAATTAAGGATATAACGTTTATCAGCTATGCTGTTATTTACGTATAATTTATCCACTATGATCTTATTATTGTCTCTTGCTACGCTAATTCACGTTTTCTTCATTGACAGTTCTATGCTCACAATGCCGACAGAAATGGTACTAATGTGTACTCATCTCTCTTAAGTCTGTTCTTCTTTGTTTGGTTCACACCACCGGCAGAGTATCGTTCCTTTAGCCCACCCAAGACTGAGGGGGACCAAAGATGTAGAGTCTGGTCAACCTCTATGCTCCTGCGGAGTTCCAGGCAGCGGGATTGACTCGAACATACGACCTCAGGTTTTTTAGGACACAATTAAACCCTCCTAAGATTTTAAACTGGCCAGGTTTTGACGCGACTTAGTGAAGTAGGTTGCAGGTCGATGCCCTCAGGTAAGTTACCATAAATCAAGGTGACAGCTTCTCCCTCTTCAGTCTGTATCTCTGGCGTCAAGTTCGGGGTTGCGTGGTTAGCATAAAATCCGCCCGATTATATAGTCAAGTAACTACTTTAGGAAAGCTTTCGGTTGGTTCCTGGCGGAGCAAGTTGATTGGTTTCCTCCGGTTTTGTACCTGGTCTCATACAGCCTAATTTTATTCAGTTTTCATCGGCCATCTTGCGTGAACAAGATGGCCGTTAATTTATTCTGTCTCAGAGACTGGTGAACGTTGATCGTTGATTGGTTGAAGCAAATCTGTATCTCGACATAGTGATTAACAAAGTAGTGGGTTACACTTCGTTTCACGACAGGCACGAAGCACATGCTTCTATTTGTCGGCTACATACTGTAAGATAACGTCATGAACATGGAATTCCAGTCCGAGAACTTCCGTCTTCACAAAGTGTACCCAAGTGTAACAAGAGAGTATCGTTTTCTTCTCAGTATGTTTATTAGGCAGGAAGTATTGCAGCATGAGCATCGCACTCTTGCCGACATTGATCCTTCGGATGTACAGGTGCACAAGAAACTGAATTACATTGAGCTGGGTGGACGATGTGAAGCGCAGTTAATCCGACAACCGTTACGAGATAAAGAAGTCCAGTTTCGCAAGGATGTATTGGTATACCTGATTGAACTTTGTACTCAAATACGACGCAGGTTCCCTCTTGAACAAAACAGTGTTCTGGCGCAAATCAGCTGTTGGATCCAAAGCAAGCTCTCGATATCAACAAACCTTCTGTCATTCCATTAGCAGCGCAGTTCCCAACAGTTGTTTCAGAAGAGAGCCTTGATCGTCTGTCTGATCAATGGCGAGAACTGGCATCGTACCGAAAAGATCTTGGACATCTGGTGGATGAGGATCCGCCCGCATTCTGGCTGGAACTGCAACAAGTAACAGATGCTAATAACCAGACGAAATTTGATGTGTTGGCTAACCTCATGTGCATGCCTATGGCACTACCTCACTCCTCAGCATGCGTCGAAAGAGTGTTTTCGAAGGTTAACTTAGTTAAAACTAAACAAACCAACAAGCTTTTGTGTGAAACAGTTTCCAATCGAATACTAATCAAGCAAGCAGTTGCCAAAGATGGAGTTTGTCATAAGTTTAATCCTAGTAAAAGCGTGGTTGAAGATGTGCGTGAAGGACGTTGTCGGGAGAGATATGCACAGATTTTGGAACTTCACAATCAAGATTCCACGTTGTCAATTCATGCATATGATATTGACGAAGGAGTTGTCGACGTGGATGCCGAGTCGCTGACAAGTGACAATTTTAACAGTAACAATTTACAACTAACATTTTATATTTGATTTGAGGAACATTTTGTTAATGTAACTACTGTAAGTATGTTACTGTTAAAATATCTCATTTTCAAGAGTTCATGTATTGGGGTGTTAATAAAATCATTTGTTTTATAATTGTGAATTATTGGTAATAAAAAATTGATAGCACACAGCTCATTTGTGCTAAAGTTGCATTAAAAGATTGCGTAAGCATCCGTCTATCCCGTGTATTTGAGGCATAAAATAATCTGGAAAAGAACGTGAGGAAAGAAAAACAATGCCCTCTCAAATTTATAAAGGACAAGCAAGGCAAATTGCTTACTGCCCCGAAGGAAGTAATGGAAAGATGGAAAGAATATTTCTCAGAACTCCTGGATGGTGAGCATGATGAAGCATCAGAAATGATAACCACTGACACAGAAGAGGAAACCAATGATGGTGAAGATGACATAAAGATGGAAGAACTGAGGGCAGCACTAGAGAAAATCAAGATGGGCAAAGCAGCAGGGCATGATGGTATAACACCAGAAATGGTTAAGTACATGGGAGCATCAGGCGACCTATTACTCTTAAAGGTCCTACAGGCAGCATGGTGCAACAAGACCATACCAAAGGATTGGGAGATTGCCATCATAACACCAATTTTCAAAAAGGGTGACAATCGACAATGTGGAAGCCATAGAGGCATATCCCTTCTCAGTGTCCCTGGTAAAATCTACTCTAGAATCCTAGAGCAGAGACTCCGACGCCTAGCTGAGCCACAATTGGATGAGGTCCAGTGCGGATTCCGAGCAAACCGAAGTACTCAAGACCTAATCTTCACACTCAGACAGCTAAGTGAAAAGGCCCTTGAGTATAAGAGTGAGATCCATCTTTGTTTCATAGATCTGGAAAAGGCGTTTGACAGGGTCCCCTGGAGCAAACTTTGGGACTGTTTGGCAAGGAAGAATATTCCAGCACCTCTGATTCATGCTATACAGAGCTTCTACAAGTCTTGCAGAAATTATGTGAGGACAGCAAACCATAAGTCAGAAGAGTTCAGGACCACCACTGGTGTAAGACAAGGTAATATCCTATCACCTTACCTCTTCATACTCCTTATGGACGATGTCATCAAGGCATGTAAGGAGAGAACAAGAAAGTATTCAGTGGGGTACTGGAAGATGAGACAGGTCTATATTTCGGAGCTGGCATTTGCTGATTGTAGCGAAAGGTTTTCCTAGTATGATAGTAGTGGTAGAGCAGAAGTAGAATCTCTCTCCAGAAAGTATGAAGTTCCAGTGCCCGAGAAGTACACTGGTATCACAAGTGAGTTACAGCTGTGAATACTCTGAGCTGGACAATAGATTTAGGCTTCAGAAGTATAAGATGCTACTTCGCTATCGTAACCCTATGTGATATTATAATTAAATTAGAAAAAGTAACTCAAAATTTAACAGTTAAAAATTTAACAAGTCAAATGAGTACAATTATCCAATTTATTATGTACATCTATATATTCTTGTAATGATAAATGGGTGTTGGAAGATGGTAAAATGTATGATTATTTACAGTTACAAATTAAAATAACTAATAGAAAAAGTCTTGGATTTATCTTCCACTGAATTTATAAAACAAGTTTGTCACATTATCTCTTGCCATCTAGTTTTCATCATTAGAAAGTCGTTTTAGAACTGCTCACAGGATTTGTTGGATGGAAATATATAAACTCAACTTTATCCACGTCTGCTCGAGGTTCCTCCGACACACTGGAGTACGGAAGACTTTCCTTCAGCCCGCCCTATAACTACGGGGGGACTAAGGTGTTGAAGTTTGGTTGACCTCTAGGCTTCAGTGAGCTGGATCAACTTCTTCAAGTCTTTAGTTTCTCGATCAGGAATGATCATAAACATTGATCATAAAAACCTGGAACAAGAAGTAATAGGTGGCCATTGTTCTAACAATCTCACCACCCTCTGCTGTTCATGATGCGACCATGTCTTCAGTGTTTGTATGTAAATGAATGAATCATGGTAGTATATTACAGAGATAGCATGATAAGATAATGTATAAGGTGCAGAATTAACAATATACATGAATAAATCACATGTTATGATACATGGGTACGATATAACCTTTGCCTTCCACTTATGGATGTCAAGTCACTTATGTACTTGCTGGTATGTCGTAAGCTTCCAGGCAAGAATTAGCCATAATATATTTGGCTAACCAATTAATGGTTATGCTTCCTGACAATGCCGGTGAAGGTTATCTCTGGTTAGCGTCATTCCCTTTTTTATTATATCTGCTACAATCAATCAGAAATAAAATCTGAAATAAAATGATATTAGTAATACATATATTTTTTAATAAACTTACATACCCTCTTAGGATTAATAAGCTCACGGTGAGACTGTATTGGCTTAACTTAATCTGCCCTGCATGCAGCGTGAAAATAGAACTTTTCTTGCAGAGGCTGTCCTCCAGTTTCTCACTCTGGCTTCTGGATTTGGTGTGTGATTTACAATGCGCCGCTCTGTCCTTATATTTCAGTCTCTCGCGCGTACGAGAAAGCAGCTCCCAAATTCCCCAAAAGATTTTAGTTTCATCTCCTGTTTTGAAGCTATTTGAAACAATCTGTGCTTTTCCTGTACTCGTTTTTCTCTTCTGTCACTCACACACTTATCTCCTTCCTTCCTTCCTATATATCATTTCCTTTTCCCCATATGGGGCTTTCATTACATATAAGTTTTATACAATTCCGTTGAGGCTTGTTAGTGTAATAAATTTTTAAAGATTATTAGCTAACTTTTAGCCGATGTGATGAAGGTGAAAAATATTAATTATCTTTAAAACTATTTATATTTGAATAATATCCTTTTGGATATAATTCCTAGCCTATCTCCTTTGTTGAGTTATATTTATTTAATATTATTCCAACCATGCGTTCTCCTGTAGTGAATAATTTAATGTCCAGTAAATGCAAACTTTTAAAGTCGGCCATACATTCCTATATAGCTATTTCCTCATTCTTCAGTAATACTGTATGGCTTTTAACCGTAAGTCACATTTCCGCTGTCTACCAACTTCAAAGAAAGACCGCAGCGCTGACCTTGCGCTGGTGTGTGTGGGTGTCGCGTGGGCGTGTCGCGCTACAACCAAGCAAGTGTTTACCAAATCTCGCTACAGAGCCCTCTTCTTTAAAACAGTGCCTGCACGGTTAACTTTTTGGTAACACATGCTGCAGTTCCTCCTTAATTTTCTGTTTCTCTATATCTCCTTTGATAGGATGCCTACTTAAAAAATCGGGTCCAAGATTGTCCCGTCCTGGTATGTATCTCACATTGAACGAATATGGAGATAACAGTAAACTCCACCTTAAAAGTCGTGAATTTAATTTTTTAGACACTGCTAAAAAACATCAAAGGCTGGTGATCACTTTCCACAATGAAGTGTTTCCCGTAAAGAAAAGGGGCGAATTTGTTGATCGACCAGACCAAAGCGAGGCATTCACGTTCAACGGTAGAATAATTTCTCTCAGCTGTATTTAACTTTCTACTGGCAAAAGCTACTGGTAATAGCATATGTGGCGGTGTGTCTGCCCGCTGTAGTAATGTTGCTCCGATGCCTACATTGCTAGCATCCGTTCTTAGTACGAATTCTTGTGTGAGATCGGGAAGGGCAAGGATAGGTTTATTTGTCAGCTTATTTTTCAACTCTGTATAAGCCTGTTCACACTCCACAGTCCATTGTATTTTATCCGGCTGACCTTTTTTGGTTAAGTCGGTTAATGGCGCGCACAATGAGTTAAAATGGGGTATATATTTCTGATAAAACCCGCACAGTGACACAAAGGATCTTACATCCTTCTTAGTTTGTGGTCTTGGTGCTTTTCTCATTTTCTCTACATTCTTTGGGTCCGGAGACATTTGCCCTGTAGAGATAGTGTGACCTAAAAATTCCAATGTCTCACATCCAATATGACACTTAGTTGGGCGTGCTGTCAATCCCGTTTCTCTTAATCTACCTAACAACATGGAGAGTGCTACTACGTGTTCCTCGAATGTAGTGGTAGCAATCAGAATATCATCCATGAAGTTGGTGATATGAGGATTTTGTAATGGTTCCAACAATTTCCTCATCATTCTGGTGAAGATACTTGGAGCATTCTTTAAACCAAATGGGAGTACATTGAACTCGTAATGTCCATCCGGTGTACTAAAGGCTAACAGTTTCCTAACTTCTGGTTTCACTGGTATTTGGTAGTATCCCTTGCTTAGATCTACTTTTGAAAAATACCGAGCCTTACTCAATGTAGCAAACAACTGATTGGTGTCAGGTAATGGGTCTACCTGAGATTCAGTGATAGCATTTAGTTTCCTATAATCAATGCATAACCTGTGTTCACCACTAGGCTTCCTTAATAGCACCACACTTGAGCTGTAGGGAGATTCAGACTTTGAAATAATTTTCTCTTTTAAGAGATAATCAATCTCATCCTTGAGTGCCTGTCCTTTAGCATAAGGTATAGGGTATGTCCGCATACAAACTGGTGTAGGGTCAGTAATCGTCATGTCATACTCTAACAGATTAGTACACCCCGGCTTATCTGTGAGTACATCAGCATGGATTTCTAACACCTCCTGAACCTTTTTCCTCTGCTCAAGAGTTAAATGTTCACTCACATTAACCTGAGCATAGCTTTCCGTAGTTGATAGGGGGTATTCCATGGAGGAAATTGGTTCATCCTGCATTTCTGTTGCAATGGCCAGGGTCATGATATGGGCAACTTCTGATGCTTCCCTGTCATAATACTTTTTAAGAAGGTTGACATGATACACCTTCTCCTTTCCTTTCTTGTCAATCTTATAGTTAGTCCGGGAAAGTTTTTCCAATATGACGTAGGGTCCCTGCCATCCAATTTGCAATTTATTATTGCTGCTGGGCAACAGTAACAGAACCTTTTCTCCCACCTCAAGTTCCCTATCTTTTGCTGTTTTATTGTAGTAAGCAGCCTGCTTCCTCCTGGCCTGTCTCAAGTTATCATTTGCCAGTTTCCAACTTGTTTTCAATCGAGATGTCAACTCGTTGACGTATTGGTATGAAGAAGTCACGGTTTCTTCTGCTTTTTCATCAGTCCATGTCCGCAACAATGCTTCCAGTGGACCTTTGATTGGTCGTCCAAACAACAATGTAGCTGGAGCCAATCCTGTGGAGTTATGTGGGACTTCCCTATAGGCAAATAGTGCTGAGGGTAAGTATGTGTCCCAAGTTTCAGGTTTCTCACTAGCCAACTTTCTAAGGATTGAAATGAGCGTGCCATTGAACCGCTCTACTTGACCATTCCCTTGGGCGTGGTACGGGCTACAGTGATAATGTCTAGCTTGAAATAACCTGAATACTTCTTGTGTTAGCTTTCCCCTAAACTGAGAACCATTGTCAGTCAATATTTGATGTGGGAAACCTAATCGGGTGAATATTGTTAACAGTGCCTCTGCCACATGTTTCGAATCTATCGATGACATTGCTACTGCCTCTCCCCACATAGAGCAAGTATCGACCAAGGTTAAGATATATGCATTTCTCTTCTTGGTCCTACTGAGGGGTCCAACAATATCCACGGCAACACGTTCGAAGGGCGTTCCCATGATGGGCATTTCTCCCAGTGTTGCTGGTGCAGTCCTATGTTTAGGAGCTACTCTTTGGCATTCTGGACAGGATCTCACATACCTCTTTATGTCCTCTGTGATCCCTGGCCAAAAGTAGTGACAGGCTATCCGTTGTCCAGTGGCCCCTATTCCCATATGTCCACTGAAGGGTATAGCATGTCCTAGCTTCATAACCTGCTCCCTGTATGATTTTGGCACTACAAGCTGTCCATGTCCTTTTGGTCCTGTTCCAGCTTTTCTATATAGTAGGCCTTTTTTCATATATAAGTCTCCTTTCTCTGGAGGGTTATGGCTTTTAGGTAATTTGCCAAAGCAAGGCTTCAATGTACTGTCAGCAGTTTGAGCCTTTCTCATCTCTTCTGGATGAGTATTGATGATAGTGTCCTCCTCTTTCTTAGAGCTTGCCCTGGTCTGGACTGTTGCCATCACTATGGGTCTTATAGGTTCTCCTAGAAAGACATATCTACATCCCAGTATTAATGGGTAGATAGGGTTGTCCATCACTGCTGCTTTGATCTCTCCTTCCACATAGCGAGATCTTATGTTGATTCGGGCTATGGGCAGTGTCATGGTTCCTGCTCCCTTGACTGGTCCTCTGATTTCCACTGTTTCTGTGGTTATCTGTTCCGGACTCACCAGAGAAGAGCACACTACTGAGTCAAAGTCCAAGCCTGTATCATATAAGCACAGTACTTGGGTGCCATTCAAGGTCACTTCCTCACAGACAGGGGGATGATGGAGGTCATTCTGACTATCTGCCAGGTCCTTCCTTCCCTTGTTCTCTGTTGTAAGGCATGCAGCGTGATGAGGAGGGTTTTTCCGTCTGCATTCCGCAGTATTGTGGTTACTCATTTGGCAAGATTTACACCACTTTCCTTCCTTTCTTGGAGGTTTCTTTTCTGATCCTAGAGGGTTTTTGTCTTTATAATCAGTTCTGTGTTTGTTCTTGTTGGAATTGTCCCTGTGTTCATAGTTGGTAAAGTTTTGTGAAGGTTTGAAGTTCTCACCCTGCTTCTTCTTATTTCCTGATACTTCTGACTGAGCTGCTTGATATCTTTCAGCCATGGTTAAAATATCTTCCAATCTCTCAGCTCCTTGTTCCATAAGAAATTTTCTCATTTCTTGAGGCATGGATTCTCTCAGTTGCTCCATCATGACCATTTCTTTTATATCTTGACACTTTCCTAAGCTAATCCATTTTGTCAGATAAGTTTCCAATCTGGCAGAAAACTGGTGATAGTTTTCTCCTGGAAGTAGCTTAGCAGTTCGGAATCTCTTTCTATAAGATTCAGAATTCTTTTCGTACCTGACCAGTAAAGCTTGTTTTAAGATTTCATAATCTTCCTGGTCTTCTTTTGAGAGTTTTAAATAAACATCGTATGAAACTCCCCTCAACCCCTGAGATAGCTTAAGGCTCCATTTTTCCTTTTCCAATCCATAGGTAGAGGCCAGTCTCTCATATCTATCCAGGTACGACTCAATGGCGTCCTCTTTTTCAATAAATGGATCCAGGTGGAAACTCATGGCTCCATTTGCCGCGCTATGGTTGGAGCTACTCTCAGAGTGAGGTGAGCTAGCACCATGATTGCTAGCTGCTCCCTGGAGTTCAAGTTCCTTTAAACTTAACTCATGCGCTCTTTGTAACCTTCTTTCTTCAGCTTCCAAAATTAGTCTCTTTTCTTCTCTTTCCAGTCTTTTGGCTTCTCTCTCTGCTTCTAATTTCTTAGCTTCAGTCTCAACTTCCATTCTTTTAGTCTCTCTTTCTGCCTCTAATTTCTTAGCTTCAGCCTCAACTTCCATTCTTTTGGTCTCTCTATCTAAATATTTATCCACTTCAGTTGTGATATATCGAATTAGAGCATCTCCTGTCATACCCAAGTCTTTTCCTTCCTGCATAATCGCAGCTCTAAACTTCACCAATTCAGCCATGATGCTTACTTACCAGAGGGTATATAATTTTATCTTCACTAACAAACTAACTTAATTAAAATCAATTAATTACTTTGAACAAGACAAATCCTTAAAACCTTGTGAGCGTTTCCTATTTACTTCGTACTCAATGGTACTACTATTACAAACAAATTTCTAAGTTTTTAGAATTTTTTCCAAAAAAAAAAATTTTTTTTTACAAACTATTTGTGGCTCAAGATAGAAGAATACATAGATAGTGGCCCAGGATACAAAATAATATCCCGCGAAAGAGCCCCCAATGTAGCGAAAGGTTTTCCTAGTATGATAGTAGTGGTAGAGCAGAAGTAGAATCTCTCTCCAGAAAGTATGAAGTTCCAGTGCCCGAGAAGTACACTGGTATCACAAGTGAGTTACAGCTGTGAATACTCTGAGCTGGACAATAGATTTAGGCTTCAGAAGTATAAGATGCTACTTCGCTATCGTAACCCTATGTGATATTATAATTAAATTAGAAAAAGTAACTCAAAATTTAACAGTTAAAAATTTAACAAGTCAAATGAGTACAATTATCCAATTTATTATGTACATCTATATATTCTTGTAATGATAAATGGGTGTTGGAAGATGGTAAAATGTATGATTATTTACAGTTACAAATTAAAATAACTAATAGAAAAAGTCTTGGATTTATCTTCCACTGAATTTATAAAACAAGTTTGTCACATTATCTCTTGCCATCTAGTTTTCATCATTAGAAAGTCGTTTTAGAACTGCTCACAGGATTTGTTGGATGGAAATATATAAACTCAACTTTATCCACGTCTGCTCGAGGTTCCTCCGACACACTGGAGTACGGAAGACTTTCCTTCAGCCCGCCCTATAACTACGGGGGACTAAGGTGTTGAAGTTTGGTTGACCTCTAGGCTTCAGTGAGCTGGATCAACTTCTTCAAGTCTTTAGTTTCTCGATCAGGAATGATCATAAACATTGATCATAAAAACCTGGAACAAGAAGTAATAGGTGGCCATTGTTCTAACAATCTCACCACCCTCTGCTGTTCATGATGCGACCATGTCTTCAGTGTTTGTATGTAAATGAATGAATCATGGTAGTATATTACAGAGATAGCATGATAAGATAATGTATAAGGTGCAGAATTAACAATATACATGAATAAATCACATGTTATGATACATGGGTACGATATAACCTTTGCCTTCCACTTATGGATGTCAAGTCACTTATGTACTTGCTGGTATGTCGTAAGCTTCCAGGCAAGAATTAGCCATAATATATTTGGCTAACCAATTAATGGTTATGCTTCCTGACAATGCCGGTGAAGGTTATCTCTGGTTAGCGTCATTCCCTTTTTTATTATATCTGCTACAATCAATCAGAAATAAAATCTGAAATAAAATGATATTAGTAATACCTATATTTTTAATAAACTTACATACCCTCTTAGGATTAATAAGCTCACGGTGAGACTGTATTGGCTTAACTTAATCTGCCCTGCATGCAGCGTGAAAATAGAACTTTTCTTGCAGAGGCTGTCCTCCAGTTTCTCACTCTGGCTTCTGGATTTGGTGTGTGATTTACAATGCGCCGCTCTGTCCTTATATTTCAGTCTCTCGCGCGTACGAGAAAGCAGCTCCCAAATTCCCCAAAAGATTTTAGTTTCATCTCCTGTTTTGAAGCTATTTGAAACAATCTGTGCTTTTCCTGTACTCGTTTTTTCTCTTCTGTCACTCACACACTTATCTCCTTCCTTCCTTCCTATATATCATTTCCTTTTCCCCATATGGGGCTTTCATTACATATAAGTTTTATACAATTCCGTTGAGGCTTGTTAGTGTAATAAATTTTTAAAGATTATTAGCTAACTTTTAGCCGATGTGATGAAGGTGAAAAATATTAATTATCTTTAAAACTATTTATATTTGAATAATATCCTTTTGGATATAATTCCTAGCCTATCTCCTTTGTTGAGTTATATTTATTTAATATTATTCCAACCATGCGTTCTCCTGTAGTGAATAATTTAATGTCCAGTAAATGCAAACTTTTAAAGTCGGCCATACATTCCTATATAGCTATTTCCTCATTCTTCAGTAATACTGTATGGCTTTTAACCGTAAGTCACATTTCCGCTGTCTACCAACTTCAAAGAAAGACCGCAGCGCTGACCTTGCGCTGGTGTGTGTGGGTGTCGCGTGGGCGTGTCGCGCTACAACCAAGCAAGTGTTTACCAAATCTCGCTACACTGATGATGGTGCCCTGATTGCTAAATCAGAGGCACATCTCCAATCCAACCTGCAAGTCTGGAAGGAAGAGCTGGAGAAGAGAGGGATGGTCATAAGCAGCTCTAAAACAAAATCCATGGTGATATCACGAGAAGAAAGAAAACATCAGATTAAGTTGGGAGAACAGGTCCTGGAGCAGGTCGACCACTTTAAATATCTCGGAGCTATTATAGACCGAAAGGGAGGCATCAAAGAAGAGTTGGCCACTCGAAAAGCAGCGGCTGGGAGACTTTTTCAGGCCATAAATCGTGGAATCCTCAGCAAGAAAGAGGTTGGTAAGAAAACGAAGATGGCTGTATACCGCTCCACCTATGTCCCAGTCTTGACATATGGATGCGAGTCGTGGGCAATGACTACAGCCCACAAAAGCCAGATCCAAACCTCAGAAATGAGGTATCTGAGGAAAGTGGTTGAAGTAACAAGAAGAGACATGGTCCGCAACCAGACGATCCGTCAAGGCCTAAAATCCCATCCGCTGCAGACCCAAATAGAACAGTCCCAACTAAGATGGTTTGGCCATGTCTGCAGAATGGGAGAAGATCGGCTACCACGACAAGCATGGGAAACAAAGAGCCAGGGATCCAGACCTCCAGGACGACCCAGAGTCCGCTGGGAGGACAACATTAGACAATCTTTGAAGGACCGAGGACTAGAATGGAACCAGGCCAGGAAGAAGACAGCTGATAGAATGGTCTGGCGCTCTCTCTTCCAAACCTCTACACCTCACGGTAGAAGGGGAACGACTAAGTAAGTAAGTAAATAATCTGGGTATTTCAGGGTTTTTTAAAGAAGAAAATCTGGGTTTATCTCTAGAACTTGAGTGGCAACCTTGTTTAACACTATACACAACGAGTTCTGTGGCTAAGTAATGGTTTTTATATGTTAGTCATGCCAGTTAGTTATGGGAGAAGTTAATCACGTTTAAATATACAGTATGTGTCTATGTGTGATTGTTTTATATATATATATATATAACGCACGCACACATAGGGCTACAGAAAAACACAAATTTAAAAAATGGGCGGGGGGGGGGGGGGGTTAAGAGATTTGTGACGTCACACAAGAGTTGGTCTGGGTTTGGTGACAAAGTGTAACAAAATGGTTGGTGGGGGGTTTAAAGATGGCAACAATTGTGTGACGTCATATATAGACGATCTTGGTTGAACTGAGCGCGCCTTCCCAACACGAAGCAAAACCGCTGGCCTCCAGGGATTTTCTTGCACATTTACTAATCGTCTATAATGTCTTGCTTCCATATGACATGATCGGCTGAGTGTAACACTGAACTCTTTCTTACTGCCATGTTCACATTTGCGTAAAATGACTGCCAGATGTAAATAATTTTCACGCTGCATCTTACATGAGCCTGGTGTGATGTAACACACAGAAATACAATCCTTTGTTGTTGATGGCTCTAAACATCGGCCATTCTCGATGAACCTGGTTTTGCATTAATTTTTTGTGAAAGAGTCTGTGGCCACAATGATGAAAACCTCACCAACTTATTTGGGATCCGCCCCTTCTCTTTTTCTTTCCCAACTTTTATTTGGTTACATTCAAGAGTAATGCGAGAACTAGACTCGCCCTCTTTTCTCAGCCGGCGGTTAAGATGGGGTAAGCCTAGAGATGGGCCGATGTGATAAACTAGGTCACACGACGTTGAGGACTGTACGATCAATGAATTCTTACTGTTGTAAGCCACATTTACTTATGGAATCACGAAAGTGCGTGCTTTCTTTGTAGCATATACATATTCGTGTACATTCATCATCAGCTTAGTCAAGGATGTGTAATGTCTTCTCGCTTCCGTGATAAAATTTCGCGTCAATTTTCCCATGTTATGCGATCACCTTGTAATGTTTCCCCGGCATGTGTATTTTTAGCAACGCACCCCAGCAACAACCTTCATGACCCGGAGTGAACAACCGCTGATTGGCTGGTGGCGCAAAGTGTCAAGGACGTTACCAGCTACATCATGATAGTCATGTGACATAAACATTGCCATCTGGTTCTCACGTGTGATGGTTGGACATTTTTCATGATTTTTCTTTTGTTAACTTGCGCTTTCTCAGATTATTAAAGTACACGATGTCTTATTATACAGTTCTTGAAATATTTTCGCGCATCTTATAAAATGGAACGAAGTTATATCGTTGGATGTGAGTAAAAATAAAAGGCCATATCAGATCTCTTCCTTGGAATTCCTGCCTTGGTAGGCGGTTTCTCATAGGATAATTCAGGTAGGTTGAGTTCTTTCGGTTATTTTGCGTATAAGCTATAAATTATGTATAGAAACAAGTCACTGTTACTTTTATGTTCGTGTTGAGCCAACTAGTTATGCTCTTACATCGCCTTGTTAGTCAGAAAATGTTTTTCTTTTAGTGGTATTTGAGTAACACAGATTGGTTACAGCTCGTTACTCACTGGTCGGAGCTGGTCGCCATTTATGGCGGCACGCATGCGCAGTAGTCTGATTAGCCGGAAAACCCCTTAAAAGTTGAATAGTTCTGGGTCGGAGAATCCCTTGTGGGTGTCGTATGTGTCTCTTGTTCTATCTCGTCAAGTATAGTCCGTTCCGAAATTCGTGCCCACAGAAAGCGTCAATTTTCTCCAAAACTGTTTGTTGTATGGACATGAATTTTTGCATGCAGTCTTAGATTTTCCATGCAGTTATTAATATATTTTTTGCCCTTACAAAACTCATGTCATGTTCGAATTTTCTTCTTTACGTTATATAAAAAACTCTTACTGTTGTCTGGGTTAATTTTTAGTAGTTTTACAGGAAAGTTACAAGATCCGTTCAAAAATATTTTTTTGTTTGTTTGAATTAGTTACTCGCGATTGTGTACAATAGGTGCGCACTAGTGCGGACATGTAGTCACTACACTAATTCAAACCAAAAAAAATATTTTTGAACGGATCTTGTAACTTTCCTGTAAAACTACTAAAAATTAACCCAGACAACAGTAAGAGTTTTTTATATAACGTAAAGAAGAAAATTCGAACATGACATGAGTTTTGTAAGGGCAAAAAAATATAATAATAACTGCATGGAAAATCTAAGACTGCATGCAAAAATTCATGTCCATACAACAAACAGTTTTGGAGAAAATTGACGCTTTCTGTGGGCACGAATTTCCGAACGGACTATAGTAACAAGCTTAAAAGCAAGTGTTCTGGAAGCGCGGTCACCTTTTTTTTTTGTCTTGTCAGTTCCAGACCTACTTGTTTCACTCGACGAACTATTGTAATTTCACTTCTTGTTAAATTTTTAACGCCACCATCCACAATGCACTAACGACCGTGTATGCAAATTCTGGTCTGGTTGCCAAAAGTGGGCTTCCAGATAAATACACAGGTAGGAAACATCAAAGATAACAAACGATAACAAGATTGTACTGGAAGAAACATCACTACAGTAAGTAGAATCATATATACGAGGGTGAGTCAAATGAAAACCGGAAATGTTGTATAACAATAAGAATAATCATGCCATTATATTGTAACTTACCAGTATTGTTGTCCAGGATGTCTCGAGTGTCATGCACGCGTCATCGCGGTGATGACGCATAAGGTGACGTCATAATGACGTTTTAAAAATGGCTGCCCCAATAGTGGAATGCACCAAACAGCAGCAGCGTTCTGTTATTCAATTTTTGATCAGTGAAGGGGTGAAACCAATAGAAATTCATCGGCGAATGAAGCTCAAGTACGGTGATGCATGCATGTCAAAGTCGCAGGTGTATGAATGGTGTACAAAGTTCAAAAACGGCGTGATTTCTGTGACAGATTGTTCACGACCGGGTCAGGCACACGGAGTAGTGACTCCAGAAACGATAGCAACCGTTGAACGACTCGTACAGGGAAACCGCCGATTGACTGTGGATGATATTGTCACACATCTTGACATCAGTCACGGTTCAGCACACCACATCATCTCTGATGTGCTACAGTACCACAAAGTGTCTGCAAGGTGGGTGCCACGGCAGCTTACTCCAGAATTGAAACAACGACGCATTGATGCTTGTCAAGAACTTTTGCGGCCATTCGAAACAGAAGGTGATGGTTTCCTATCAAGAATTGTTACTGGTGACGAAACTTGGGTTCACTACCACGAACCTGAAACAAAGCGAGCGAGCAAGGAATGGCGCCATCCCTCCTCGCCGAAACCGAAGAAGTTTCGCATGCAGCCATCTGCAGGGAAGGTAATGCTGACTCTCTTTTGGGATAAACGAGGCATTATTTTAGAGCACTATATGCCAAGGGGCAACACTGTCACCAGTGCCATGTATACAGAGCTTCTCAGGAATCATCTTGACCCGCAATCAAATCCAAAAGACGTGGACTTTTGAGTAAAGGTGTCCTTTTGCAACATGACAATGCTCGACCCCATACAGCCCATGCAACGACTGAAACCATTGACGCCCTGCACTTTCAGTGTCTTCCACATCCCCCGTACTCACCAGACCTAGCCCCAAGTGATTTCTATTGGTTTCATCCTTTCGCTGATCAAAAATTATATATATATATATATATATATATATATATATATATATATATATATATATATATATATATATTGGCAGCAATATAGACACAGTTTGAGGGACAGAGGATTATATCAAAATAAAAACACAACAGGCGAGCAAGAAAGATCGGGTCCAAGGCAACAATAATAATTTTGGACCCAGTTGTAAAGTCAGTCTTGCATCTGAAACATGGAGATCAACAAAAAAACAACTAAAAAGCTAAACTTTTTATAACTGGGTGACTGTAGAATAGGGGGGGGTTGTGGTACGACAAAGTCACTGACGTGCAACTGATGACAAGAACCAGACACGTGTCAGTGGAACAAGAGACGCTAGGAATGAATAGGTCACACATTGCGGAAACCTGTTGATAGCATTACCAGACAGTCCCTGTTGTGTAATCACCAGGGCAAGACAGGTAGAGGGAGAATAAGCAACACACAGAGAAGAGAACTGGAGACAGACGATAAGGGGATGAAGACATGGAAAGACCTTGGGCTGATGGCACGGGATAGGAAGATTTGGCTTAAGGTTTTCTTTGTAGGCATATGCTCCGTTGGGAGCTGAAGGTTGATGATGATTATGCAAGCTATAACACATAAGGAAGGGAAACCCGAGGCCTGTAAAGTCAATAAATATTAGACAAACATAAAGGTATGTTTTCAGGCACTCGTAAGAAATAAAGAAGTAGAACACTAGACAACAGAAACACAACAGACGTGTCTTGCGGTTCGCACTAATGACCAGTCATCGAATCATCATTTTTTGGTTATGCCTAGATGGCACGGAGGATAGTGTGATTCGCTTGCATAGCTAGGCGGGGTTGTCACACGGAAGGTCTGGGGTTCGAGTCCAGGGTAAGCCACTCACGTCTGTTGTTTTTCTGTTGTCTAGTGTTCTACTTCTTTATTTCTTACAAGTGCCTGAAAACATACCTTTATGTTTGTCTAATATTTATTATGCAAGCTAGTATGTTTATTTGATCCTTTCCCATGCCCTGTGTATTCAGCTTGGATAATCACTTTATTGCTGAACTAGTTGAGCATCTTATGTGATAGGTAAAGTATCAAAACTATGATAATTAGCAAAACAGACGATAAACCCACATTAAAGATAAGCGTAAATGGGAAAATCCTGGAACAAGTGAAGAGCTACGTATATCTTGGTCATATAATAACAGAAGATGGCAGATGTGAAACAGAAATCAAGAAGAGAATAGGAATGGCCAAAGCTACATTCAACAACATGAAACATATACTGACATCCAAACAGTTATCTCACAAATTAAAACTGAGAATCATAAAGTGTTATATATATTCTGCATTTCTGTATGGTGCAGAAACATGGACGATGAATAAGCATTTGGAAGAAAAAATTGAGGCTCTTGAAATGTGGATATATAGAAGAATGGGGCGTATCTCATGGAAAGAGATGAAAACAAATGAGGTCCTAGAAAATCTAGGTATGAAAAGAGAACTAATGAGAGAAGTCAAAGTTCGGCAGCCAAAATACTTTGGCCACATAAAAAGGCATAACACCTTGCAGAAGACCATAACAGAAGGGAGAGTTGAAGGCAAACGTGCAAGGGGAAGACAGCGCTATAAGTGGGAAGATAACATCAAGAGATGGACGGGAAAGAGTCTATCAGAATGTACCACCAAGACAAAAGACAGAAGACGTTGGAGATCCATTACAGCCAACCTTCGTTGTGGAGATGGCAACTGATGATGATGATGAAAGTATCTGTTCTTATATAGACCTACTGTACTGAGTCTATTCAGTCACCGTTTGTTTTTTTCTGCTTGACCTTATTCTCCGAATTAGAGAGTGCTCGTTCCTCTTTTAACTCTTCCTTCTATTATGGTTTTCAGCAATGTATGTCTTTTTATTTGACCATAATCTTGTAACTAACTTTGATCTCATTCAATTGTTCTCTATGCATTCCTACCTTTTCCGGGACTTCTGGTGGGCCTATATGTTTGAATATCTTTCCGTGAGATGCGCCCTATTATTCTGTATATCCACACTTGAAGACCCTGATTTCTGTCTTCTGACTGCTTGTCCATGTTTTGACACCACACGGCAATAAAGAGTTTATGTTTCTTAAATGTCACTCTTTCAGTGCGCGCGTTTTGCTGTGAATGATGACAGTGGCACACTTGAGAGGCGACAGACGAACAAGGGCTGATTCACCGACCACCGCGCCCAGGTGTGACATAGGTTTGGTCAGCGTAGCTCCATATGATTTCACCGTACATTATTGTGGACGGTGAAATATTTCAGGTTTTTTTCCTACATCAAAACAAAAGTAGACATTGAGAGAAAAATCGTAACCAAAGTCACGGTGGTTACTTGTCACATTCGGACGACCTTACAAACTCTGGCGGTTACGCTCCGTGTAAAGTCTCAGTAATGTCAGATCTTTGACTTGGTTAGTTGTAGACGTTTGTTCTAGACTAGAGCACATTTCTTGACCTTCTTCTGCGCCAAAGCACTTCGGGTGTTGTTGTAGTGGTGTTTTCTCTAGCAATTGGTTCTTTATGGTGAGCATCAAAGTATGCTCCTGCCAGTACCGAGGAGACAAGCAATGTTGGTCTGCCTCCACTTCTTCTTCTTTGATCCTTAGCCGCCGACCGTCAAAGCAGTCAGTGGCCATCACGCCTAGTGGCGTCTTGTAGGGCAACAACAAATTGATTCCACTTTGCTCGGTCGGTGGCCATCCTTCGTACAGTGCCCCAACTCTGGTTCATTCTTTGCATCTCGGCCTCCACAGTCCTCCGCCAGGTTGTTTTTGGTCGGCCTCTCTTTCGTTTTCCTTCAGGGGTCCAAAGCATAGCTGTTCTTGTGATTCTGCCTCCACAGTCAGCTGGATTTGTTTCTTGGATTGGACGACAATCACCAGTAATTGTTGCATTGTGATTGGTCAGCCAGATGAAATAAATGAGTTTTATATTCTGCAAGTGTTAACAGCAACAGACGTCTTTGACTTGTTTACTCATTGACTTAACGAGTATAGAGAACTTTATAAAGCCAACTACCCGGACATAATATGGTTACGAACAAGAAGAATACAAATTGACTCTACAATGAGATGCACAAGCCAGTAAATATTTGGACACAGGAGAAGCGGGCTCACCAGATAGAGCAATACCTCCCAAGTGTGTGTGTGTCTGCCTGTCTGTAGTTTGTTTGTATTAGAGGTATAACTAGGTTGGAAACCCCACTTCGCCATTCCATATTTCTCTCCCCCGATTTCGGCACGCATTTAAGCTTTGACTATCGCGGTTTGACTATACAGGGCCCTGGCGCGAGCGCTTAAAAGGAGAACATAGCCTGAACAAACCCTAAACCACCGCTCCTCCCTAACGTCGCTCGTCACAGTTTCTCATACATCTTATAGCAGAGGTTCCCAGCCTGTGGTGTGGGGGGGGGGGGGAGATTATTCAAGGGGTACTGGGAATATTTTTTTAAATTAACTGCATTGCCCTTTTCAGATATTGCGTAGCAGTGGTAGTGCAAAAAAAGGTTGTAGTAGGTTACTAATGTACTCTTATACTGTTTGTGAACGTTGGTTATACCGGATTACATAAAATATATACATATATATGCAGGGAAATGGAGGGGGCGCTGGTGATGTGCTCTGGGACCTAAGGGGGCGGTGACCGGAAAAGGTTTGGGAAACAATGCTTTATAGCGTCATATGGGCTAGTACAGCGGTCCTCAGACATTCTAGCTAGATCCGACCACCACTGTTTTAATCCACGTGGGGTGGGGGGGGGGGGGCGCGGTAGAACTGACCTTTGTACAGCGCAGACAGTATCTTATTGTTTAGGGAGTGGTCGACTCGTGGACAGTACTTCGCTGTTTCATACACCAGTATCGTTGCCATGTGCACAGCGCGTGCTGCGTGACTTAGCGGCTAGCCAGTCCAGTCCAGACTAGAAAACGAGAAATCGAACTACCGTGAGACGGCGTCTAATCGAACTATCACGTCATAAGGTGGGAACTTAGGGCGGGTTAGGACAGGCAGGCCGTGAGAGCAGCCTTAGATCCTGTTTAGACGTTATATCTCCATCTGTCTTCGTCAGTGTCAGTTTTGTATTATCAGTTACTTCAGCCTGTTGTCTTTTAAAAATTACACTTTTCCCGAATTCCCCTATTATTTTGGCCCACCTGAGGGTATGTGTTTTTTGTACAGAAATTCCTCATTGCCTGCTATTGCCAGGTTTTCGTAGATGCACCACGCGCGAGAAGATAATTAGTCACCTCTGGCCCCTGTTGATTGACCTTGTTAGCCAATGAATGTACAAAATGCAGGTTGATTTTGGTTGATTTCTGAACAGACATACTAACACCCTAGGTAACAGACAAAAATCACACCTAAAGGTCTTTTATATTTGGAGATGCACCCTAATATAACCGACTAGGTTGAACGGGACGCACCTCACCAAAACGAGGCAAAATTTTATTTTTAAAAAAAACTTAGATGCAGGGACTTAGACAAACCTGTTTGTGTTTTAGTGGTTTGTGTATGACCTTGTGTGAGTGAAGTGGAATAAAACTGTCTGCTCCATATAAACCTTTGTTGTCATAGCAACATGAAGAGGCCAGAATACATATCAGACAAGGAGATCAGATACAGGAACACGTGAGAGAGACAACATTCATGCTGTCAGGAAGAAAAACTGTGCACCATCACGGTTGACAGAAAAAAGCTGTCAGAGAAAGAGCCTCCAGGCTGCCAGAAAAAAAAAAAAACTACTAGAGACAGAGCCTCCAGGTTGCCAGAAAGAACTGTACCTGAGACAGAGCCTCTAGGCTTAAAAATAATTATTGCCCATTACCAGTTCAACAGAAGAGAACAAGTGATACAATAATAATCTGGATTCAGTACAGACCACAATTGACTGATATACCATTAGTTAATAGACTGAAGGAATGTGTGATAGGACTAGTATGCCTGTATCACTGATGAAATAACTAGTTATATATCTTTCTCGGTCTTCTTACTTCCATTGACAAAGATCTGTTGTGTAACCCACTTTTCATTTTATGGAATGCTGCATTTGCCTGGGCTCCTACTATTCACCCCAGAGTTGTATCTTTTGTCCAATGTTATTAAATGTATATTATAATTTTGTAAGATGAGGGTTTCTGCTGACTTTTTTGTACGCCTTATTGACAAAAGTAAGACTCATGTGAACATGATTGACAAGTCTTGCCATTGTGAGGTCAGATTAAGTATTTGGGGTTTGATACAGCATCAGACATTGTAATGCTTGATTATTCTGCTGTCAGTCTCTTCAGTCCTTCTGTCACCATTTGGCTTTCTCTCTCTCTCTCTCTCATTTGTTTCTGTTTTTCCCTCTTCTCATGACCAGTAAGTCAGGTGTCAACAACTGGTTGATTGTGATCTGCCAGTAGACTACAAAAGATTTAGTAGATCTTTAAGTGACAGACGAGGGAAAAAAACAAGAAAGAATGTTTACACTAAGAAAATTTTGGTTTAGCCTTGTCTTGCCAGATTTTAAATGTGCAGTATCACCAGGATTAAAGGTACTTTTTCAGTCAAAACCCATCAGCCAGCTTACTGAAACTCACTTTATTTAAGAGCTGCTTAAGATAGGAATTTTATTTGACTGGTGTGAATGGGGAATGTGTGTGTTTACTGTGCTAGGCAGCTATCACTTACATCAAGAAAGTTAATGTTGAGAGACATTCTAAAACTGACAGATCTTTCACCTAGTTCTGTCGGCATGATGTTATGAACGTAGGTCTTTAGAGAGTTCAGTGGTTCTAATGTAGATATGTAGAGCTCCTAGGTTGCCTACCACTATTGAGGTATATTTTATCTGCCTGTGGTATTCTTAACATTATTCTATAAAACCACATCCTTGTTGCCTCCCAGTGCTTTTCTTGCTTGTTTACTGACTGTCCACCACTGACTTCCATATGAAGGATTGGTTCTGTATAACACTAAAGGTCTCTTTTAAAAAAAAAAAATTTTTTTTTACTTCCATTGACAAAGAGCTGGTGCATAAAATACTTTTTATTTTATAGAATGCTTTCCCATGGGCTTTTTCTACTCTTCACCCCCTTCTTCCAACTGGTGTTATTAGCGAGCTTACATATTTGAATCTATTGTTTTATTTACTTTGATGGTGCATTCTGGAGAATTCATTGTCTTGGATATGACCATAAACTTCTCTTGTTTGCTGTTTAGCATAAGACCTTTATTTTCAAATTGTATCACTATATTTGATTGGGTAAGTTGATTAGGCTGCTGGTACAAGACAGTCAAATATTGTTCAGTACTGTGGGGGGTTTGTTGTTACAGATTTCTGCTGGGGAGGTTTCTGCGCATGTCACTGTCACTTGTAACAATTAGGACCAAAATATCGAATCAGATCAATAAAATCAATAAGTTCCTGGGAGACTGTTGAAGTAACCAATGAAAATCAATACCCATGTTTCTTGTTTGGCAGTTAGCTTACTGTTTTCTTCTTCTTTATTTCCATTTTCATTGAAGTGTCACAGGTAGGGTTTATGGTTAGTTTCTGTTATAGTGCATGTATTGTGCTATGTTGTGCTTCTTGAAGATTTATCTATACCAACATTGCATGGTCAGTGTCAGACATGTTGTCTTGTTGGTTGTTGGTTTAGTGCGTGTTGGTTAGGAAATGGACCTCTACACCTCACGGTAGAAGAGGAACGACTAAGTAAGTAAGGTTAGGAAATGGAATAGGTTCGTGGGGTAGCTAGTTTAGCTGCTTCCTGAGCTACCATTTTCTGATTTATTTCTTACCCAGGTCCCTTCACTTACTCTTTCTGCTTGAGGTTGTAACACCACCTGCATGCATGCATACACACACTGTCTCACATAATCACACACACTGGTTTAATAAAGTGTGGTAATTCTTGTTTGTACTTGCTTTTTTTTTTAGAGTGACAGTAAGTCCCACACAAACATGTTGACATGTGGTTGTTGAGGCAAAAGTCATGAAGAAGAAAGAAACAGAGAGTACAAGTTGAAATGGTTTGCACCCGTAGAAAGCATCAATCCTGATATCACAGGAGCATGAGGATAGAACAGAACAAATGATAATCACACACGAGAAGATGGATTGATAGAAAAGATGGTCCATTACAGCGTGACAGCATGCCAGACCTCACTGTAAACATGAGAATGACAATTAGTTATGAATTCTCAGTAACGCATTATGTTTAAGCAGTGTATAAAACTGAAGATATTAAAATTTTTATTTTTGACTCATTTCTTAATATGCGTTCTCCACTACTTTCTTACTTGTTTCCTCATTTACTTGCAGACCCAGAATTTATACACGAAATCATTCATAAAAGCCTGTAAACTTCTGGGTCATTTTTAAAAAAAATGACCACGTCCAGTGAGGCAAATTATTTTTGGGGTTCTTAGTTGACTGTGTCCTTTCATGATTCACTCTCCCAGCCAAGTAATGGCATCGTTAGGAAATCCCTGGTTTAATTTCCCATTGAGCTTGTCACTTTTTTCTGTTGTCTTTCTGTCACGTGATTACCTGCTGTTTACCTGTATTTGTTTATTTATCACAAACTTCAGGATGACACTTGGTGACTGCAGCTTATAAATCAGCTTCAGGGACTGGTAAACGTGAGGCTTTTGTGGTGTTGGTGAAATAATAATACTTGTAACTTCATGTGAATGTGGTCAGTAGATATTCACAAGCTCTTATCTTGTTATCATTTGAACAGGTCGACTTGACCATACCCACCATGCTGCTGCAGTCCCCACTTCCTCATGCTTGGTAGTTACAGAGGTCCTCAGAGGTGATGCTAAGATGTCAGACCCCCATCTTCACAACCAAGGCCAGCCACATCAACAGGTGGCTGATGCTTTAGCCATGCAGACCAAGATTCCAAACTCATTCAGAGATGCATCAATAGCTCCTCCGAGGAAGCTTAGTGTGGACTTGATCAAAACTTACAAACATATCAATGATGTGAGTAGTTTGTGGTCAGTAGAATGTTTATGTAACAGATGTCAGTAGTATGTCAGTGTTGTAGATGTCAGTGGTATGTCAGTGTTGTAGATGTCAGTAGTATGTCAGTGTTGTAGATTTCATAAGTATGTCAGTGTTGTAGATGTCAGTGTTTTAGGTTTCAGTAGTACAAGGGCAGTCCAAAAAGAAACCAAACTTTAAAAATTTTTTTTTATTAATATGCTTACAACTTAATCAGACTTGTCTCCTTCAAAATATACCCCTCCTCTACTTATACACCGCTCCCAACGTGTTTTCCATTTCTGGAACGCATCCTGGAATTCGTTTTGTGGAATGGTGCTTAGGTCTCGTAGCAAATTTTTAGCAAATTTTCTTCTATCGTTTGAAATCGGCGACCTTTCAGGGTGGATTTCAACTTCGGGAATAAAAAAAAAGTCTGCAGGAGCCAAATCTGGAGAGTAGGGTGACTGCGGGACTAGAGTCATCCCGTGCTTTGCCAAAAATTCAGTGATAAGGAGCGACGAGTGATTGGGTGCATTGTCATGGTGCAGCATCCAGGTCTTGTTTCTCCACTCTTCAGGCCTCTTTCGTCGCACTGCCTCTCTCAAACAATTCAGGACATTCAAGTAAAACTGCCAACTTCTTCAGCAACTTCACTGACAGTTAGGTGACGATTTTCAAGAATCAAAGCACGCACTTTCTGAACGTGATCGTTGCCCGTTGACGTGGAAGGCCGTCCAGTTTTGGGGTCGTCTTTGATGGACGTTCTGCCCGATTTGAAACGTTGGTACCATTTGTAACACTGTGTGCGGCTTAAACAATCCTCTCCATAAGCTTGCTGCAACATCTGAAAAGTCTCGGTAAAAGTTTTTGCCAACTTCACACAGAATTTCACAGAAACACGTTGCTCTTCAAGATCCTTCATATTTCAATCTGTAAAAATCGCAAAAGGCACGGGAGACAACTTCACTCTACTGCATGTACTCGATGACTGATTCACGTGGCGTGATCAAGCAAGGGGGAGGCTAAAGCTCAAAGTCACCGCTACACACCACCACTATCGCGAGTCTACTGTGTTGGTTCGTTGGCGCCCTATTTAAGAAGTTCGGTTTCTTTTTGGACAGACCTCGTATATCAGTATAGCAGATGTCAGTAGTTTTTCAGTGTTGTAGATATCAGTATTGTAGATGTCAGTAGTATGTCAGTGTAGCAGATGTCAGTAGTATGTCAGTGTTGTAGATATCAGTATTGTAGATGTCATTAGTATGTCAGTGTTTTAGGTTTCAGTAGTATGTCAGTGTAGCAGATGTCAGTAGTATGTCAGTGTTGTAGATATCAGTATTGTAGATGTCAGTAGTTTTCAGTGTTTTAGGTTTCAGTAGTATGTCAGTGTAGCAGATGTCAGTAGTATGTCAGTGTTTTAGATGTCAGTGTAGCAGATGTCAGTAATATGTCAGTGTTGTAGATATCAGTATTGTAGATGTCAGTAGTATGTCAGTGTTTTAGATGTCAGTAGTATGTCAGTGTTGTAGATATCAGTGTGTGAATGTAGCAGACATCAGGTTTTATGTATGAGTATATTTTTTAAAGCAATAATTTCAGTGCAGAGTTCATTGGAAGCCATGGGAGCCGCGCTAGCGTAGTGGTTACAACACCGCTCTGGCGACCGGGTGATACAGGATCAAACCCGGGCGACGGCATTTGAGGATTTTTCGTCGACCGGGATTTGGACTGGATTAACTTGAGACCTGGCGAGAACATTTGAAGGAGTGTCGTCGACCAGGGACTGGCGGCTCCTGAGCCGACCCAGCTGCAATGGGTACCTCCGAAATCGGCGAGTATTTGCCTGAATGGCGAGGGACACCTGTCTCTGTACAAGAAATAAAGGGATACTCACGTAAAATCAATGTCAGGTTACACATAAAATAATAACCTGAGATTTCGCCTCGAGTATTAGCGGGCGTACGCAAAAAAAAAAAAAAAAAAAAAATTGGAAGCCATTGAGATTATGTCCCCCTATCTCTTCTCCATGTGTTTTTTGTGGTCTCCTCCCATTTCTGTAGAATATAGGGACTGCCTTATGATGGTATCAGCAGGTTTTTACACTAGCATCTTCTCCTGACTCTTGTTCCACTTGTATTTGTCTGGCTATCTTCATCAGGTCAGGGGAGTTATAGTAATGCTATTATGTAATATGTGAGATGGACATTTGTAGTGTTATCTTGTCATTTGTGAGATTGTCAAGTATAGTTTTTTGTCATATGTGAGATTGACATGTGTAGTGTCATCTTGTCATTTGTGACATTGTCAAGTATAGTTATCTTGTCATATGTAAGTTGGCAGTCATGGGGGAGCCACCCATTTGGCTCCTTGTGGGGCTGTTTTAGATGATGAGATTGCCAGTACTATGCGCAACCACTCATACAACATGTCAGAGGAAGCAGTAGAGTCTAGTTCTTTGATACGTCACAGTCCCCTGGGTTTATGTAGTCTGTTATGAGAGGCAAGTTTTAAACAAAAATATCTCAATCAAATCAAGTGCCTTTCCTATGTCAGTGCTGACTGTTTAGTTTTTTTATTTAATAGTACACCCCAAGAGACTACATCTTGTCCATGTTTCTAGAATCTAATGGCAGTGACGTTATTTTAGGTTTACTATGCCAAGAAGAAGCGGCGGGCAGCAGGAGCAGCCCAGGGAGAGGAGACGGGTAACAAAAAGGGGAAGGTCAATTCCCATATCTTTAATGATGGCTTTGATGACTGCAACCATGACTACATTGTCAACCCTGGAGAAAAGTGGATGGACCGTTATGAGATAGATTCCCTGATTGGGAAAGGATCTTTTGGGCAGGTTAGTTAATTTAAAAACAATATTGTCTTTCAAGTTTGTTAGAATAGTTCAATGGCCTCTTTAAAGAGGTTACCTCCAATAGGAACATAAATCTATCAGATAAGTAAGCAGATACAGAAAATGTTTTTCATCCAGGTAGGTTATCTCAGATATAAATTACCTTAATGTGAACACTTCTTCCTAAGTACTTGTTAATTGTTGGCCCTCTTAGTTGGAAACAGTAGATTATATGAATAATGACTTTTCATTCAGGGCTACTTATGTGTGTAACACACTGCTCCAGCTGATTGATTTGTGTGGACATGAACACTTTACACAGATAACGATAGGGCTCATGACATTTTGAAAAGATGACACATTTTAGACAGGGAAAAGCAATGCCCAAAGTTGAAAGTGTTTGTTCATTTATGAAACCTTACAGTGTTAGATCACTTTTCTTGACAGCTAGTCAAAAGAATCATTCATTGTGTACCAGTTTCTGAGTATTTCCTCATACAACAGTTTTGTGAGTGTGTGTTTATGTGAAATATTCTTTTGCTTCTCAGTTGACTCTGAACCCTAGACCTTCATATAGCACATGTCAAGTCATTCATAATGGCAAACTACTGAATGAAAAAATTGCCTAGAAAAATCACAAACAGCCAATAAAAGCTGGGGTTGATTGCCACGTCCTGTAAAGGATAAGCAACTAACAAGTCATTCTGTCTAGTGTTGTTGTGTAAAGTTGTTTCCATATCTTCTGTATTCTTGTTTATGTTAAGCAATCTATCTCTTAGATCTCTTTTCCACATAACTTTGGGTCTCACTTTATAACTTGTACCCTGGTATGGAAGAACGAAGGCTACTTTGATGCCATTAGCTGGTTTTTGTAATAATGTGTGTCCTGTCACAAAACACCAACTAGTTCTCTTCATCTCTTGTTCCACATGTACTTGTCTGGTTCTTTCCATCAGCCCCACAACCCTCAGTCATTAACACCATTGCTCCATCAGCCCCACAACTCTCAGTCATTAACATCATTGATCCATCAGCCCCACAACCCTCAGTCATTAACATCATTGTTCCATCAGCCCCACAACCCTCGGTCATTAACATCATTGTTCCATCAGCCCCACAACCCTCAGTCATTAACATCATTGCTCCATCAGCCCCACAACCATCAGTCATTAACACCATTGCTCCATCAGCCCCACAACCATCAGTCATTAACACCATTGCTCCATCAGCCCCACAACCATCAGTCATTAACACCATTGCTCCATCAGCCCCACAACCCTCAGTCATTAACATCATTGCTCCATCAGCCCCACAACCCTCAGTCATTAACATCATTGTTCCATCAGCCCCACAACCCTCAGTCATTAACACCATTGCTCCATCAGCCCCACAACCATCAGTCATTAACATCATTGCTCCATCAGCCCCACAACCCTCAGTCATTAACACCATTGCTCCATCAGCCCCACAACCCTCAGTCATTAACATCATTGCTCCATCAGCCCCACAACCCTCAGTCATTAACATCATTGCCCTGTCACAGCCTTAAATGTGAGCTCAACATATGTAGGAGTCATGACCGAGAAAGGCAAAGCAAAGAAATACATTGATGGACAGCATGGAAATAAACCAGGAAGAGTTCAGAGTAAACTGAAAAGAAGCTTAACAAGGATAGAGAGGGATAGATGTGGACTGAATGTGTGGCCAGCAACTCTAAAAACTTGGACAGTTAAAGAACGAACGAATTAACGTTATCTTCTTCTTCATGCACTTGGGACATCAGTTTTAATATGTGTAAAGAAAGCCTTGGTCAGCCTGAGTGTTTGTTAGTGTGTCTCAATAGTTTGTTCAGGAATGGTACTGATGTCTGCCATGTGTGCTTTCTCTGTTCCTCATATGTTCGGCATCTATGCAGCAGATGTTCAGCTGTCATTTTATCGGGGCTACAGTTATAGTCATCAGTATTTCCTATCTTTAACTTGTTGAATAAATGGTAACACAATCTGTTGTGGCCTGTGCAGAGTCTGAAATTTACCAGTTGTTCTCTTCTGCTGATCTGGTAATATACATCATTTTTCTGGTGCCCTTAATGCTATACTTGGAATAAAACTCTTGGCCTCTTCATAAGCTATGCTTGTATCAGGTTGTGGTAGCTTTCCACCTTCCTTTGCCAGTCTGTCAGCCTCTTCATTTACAAAGATATTGTAATAAGATTGTATCACAAAGCTTTTGAATTGCTGACATAGCTTGTGGAGTATTACTCATAGATCATCCAGATCTGCTTTATTCTGGCTGTTTAGCGCTGCAGTTACTGACAGCGGAGCTGTGAAGAAAGCTGCTTGTCTTTCTGTGCTTTCCTCTGTTATTTGCACTTATGATGCAGTATTCTAGTTCACTGCCTCCGCTTTTAAGTCACTTTAGAATTTTCCTGTTGCCACTGACAACTTTTGTTATGTATGGTTACTTAAACTTAAAGAAATATTCCTCAACCTCCATCTTCTGTTTTATGTTCAAAGGGCTGAGAATTAGTCGTGCAGGTGCATCTACAGTGATTACTCTGTATTCAATGTATTCCGTTTAAAACAAAAAAATGTAAGAAGCATATATGAGTGAGATATATTCTTTCAGCCGAGGATTATCTTCCAGGGTTGTTGTAATTCAGTTTTGTTTGGTGCTGCTGTTTTATTTGTATTTTTGATTTTTAAAATCTTGTTCTCTTCAAGATACTTGATAAAATTAGTCGTCTCATTGTCTCCCACAGAATCCCTGCCGCAATAATTGTCAACTTGTCTTAGCATTCTTGTTGTGTCTTGTATGGTTTGAAGTGATAGCTCTATCCAGCCAGGGAATGCTAAAATCTTGTGTTCATTCATTAGGTAGTGAAAGCATTTGACCTGGCAGACCAGGAACATGTGGCCATCAAAATCATTAAGAACAAGAAGCCATTCTTGAACCAGGCACAGATTGAGGTCCGGCTACTTGACCTCATGAATTTCATTGACAGAGACAATAAATATTATATAGGTAAGGTCATTTTGAAATTTTGCCTGACAGATGGAAAGACATTGACTTATATAATAAGTACTGTGTTGATGACATCATTCTTAGAAATGAAAAGACAGCAATTTAAAGAATAAATACTATATTGGTGAGGACATCGTGATGTGTGTCTTAGACATAGAAAGACTGTCTTGTTAGTGCTTGTTACAATGCTGTAAAATGTAGATAAAATTGTATAATATTAAGTACTAGTATTAAATAAAATTATTCAGTCATTAAATGTTTTATACAAATATTTCTGAATTTGTATACCTGTATTCTAACTGAACAACTCTTTTCTACAAAATATTCTTTACCATTTACACTGTCCAGTAAATAAGAAGAAAACTAAAATAGACATCAGGAGACTGCAAAACAGGGTGGGCAGGACTAGATTAAGGATACAGAGGTCACAGCAGTGGGATATTTATGGAAATCAAAAGAAATCAAGTCCAACACAAAAATCAGATTCCTGTACTCAAATCTATTGTATAAGCTATATCATGTTTCTTCTGAAGTATGGAGAACAACAAACATAACAGCCAGAAAGACACAGACTTTCATAAATGGTAGAATAGGATTGAAATGGTGTGACAAGGTCACCAATGTGGAACTTATGACAAGAACCAGACATGTACCAGTGGAGCTGGAGGTGAGTAGATGCTGGTGTTGGGTAGAACACACATGAAGAAAACCAGTGGACAACATTACAAGACAACACCCATTGGGGAATTCTCAGGTAAGAAAAATAGATAAAGATCAAAAACACGAGAAGGGAACTGGAGACAAATGTAGAAGCGTTAAAGATGACGTGAAAAGGCCTTGATTGAATGGCACAGGACAGGAGAGTGGGGCATGTTTTTGTTAGGACCTGTGCTCCACAGAAGGTGGAAGGTATTTATGATGATAGTGAGGATGATACACTGTAATACGTGATGAGGATGATACACTGTAATACATGATGAGGATGATACACTGTGTAATACATGATGAGGTTGATACACTGTGTAATACATGATGAGCATCGTACACTGTGTTGCGATGCAGTCAGATCTGCGTCTCCGATTTCGCTAGATTATATTTCCATTTCTCAGTTCAAGTCCAAGATTGTACTTTTAGACCAACTTGCCAATGAAAGTCAAAGTCTATTCTGGCTCTCAAATTAAACCAATGGTAAGCTCTTTCGAACTATGTAGGTCGGGGTGTTAAATCATTACTCTCCCCCGCATGTTTTAAAATATCAATTGTAAAATTTAAACTCGTGACCTCTTTCAAATATGGCAGTAGTACTTCCGATTGTATTCGTGCAAACTCACAAACACAGTCAACTTATTTCCTGGCTAATACCTTCCGCCCATATTGTCTCCTCTGACAGGTTATCTGTAATATTGATACAGAGATGGTCCAGCGGAAGTGATTACATATTATCACCTGTGTTTACGCGTACATCTACCAGACAGATTTCTTTCCGTTGATTGGGCGAGACCACCTGTGTCAACAATGACCCATCTACCAGACGGATTTCTTTCCGTTGATTGGGCGAGACCACCTGTGTCAACAATGACCGTCTCTATGAAAGGTGGCTAGACGACTTAAGTGATAAACATATTATCCGCTGACCTGTCTAATTAGCCTTGTGTTACTATGATTCAACTGGCGAAACGTAAACAAGTCTAGGGAGTGGTCAGAGCAAAAAATGTAAGTGCATAAAATATGCCAAATAATAGGACGATCGATGAGGAAAATGAAGAAATTAAATGATACTGCCGGAGAGAACGACAGTTATGAAAAGTGCACAACTGATTTCATCACAATGAGGTTGATACACTATGTAATACACTATAAGCCTGGCCAAAAAACTAAAAATCGTTGCTTTGTAGAACTTATATATTTACATTGTTTATTTCAGTACATTAACTCTTAGTATACGAGCTAATTTCATGACTACCTTTACAGATTTTGCAATAAACAATTTATTTATAAAGATAACATAAGTTTAATACAGGGTGTCCATAAAGTCTCTTTCATCATCATCATCAGTTGCCATCTCCACAACGAAGGTTGGCTGTAATGGATCTCCAACGTCTTCTGTCTCTTGTCTTGATGGTGCACTCTGATAGACTCTTTCCTGTCCATCTCTTGATGTTGTCTTCCCACTTATAGCGCTGTCTTCCCCTTGCACGTTTGCCTTCAACTCTCCCTTCTGTTATGGTCTTCTGCAAGGTGTTATGCCTTTTTATGTGGCCAAAGTATTTTAGCTGTCGAACTTTGACCTCCCTCATTAGTTCTCTTTTCATACCTAGATTTTCTAGGACCTCCTTATTTGTTTTCATCTCTTTCCATGAGATACGCCCCATTCTTCTATATATCCACATTTCAAGAGCCTCAATTCTTTCTTCCAACTGCTTATTCATCGTCCATGTTTCTGCACCATACAGAAATGCAGAATATATATAACACTTTATGATTCTCAGTTTTAATTTGTGAGATAACTGTTTGGATGTCAGTATATGTTTCATGTTGTTGAATGTAGCTTTGGCCATTCCTATTCTCTTCTTGATTTCTGTTTCACGTCTGCCATCTTCTGTTATTATATGACCGAGATATACGTAGCTCTTGACTTGTTCCAGGATTTCCCCATTTACGCTTATCTTTAATGTGGGTTTATCGTCTGTTTTGCTAATTATCATAGTTTTTGTTTTCTCAATATTAATGTCGAGTCCATATTCATGACTTATACTGTTCACTTGCTTCACTAGTTCTTGTAACTCCTGTTCGCTTTCAGCTAACAACACGGTATCATCTGCATATCTAAGGTTGTTTATTGACCTTCCACTGATGTTCAGTCCTGGTATTTCCTGTATCTGTTTGAAAATTTTTTCGGTGTATTTGGTTCTCCTCTCTTTATCTAGCTCATGTATGGCTCCTCGAATACCGCTTGTGTACGGCGGTGGCCACATCCCGGGCAACAGTCTTGGCTGACTGGCTAAACTACATGGGTGGAGTAGGAGCAATCTTACTCAAGGGAATGTCCATCCCTAGTACACAAAGACTGAGACGGTGAGTGAGGCGGAGGAATCTGAGAAGATCAACGGCTCGCAAAGCGAAACAGCAAAGTGTGTGGCGCACTAGAGGCGTGTCGGACATAGAAAAAGACAATGGCTAGCCACCGTGGAAGAGATTGGGGCCTTACCACGTACTTCCTACAGAACGTAATGGGATCACAACAACAAGATAAAGTCTCTTTACAATTTAACAAATTTATTACAAAGGCAATTGATGAGATATCTTAATCAGATTTGTTCTATATACTCAGTGGTTATCAAAGTTTTTAATCACATACCTTTATCGTATTTCAAGTACCCTGTTGATGAAAGAGGTACTGTTAAATGAACCCCTAAAAAAATGGCTACTCCTCAAGAGAAAGCACAATGTGTATCATGGTTTATTGAAACAAAATCGGATAGGCAGACTCAGCGAAACTACAGAACTAAGTATGGAAGAGATCCACCGTCACGTCCGTCAATTCGTGCATGGCACAAGAAATTTATGGAGACGGGGACAGTGTTGGATAAAGGGAGGAGTGGACGACCAAAAACATCGAGCGTGTAAGATAAGCCTTTTATCATTCTCCCACAAAGTCCATCCGTACTGCTGCCAGACAGTTAGAGCTAACAAGTTCAACAGTGCACAAAGTCCTACACAAGAACTTGCGATTGTACGCTTACAAAGTGCAACTCTTACAGGCACTCGAGCCAAATGATAAACCAAGATGAAAAGAGTTTGCAGTTAACATGCTGGAACGAATTTCTGAGGATGAAACGTTCCTTACCCGAGTTTGTTTTAGTGATGAGGCAACCTTTCATGTTTCAGGGAAACTGAACACACATAATGTGAGAATCTGGGGATCAGAACACCCTCATGTGACTAGGGAACTTCACCGAGATAGTCCAAAGGTGAATGATACCATTGATGAGGCTATGCTACAGCGAACATGGCAAGAAATCGAGTACCGTCTTGATGTGCTTCGTGCAACTAATGGTGCCTATATAGAGGTGTATTAAATGAGGCAAAAAAAAACTTCAATATCTACTTCTCATTTTGTAATAATTTCCAGATATTTGTCTTTTCATTTGCCTTTGTAATAAATTTGTTAAATTGTAAAGAGACTTTATGGACACCCTGTATATCAAAATGTGAAGAAATGAAACCCCTATATCATGCACATAACTAAATTGTTCAGTGGTTTTAAACATGCATTCACCTATAAATTTTCGCTATTGACGGGGGTCGATCATCGGCCTCTCTAAGAGGCCGCTCGTATACTAAGAGTTAATGTTTGTAAAATATCACTCAGTATTTCTTGTACCACCACCGTTTCATCCAGTTTACACTATTTTATTTCAGTTCGCTTGAAGAGAAACTTCATGTTCCGTAACCACTTGTGCCTTGTGTTTGAGCTGTTGTCGTACAATCTTTATGACCTGCTGAGAAATACCAACTTTCGAGGGGTCTCGCTCAACTTGACTCGCAAATTTGCACAGCAATTGTGCACGGCTCTGCTGTTCCTCGCCACACCAGAGCTAAATATTATTCACTGTGATCTGAAGCCAGAAAACATTCTCCTGTGCAACCCGAAACGAAGCGCCATCAAAATTGTTGACTTTGGCAGTTCCTGCCAGATTGGACAACGAGTGAGTATATTGTTGCGGAGGATTACTTTTGTGATAATAATTAACATTTGAACAACTAGGTATTCTTTGTTATTGATATGCTTGATGAAGATGGATTTTGAGGGCTGTTTAAATTATACTATTGTTTAAATTATGTATTATTATATAGTTACATTATTATTGGTATTTAAATTCATGATGTTATAATTATATTGCATTTAAAATAAACCATGTATGTACTTTTAACATGGTGTGAATGTGTGATCGTTATGCCTGTGTATTAGAAATTAACAATAGTTTCTTTTTGTTTACTACTTTGGAGGCTTTTTACTGATCTAAACTCTTTTGGAGGGAGATTTCTTCTGATCAGCGCTGTGTTGAAGGCTTTCTCCTGATCTACACTCTTTTGGAGACTTTCTCCTGATCTACACTCTTTTGGAGACTTTCTCCTGATCTACATTCCTTTGGAGACTTTCTCCTGATCTACACTCTTTTGGAGGGAGATTTCTTCTGATCAGCGCTGTGTTGAAGGCTTTCTCCTGATCTACACTCTTTTGGAGACTTTCTCCTGATCTACACTCTTTTGGAGACTTTCTCCTGATCTACATTCCTTTGGAGACTTTCTCCTGATCTACACTCTTTTGGAGGGAGATTTCTTCTGATCAGCGCTGTGTTGAAGGCTTTCTCCTGATCTACACTCTTTTGGAGACTTTCTCCTGATCTACACTCTTTTGGAGACTTTCTCCTGATCTACATTCCTTTGGAGACTTTCTCCTGATCTACACTCTTTTGGAGGGAGATTTCTTCTGATCAGCGCTGTGTTGAAGGCTTTCTCCTGATCATTAAAAACTAGATTGCATGTTTCCTTATTGTGTCTCCTGTCCAATGTCGGTGTCTTTATTGTAAAGAGATGTTGAAATGATATGAACATCAGAGGCACTGAATAGAAGAAAACGCACACCGTCATCAATAAATGCACTGTGGAGATTTGAACCAGGTCTATCCAGGTTATGCCAAGATTATAATATACATTCAGAATAAAGTAAGAAAGAGCACATTGGATAAAAGAGAAATAGAAGGAATTGGCACTGTTGAGATTTGAACTGGGTCCATTGAGGAAATTGACCAGCTAAAAACACTTTAGCTGTTTTAAGTAGCTTTTAATGTGTATCTGTGTCCATTAGAGAACTGCCTTCCAGGCTGAAAAGTATCTTGTTTCCTGAAGATCTGCTTAAGGGATGCCAGAGATATACGTATCTTCTACCTGTCTGTCATGCATGGGGGCATATCTGAAGTCATCCTTATCGTAGAAGATACGTATGTTGAAGTGAACCTCTGTCTGTGAGGCTGATTACACCCTCATTGACTCTTGAAATCATCCACACATTTCCAGGGATTCCTTCTAAATGGTTAACAATACAAAATAATCAGCTTTTTTTTGGAAAAAAAAAACACAATTGTACTTGCCAAACCATAGATTCATGGCCACATAGCATTGCAAATTCTCGCGAGGCCCATTGTGTCTTGGTTTGATATCTGCTTATTAATAACAGACAGGTGTCAGGGGCTTGCTGATCCTCGCCAGACAATATCACATTACAGAATCCAGGCTTTTCCTGGTGGGCTTTCTGCAATTCCGAAAAGCATGCTGGTGATATGTAGCATGTAATCCCCAGCTTGGCTGCAATTATAAGTCAACCAGGTCAAAGCCAAAGAGTTGTGTCTGGGGTTCAAGTGACTTCTTCAAGCTCAATTTGCAATGCTAGGTTCTCAACAAGTTTCACCACAGAAGGAATCCCTGGAAATGTGTGGATGATTTCAAGAGTCAATGAGGGTGTAATCAGCCTCACAGACAGAGGTTCACTTCAACATATGTATATTATCGAATTGTGTATAGCTTGTGGTCAGATAAGGATGACTTCAGATATGCCCCCATGCATGACAGACAGGTAGAAGATACGTATATCTCTGGCATCCCTTAAGCAGATCTTCAGGAACAAGATACTTTTCAGCCTGGAAGGCAGTTCTCTAATGGACACAGATACACATTAAAAGCTACTTAAAACAGCTAAAGTGTTTTTAGCTGGTCAATTTCCTCAATGGACCCAGTTCAAATCTCAACAGTGCCAATTCCTTCTATTTCTCTTTTATCCAATGTGCTCTTTCTTACTTTATTCTGAATGTATATTATAATCTTGGCATAACCTGGATAGACCTGGTTCAAATCTCCACAGTGCATTTATTGATGACGGTGTGCGTTTTCTTCTATTCAGTGCCTCTGATGTTCATATCATTTCAACATCTCTTTACAATAAAGACACCGACATTGGACAGGAGACACAATAAGGAAACATGCAATCTAGTTTTTAATGATCAGGAGAAAGCCTTCAACACAGCGCTGATCAGAAGAAATCTCCCTCCAAAAGAGTGTAGATCAGGAGAAAGTCTCCAAAGGAATGTAGATCAGGAGAAAGTCTCCAAAAGAGTGTAGATCAGGAGAAAGTCTCCAAAAGAGTGTAGATCAGGAGAAAGCCTTCAACACAGCGCTGATCAGAAGAAATCTCCCTCCAAAAGAGTGTAGATCAGGAGAAAGTCTCCAAAGGAATGTAGATCAGGAGAAAGTCTCCAAAAGAGTGTAGATCAGGAGAAAGTCTCCAAAAGAGTGTGTAGATCAGGAGAAAGCCTTCAACACAGCGCTGATCAGAAGAAATCTCCCTCCAAAAGAGTGTAGATCAGGAGAAAGTCTCCAAAGGAATGTAGATCAGGAGAAAGTCTCCAAAAGAGTGTAGATCAGGAGAAAGTCTCCAAAAGAGTGTAGATCAGGAGAAAGCCTTCAACACAGCGCTGATCAGAAGAAATCTCCCTCCAAAAGAGTTTAGATCAGTAAAAAGCCTCCAAAGTAGTAAACAAAAAGAAACTATTGTTAATTTCTAATACACAGGCATAACGATCACACATTCACACCATGTTAAAAGTACATACATGGTTTATTTTAAATGCAATATAATTATAACATCATGAATTTAAATACCAATAATAATGTAACTATATAATAATACATAATTTAAACAATAGTATAATTTAAACAGCCCTCAAAATCCATCTTCATCAAGCATATCAATAACAAAGAATACCTAGTTGTTCAAATGTTAATTATTATCACAAAAGTAATCCTCCGCAACAATATACTCACTCGTTGTCCAATCTGGCAGGAACTGCCAAAGTCAACAATTTTGATGGCGCTTCGTTTCGGGTTGCACAGGAGAATGTTTTCTGGCTTCAGATCACAGTGAATAATATTTAGCTCTGGTGTGGCGAGGAACAGCAGAGCCGTGCACAATTGCTGTGCAAATTTGCGAGTCAAGTTGAGCGAGACCCCTCGAAAGTTGGTATTTCTCAGCAGGTCATAAAGATTGTACGACAACAGCTCAAACACAAGGCACAAGTGGTTACGGAACATGAAGTTTCTCTTCAAGCGAACTGAAATAAAATAGTGTAAACTGGATGAAACGGTGGTGGTACAAGAAATACTGAGTGATATTTTACAAACATTAACTCTTAGTATACGAGCGGCCTCTTAGAGAGGCCGATGATCGACCCCCGTCAATAGCGAAAATTTATAGGTGAATGCATGTTTAAAACCACTGAACAATTTAGTTATGTGCATGATATAGGGGTTTCATTTCTTCACATTTTGATATACAGGGTGTCCATAAAGTCTCTTTACAATTTAACAAATTTATTACAAAGGCAAATGAAAAGACAAATATCTGGAAATTATTACAAAATGAGAAGTAGATATTGAAGTTTTTTTTTGCCTCATTTAATACACCTCTATATAGGCACCATTAGTTGCACGAAGCACATCAAGACGGTACTCGATTTCTTGCCATGTTCGCTGTAGCATAGCCTCATCAATGGTATCATTCACCTTTGGACTATCTCGGTGAAGTTCCCTAGTCACATGAGGGTGTTCTGATCCCCAGATTCTCACATTATGTGTGTTCAGTTTCCCTGAAACATGAAAGGTTGCCTCATCACTAAAACAAACTCGGGTAAGGAACGTTTCATCCTCAGAAATTCGTTCCAGCATGTTAACTGCAAACTCTTTTCATCTTGGTTTATCATTTGGCTCGAGTGCCTGTAAGAGTTGCACTTTGTAAGCGTACAATCGCAAGTTCTTGTGTAGGACTTTGTGCACTGTTGAACTTGTTAGCTCTAACTGTCTGGCAGCAGTACGGATGGACTTTGTGGGAGAATGATAAAAGGCTTATCTTACACGCTCGATGTTTTTGGTCGTCCACTCCTCCCTTTATCCAACACTGTCCCCGTCTCCATAAATTTCTTGTGCCATGCACGAATTGACGGACGTGACGGTGGATCTCTTCCATACTTAGTTCTGTAGTTTCGCTGAGTCTGCCTATCCGATTTTGTTTCAATAAACCATGATACACATTGTGCTTTCTCTTGAGGAGTAGCCATTTTTTTAGGGGTTCATTTAACAGTACCTCTTTCATCAACAGGGTACTTGAAATACGATAAAGGTATGTGATTAAAAACTTTGATAACCACTGAGTATATAGAACAAATCTGATTAAGATATCTCATCAATTGCCTTTGTAATAAATTTGTTAAATTGTAAAGAGACTTTATCTTGTTGTTGTGATCCCATTACGTTCTGTAGGAAGTACGTGGTAAGGCCCCAATCTCTTCCACGGTGGCTAGCCATTGTCTTTTTCTATGTCCGACACGCCTCTAGTGCGCCACACACTTTGCTGTTTCGCTTTGCGAGCCGTTGATCTTCTCAGATTCCTCCGCCTCACTCACCGTCTCAGTCTTTGTGTACTAGGGATGGACATTCCCTTGAGTAAGATTGCTCCTACTCCACCCATGTAGTTTAGCCAGTCAGCCAAGACTGTTGCCCGGGATGTGGCCACCGCCGTACACAAGCGGTATTCGAGGAGCCATACATGAGCTAGATAAAGAGAGGAGAACCAAATACACCGAAAAAATTTTCAAACAGATACAGGAAATACCAGGACTGAACATCAGTGGAAGGTCAATAAACAACCTTAGATATGCAGATGATACCGTGTTGTTAGCTGAAAGCGAACAGGAGTTACAAGAACTAGTGAAGCAAGTGAACAGTATAAGTCATGAATATGGACTCGACATTAATATTGAGAAAACAAAAAAACTATGATAATTAGCAAAACAGACGATAAACCCACATTAAAGATAAGCGTAAATGGGGAAATCCTGGAACAAGTCAAGAGCTACGTATATCTCGGTCATATAATAACAGAAGATGGCAGACGTGAAACAGAAATCAAGAAGAGAATAGGAATGGCCAAAGCTACATTCAACAACATGAAACATATACTGACATCCAAACAGTTATCTCACAAATTAAAACTGAGAATCATAAAGTGTTATATATATATTCTGCATTTCTGTATGGTGCAGAAACATGGACGATGAATAAGCAGTTGGAAGAAAGAATTGAGGCTCTTGAAATGTGGATATATAGAAGAATGGGGCGTATCTCATGGAAAGAGATGAAAACAAATAAGGAGGTCCTAGAAAATCTAGGTATGAAAAGAGAACTAATGAGGGAGGTCAAAGTTCGACAGCTAAAATACTTTGGCCACATAAAAAGGCATAACACCTTGCAGAAGACCATAACAGAAGGGAGAGTTGAAGGCAAACGTGCAAGGGGAAGACAGCGCTATAAGTGGGAAGACAACATCAAGAGATGGACAGGAAAGAGTCTATCAGAGTGCACCATCAAGACAAGAGACAGAAGACGTTGGAGATCCATTACAGCCAACCTTCGTTGTGGAGATGGCAACTGATGATGATGATGAAAGAGACTTTATGGACACCCTGTATTAAACTTATGTTATCTTTATAAATAAATTGTTTATTGCAAAATCTGTAAAGGTAGTCATGAAATTAGCTCGTATACTAAGAGTTAATGTACTGAAATAAACAATGTAAATATATAAGTTCTACAAAGCAACGATTTTTAGTTTTTTGGCCAGGCTTATAGTGTATTACATAGTGTATCAATCACCTCATTGTGATGAAAATCAGTTGTGCACTTTTCATAACTGTCGTTCTCTCCGGCAGTATCAATTCATTTCTTCATTTTCCTCATCGATCGTCCTATTATTTGGCATATTTTATGCACTTACATTTTTTGCTCTGACCACTCCCTAGACTTGTTTACGTTTCGCCAGTTGAATCATAGTAACACAAGGCTAATTAGACAGGTCAGCGGATAATATGTTTATCACTTAAGTCGTCTAGCCACCTTTCATAGAGACGGTCATTGTTGACACAGGTGGTCTCGCCCAATCAACGGAAAGAAATCCGTCTGGTAGATGGGTCATTGTTGACACAGGTGGTCTCGCCCAATCAACGGAAAGAAATCTGTCTGGTAGATGTACGCGTAAACACAGGTGATAATATGTAATCACTTCCGCTGGACCATCTCTGTATCAATATTACAGATAACCTGTCAGAGGAGACAATATGGGCGGAAGGTATTAGCCAGGAAATAAGTTGACTGTGTTTGTGAGTTTGCACGAATACAATCGGAAGTACTACTGCCATATTTGAAAGAGGTCACGAGTTTAAATTTTACAATTGATATTTTAAAACATGCGGGGGAGAGTAATGATTTAACACCCCGACCTACATAGTTCGAAAGAGCTTACCATTGGTTTAATTTGAGAGCCAGAATAGACTTTGACTTTCATTGGCAAGTTGGTCTAAAAGTACAATCTTGGACTTGAACTGAGAAATGGAAATATAATCTAGCGAAATCGGAGACGCAGATCTGACTGCATCGCAACACAGTGTACGATGCTCATCATGTATTACACAGTGTATCAACCTCATCATGTATTACACAGTGTATCATCCTCATCATGTATTACAGTGTATCATCCTCATCACGTATTACAGTGTATCATCCTCACTATCATCATAAATACCTTCCACCTTCTGTGGAGCACAGGTCCTAACAAAAACATGCCCCACTCTCCTGTCCTGTGCCATTCAATCAAGGCCTTTTCACGTCATCTTTAACGCTTCTACATTTGTCTCCAGTTCCCTTCTCGTGTTTTTGATCTTTATCTATTTTTCTTACCTGAGAATTCCCCAATGGGTGTTGTCTTGTAATGTTGTCCACTGGTTTTCTTCATGTGTGTTCTACCCAACACCAGCATCTACTCACCTCCAGCTCCACTGGTACATGTCTGGTTCTTGTCATAAGTTCCATTGGTGACCTTGTCACACCATTTCAATCCTATTCTACCATTTATGAAAGTCTGTGTCTTTCTGGCTGTTATGTTTGTTGTTCTCCATACTTCAGAAGAAACATGATATAGCTTATACAATAGATTTGAGTACAGGAATCTGATTTTTGTGTTGGACTTGATTTCTTTTGATTTCCATAAATATCCCACTGCTGTGACCTCTGTATCCTTAATCTAGTCCTGCCCACCCTGTTTTGCAGTCTCCTGATGTCTATTTTAGTTTTCTTCTTATTTACTGGACAGTGTAAATGGTAAAGAATATTTTGTAGAAAAGAGTTGTTCAGTTAGAATACAGGTATACAAATTCAGAAATATTTGTATAAAACATTTAATGACTGAATAATTTTATTTAATACTAGTACTTAATATTATACAATTTTATCTACATTTTACAGCATTGTAACAAGCACTAACAAGACAGTCTTTCTATGTCTAAGACACACATCACGATGTCCTCACCAATATAGTATTTATTCTTTAAATTGCTGTCTTTTCATTTCTAAGAATGATGTCATCAACACAGTACTTATTATATAAGTCAATGTCTTTCCATCTGTCAGGCAAAATTACAAAATGACCTTACCTATATAATAGTTATTGTCTCTGTCAATGACATTCATGAGGTCAAGTAGCCGGCCCTCAATCTGTGCCTGGTTCAAGAATGGCTTCCCTTGTTCTTAATGATTTTGATGGCCACATGTTCCTGGTCTGCCAGGTCAAATGCTTTCACTACCTAATGAATGAACACAAGATTTTAGCATTCCCTGGCTGGATAGAGCTATCACTTCAAACCATACAAGACACAACAAGAATGCTAAGACAAGTTGACAATTATTGCGGCAGGGATTCTGTGGGAGACAATGAGACGACTAATTTTATCAAGTATCTTGAAGAGAACAAGATTTAAAAAATCAAAAATACAAATAAAACAGCAGCACCAAACAAAACTGAATTACAACAACCCTGGAAGATAATCCTCGGCTGAAAGAATATATCTCACTCATATATGCTTCTTACATTTTTTTGTTTTAAACGGAATACATTGAATACAGAGTAATCACTGTAGATGCACCTGCACGACTAATTCTCAGCCCTTTGAACATAAAACAGAAGATGGAGGTTGAGGAATATTTCTTTAAGTTTAAGTAACCATACATAACAAAAGTTGTCAGTGGCAACAGGAAAATTCTAAAGTGACTTAAAAGCGGAGGCAGTGAACTAGAATACTGCATCATAAGTGCAAATAACAGAGGAAAGCACAGAAAGACAAGCAGCTTTCTTCACAGCTCCGCTGTCAGTAACTGCAGCGCTAAACAGCCAGAATAAAGCAGATCTGGATGATCTATGAGTAATACTCCACAAGCTATGTCAGCAATTCAAAAGCTTTGTGATACAATCTTATTACAATATCTTTGTAAATGAAGAGGCTGACAGACTGGCAAAGGAAGGTGGAAAGCTACCACAACCTGATACAAGCATAGCTTATGAAGAGGCCAAGAGTTTTATTCCAAGTATAGCATTAAGGGCACCAGAAAAATGATGTATATTACCAGATCAGCAGAAGAGAACAACTGGTAAATTTCAGACTCTGCACAGGCCACAACAGATTGTGTTACCATTTATTCAACAAGTTAAAGATAGGAAATACTGATGACTATAACTGTAGCCCCGATAAAATGACAGCTGAACATCTGCTGCATAGATGCCGAACATATGAGGAACAGAGAAAGCACACATGGCAGACATCAGTACCATTCCTGAACAAACTATTGAGACACACTAACAAACACTCAGGCTGACCAAGGCTTTCTTTACACATATTAAAACTGATGTCCCAAGTGCATGAAGAAGAAGATAACGTTAATTCGTTCGTTCTTTAACTGTCCAAGTTTTTAGAGTTGCTGGCCACACATTCAGTCCACATCTATCCCTCTCTATCCTTGTTAAGCTTCTTTTCAGTTTACTCTGAACTCTTCCTGGTTTATTTCCATGCTGTCCATCAATGTATTTCTTTGCTTTGCCTTTCTCGGTCATGACTCCTACATATGTTGAGCTCACATTTAAGGCTGTGACAGGGCAATGATGTTAATGACTGAGGGTTGTGGGGCTGATGGAGCAATGATGTTAATGACTGAGGGTTGTGGGGCTGATGGAGCAATGGTGTTAATGACTGAGGGTTGTGGGGCTGATGGAGCAATGATGTTAATGACTGATGGTTGTGGGGCTGATGGAGCAATGGTGTTAATGACTGAGGGTTGTGGGGCTGATGGAACAATGATGTTAATGACTGAGGGTTGTGGGGCTGATGGAGCAATGATGTTAATGACTGAGGGTTGTGGGGCTGATGGAGCAATGGTGTTAATGACTGATGGTTGTGGGGCTGATGGAGCAATGGTGTTAATGACTGATGGTTGTGGGGCTGATGGAGCAATGGTGTTAATGACTGATGGTTGTGGGGCTGATGGAGCAATGATGTTAATGACTGAGGGTTGTGGGGCTGATGGAACAATGATGTTAATGACCGAGGGTTGTGGGGCTGATGGAACAATGATGTTAATGACTGAGGGTTGTGGGGCTGATGGATCAATGATGTTAATGACTGAGAGTTGTGGGGCTGATGGAGCAATGGTGTTAATGACTGAGGGTTGTGGGGCTGATGGAAAGAACCAGACAAGTACATGTGGAACAAGAGATGAAGAGAACTAGTTGGTGTTTTGTGACAGGACACACATTATTACAAAAACCAGCTAATGGCATCAAAGTAGCCTTCGTTCTTCCATACCAGGGTACAAGTTATAAAGTGAGACCCAAAGTTATGTGGAAAAGAGATCTAAGAGATAGATTGCTTAACATAAACAAGAATACAGAAGATATGGAAACAACTTTACACAACAACACTAGACAGAATGACTTGTTAGTTGCTTATCCTTTACAGGACGTGGCAATCAACCCCAGCTTTTATTGGCTGTTTGTGATTTTTCTAGGCAATTTTTTCATTCAGTAGTTTGCCATTATGAATGACTTGACATGTGCTATATGAAGGTCTAGGGTTCAGAGTCAACTGAGAAGCAAAAGAATATTTCACATAAACACACACTCACAAAACTGTTGTATGAGGAAATACTCAGAAACTGGTACACAATGAATGATTCTTTTGACTAGCTGTCAAGAAAAGTGATCTAACACTGTAAGGTTTCATAAATGAACAAACACTTTCAACTTTGGGCATTGCTTTTCCCTGTCTAAAATGTGTCATCTTTTCAAAATGTCATGAGCCCTATCGTTATCTGTGTAAAGTGTTCATGTCCACACAAATCAATCAGCTGGAGCAGTGTGTTACACACATAAGTAGCCCTGAATGAAAAGTCATTATTCATATAATCTACTGTTTCCAACTAAGAGGGCCAACAATTAACAAGTACTTAGGAAGAAGTGTTCACATTAAGGTAATTTATATCTGAGATAACCTACCTGGATGAAAAACATTTTCTGTATCTGCTTACTTATCTGATAGATTTATGTTCCTATTGGAGGTAACCTCTTTAAAGAGGCCATTGAACTATTCTAACAAACTTTAAAAACAATATTGTTTTTTAAATTAACTAACCTGCCCAAAAGATCCTTTCCCAATCAGGGAATCTATCTCATAACGGTCCATCCACTTTTCTCCAGGGTTGACAATGTAGTCATGGTTGCAGTCATCAAAGCCATCATTAAAGATATGGGAATTGACCTTCCCCTTTTTGTTACCGTCTCCCTCTCCCTGGGCTGCTCCTGCTGCCCGCCGCTTCTTCTTGGCATAGTAAACCTAAAAAATAACGTCACTGCCATTAGATTCTAGAAAAACATGGACAAGATGTAGTCTCTTGGGGTGTACTATTAAATAAAAAAACTTAAAACAGTCAGCAACTGACATAGGAAAGGCACTTGATTTGATTGAGATATTTTTGTTTAAAAACCTTGCCTCTCATAACAGACTACATAAACCCAGGGGACTGTGACGTATCAAAGAACTAGACTCTACTGCTTCCTCTGACATGTTGTATGAGTGGTTGCGCATAGTACTGGCAATCTCATCATCTAAAACAGCCCCACAAGGAGCAAAAATGGGTGGCTCCCCATGACTGCCAACTTACATATGTGACAAGATAACTATACTTGACAATGTCACAAATGACAAGATGACATACACATGTCAATCTCACATATGACAAAAAACTATACTTGACAATCTCACAAATGACAAGATAAACACTACATGTGTCCATCTCACATATTTCTTAATAGCATTACTATAACTCCCCTGACCTGATGAAGATAGCCAGACAAATACAAGTGGAACAAGAGTCAGGAGAAGATCTGCTAGTGTAAAAACCTGCTGATACCATCATAAGGCAGTCCCTATATTCTACAGAAAATGGGAGAGACCACAAAAAAACACATGGAGAAGAGATAGGGGGACATAATCTCAATGGCTTCCAATTTTTTTTTTTTTTTTTTTTTTTCGTACGCCCGCTAATACTCGAGGCGAAATCCTCAGGTTATTATTTTATGTGTAAACCTGACATTGATTTTACGTGAGTATCCCTTTATTTCTTGTACAGAGACAGGTGTCCCTCGCCATTCAGGCAAATACTCGCCGATTTCGGAGGTACCCATTGCAGCTGGGTCGGCTCAGGAGCCGCCAGTCCCTGGTCGACGACACTCCTTCAAATGTCCTCGCCAGGTCTCGAGTTAATCCAGTCCAAATCCCGGTCGACGAAAAATCCTCAAATGCCGTCGCCCGGGTTTGATCCTGTATCACCCGGTCGCCAGAGCGGTGTTGTAACCACTACGCTAGCGCGGCTCCCATGGCTTCCAATGAACTCTGCACTGAAATTATTGCTTTAAAAAATATACTCATACATAAAACCTGATGTCTGCTACATTCACACACTGATATCTACAACACTGACATACTACTGACATCTAAAACACTGACATACTGCTGACATCTACAATACTGACATCTAAAACACTGACATACTACTGACATCTGCTACACTGACATACTACTGAAACCTAAAACACTGAAAACTACTGACATCTACAATACTGATATCTACTACACTGACAAACTACTGACATCTGCTACACTGACATACTACTGAACCTAAAACACTGACATACTAATGACATCTACAATACTGATATCTACAACACTGACATACTACTGACATCTGCTACAACTGACATACTACTGACATCTACAATACTGAAATCTACAACACTAGAAAAAACTACTGACATTTGCTATACTGATATATACGAGGTCTGTCCAAAAAGACACCGAACTTCTTAAATAGGGGGCCAACGAGCTAACACAGCAGACTCGCGATAGTGGTGGTGTGTAGCGGTGACTTTGAGCTTTAGCCTCCCCCTTGCTTGATCACGCCACGTGAATCAGTCATCGAGTACATGCAGTAGAGTGAAGTTGTCTCCCGTGCCTTTTGCGGATTTTTACAGATTGAATTTATGAAGGATCTTGAAGAGCAACCGTGGATTTCTGTGAAATTCTGTGTGAAGGTTGGCAAAAACCTTTTACCGAGACTTTTCAGATGTTGCAGCAAGCTTATGGAAGAGGATTGTTTTAAGCCGCACACAGTGTTACAAATGGTAACCCACGTTTCAAATTCGTGGGCAGGAACGTCCATCAAAAGACGACCCCAAAACTGGACCGGCCTTCCACGTCAAACGTGGCAACGATCACGTTCAGAAAGTTAGCGTGCTTTGATTCTTGAAAATCGGTCACCTAAACTGTCAGTGAAGTTTGCTGAAGAAGTTGGGCAGTTTTACTTGAATGTCCTGAATTGTTTGAGAGAGGCTTGCAAGTGCGACGAAAGAAGGCCTGAAAGTGGAGAAACAATGACCTGATGCTGCACCATGACAATGCACCCACTCACTCGATCGCTCCTTATCACTTGAATTTTTGGCAAAGCACGGGATGACTCTAGTCCCGCAGTCACCCTACTCTCCAGATTTGGCTCCTGCAGACTTTTTTTTATTCCCGAAGTTGAAATCCACCCTGAAAGGTCGCCGATTTCAAACGATAGAAGAAAATTTGCTAAAAATTTGCTACGAGACCTAAGCACCATTCCACAAAACGAATTCCAGGATGCGTTCCAGAAATGGAAAACACGTTGGGAGCGGTGAGTATATAAGTAGAGGAGGGGTATAAATTTTGAAGGAGACAAGTCTAGATTAAGTTGTAAGCATAATAAATAAAAAAAAATTTTTTAAAGTTTGGTTTCTTTTTGGACTGCCCTTGTACTACTGAAACCTAAAACACGACATCTACAACACTGACATACTTATGAAAATCTACAAACACTGACCATACTACTGACATCTACAACACTGACATACCACTGACATCTACAACACTGACATACTACTGACATCTGTAACCTAAACACATTCTACTGACCACAAACTACTCACATCAATTGATATTGTCTGTAAGTTTTTTGATCAAGTCCACACTAAGCTTCCTCGGAGGAGCTATTGATGCATCTCTGAATGAGTTTGGAATCTTGGTCTGCATGGCTAAAAGCAATCAGCCACCATGTTGATGTGGCTGGCCTTGGTTCTGTGAAGATGGGGGGTCTGACATCATAGCATCACCTCTGAGGACCTCTGTAACTACCAAGCATGAGGAAGTGGGGACCGCAAGCAGCATGGAGGGGTCATGGTCCAAGTCGACCTGTTCAAATGATAACAAGATAAGAGCTTGTGAATATCTACTGACCACATTCACATGAAGTTTACAAGTATTATTATTTCACCAACACCACAAAAGCCTCACGTTTACCAGTCCCTGAAGCTGATTTAAAAGCAGCAGTCAACCAAGAGTGTCATCCTGAAGTTTGTGATTTAAATAAACAAATACAGGTAAACAGCAGGTAATCACGTGACAGAAAGACAACAGAAAAAAAGTGACAAGCTCAATGGGAAATTAAACCAGGGATTTCCTAACGATGCCATTACTTGGCTGGGAGAGTTGAATCATGAAAGGACACAGTCAACTAAGAACCCCAAAAATAATTTGCCTCACTGGACGTGGGTCATTTTTTATTTAAAAATGACCAGAAGTTTACAGGCTTTTATGAATGATTTCGTGTATAAATTCTGGGTCTGCAAGTAAAATGAGGAAACAAGTAAGAAAGTAGTGGAGAACGCATATTAAGAAATGAGTCAAAAAATAAAAATTTTAATATCTTCAGTTTTAATACACTGCTTAAACATAATGCGTTACTGAGAATTCATAACTAATTGTCATTCTCATGTTAAACAGTGAGGTCTGGCATGCTGTCCCACTGGCTGTAATGGACCATCTTTTCTATCAATCCATCTTCTCGTGTGTGATTATCATTTGTTCTGTTCTATCCTCATGCTCCTGTGATATCAGGATTGATGCTTTCTACGGGTGCAAACCATTTCAACTTGTACTCTCTGTTTCTTTCTTTTCTTCATGACTTTTGGGGGCCTCAACAACCACATGTCAACATGTTTGTGTGGGACTTACTGTCACTCTAAAAAAAAAAAAGCAAGTACAAACAAGAATTACCACACTTTATTAAACCAGTGTGTGTGAATTATGTGAGACAGTGTGTTGTATTGCATGCATGCAGGTGGTGTTTACATACCTCAAAGCAGAAAGAGTAAGTGAAGGGACCTGGGTAAGAAATAAATCAGAAAATGGTAGCTCAGGAAGCAGCTAAACTAGCTACCCCACCCCACGAACCTATTCCCATTTCCTAACCTTACTTACTTAGTCGTTTCCTCTTAATACCTACGCGTGAGGTGTAGAGGTCCATTTCCTAAACCAACAACCGCACTAAAACCAACAACCAACAAGACAACATGTCTGACCCTGACCATGCAATGTTGGTATAGATAAATCTTCAAGAAGCACAACATAGCACAATACATAGCACTAATAACAGAAACTAACCATAAACCCTACCTGTGACACTTCAATGAAAATGGAAATAAAGAAGAAGAAAACAGTAAGCTAAACTGCCAAACAAGAAACATGGGTATTATTCGATTTTCATTGGTTACTTCAACAGTCTCCCAGGAACTTATTGATTTTATTGAATCTGATTCGAATATTTGGTCCTAATTGTTACAAGTGACAGTGACATGCGCAGAAACCTCCCCAGACAGAAATCTGTAACAACAAACCCCCCACAGTTACTGAAAAAAAAAAAAAAAAAACAAACTATATTGACTGTCTTTGTACCAGCCAGCCTAATCAACTTACCCAATCAAATATAGTGATACAATTTGAAAATAAAGGTCTTAATGCTAAAACAGCAAATCAAGAGAAGAGTTTATGGTCATATCCAACGACAATGAATTCTCCAGAATGCACCATCAAAGTAAATAAAACAATAGATTCAAATATGTTAAAGCTCGCTCAATAACAGACAACCAAGTTGGGTTCAGAAGTGGGGTAGAAGAGTAGAAAAAGCCCATGGTGAAAAGCAATCTAAAAAAATAAAAAGTATTTTAATGCACCAGCATCTTTGTCCAATTGGAAGTAAAAAAAAAATTTTTTTTTTTTAAAAGATACCTTTAGTGTTTATAACAGAACCAATCCTTCATATGGAAGTCCAGTGGTGGACAGTCAGTAAACAAGGCAAGGAACAGCAACTGGGAGGCCACAAGGGATGTGGTATTTATAGATAATGTAAGATACCAGCAGCAGAAAAAATATACCTCATAGTGTATGCAACCCTAGGAGCTCTACAAATCTACATTTAGAACCACAGAACTCTCCTAAAGACCTACGTTCATAACATCATGCCGACCGAACTAGGTGAAAGATCGTCAGTTTTAGAATTCTCTCACATAACTTTTCTTGAAGTATAAGTTGATAGCTGCCTAGCACAGTAAACACACACATACCCCATTCCCCACCAGTCAAATAATAATTCCTATCTAAAGCAGCTTCTTAAATAAAAGTGAGTTTTTCAGTAAGCTGGGGCTGATGGGAGTTTTTTTGACTGAAAATAAGTACCTTTTTAATCCTGGTGATACTGCACTTTTTAAAAATCTGGCAAGACCCAAGGCTAATCCAATATTTTTTCTTAGTGTATTCTGTAAAACATTCTTTCTTGTTTTTTTTTCCCTCGTTCTGTCACTTTAAAGATCCTTACTAAATCTTTTGGTAGTCTACTGGCAGATTCCACAATCAACCAGTTGTTGACACCTGACCTTAAAAAAACTTACCTGGTTCATGAGGAAGAGGGAAAAAACGAGAAACAAAATGGAGAGAGAGGAGGAGAGAGGAGAAAAGACCAAATGGTGACAGAAGGACTGAAGAAGAGAGACTGACAGCAAGAATAATCAAGCATTACCAGATCTGATGCCTGTATCAAACCTCACCCAAATACTTAATCTGACCTCCACAATGGCAATGAACGTGTCAATCATGTTATTCACATGAAGTCCATCCTTTTGTCAAATAAGGCGTACAAAAAAAAGTCTGCCAGAAAACCCTCATCTTACCAAAATTAATAATATAAATTTAAATAAACAAATTGGACAAAAGATACAACTCTGGGCGTGGTGAATAGTAGGAGCCCAGGCAAAATGCCAGCATTCCATAAAATTGAAAAGTGGGTTACACAACACAGATTCTTATGTCAATGGATAGTGTAAGAAGTACCGAGAAAGATATATAACAGGGGGGGGAGGGGGGGGTGGGGGGGGAGTTTATTTTCATCATGATGATACAGGCCATACTAGTCCTAATCACACATTTCCTTCGAGTCTATTAAACTAACAGGTTCATATCTGTCAATCTGTGGTCCTGTTACTGAATTCAAGAAGTTATTAATTGTATCACTTGCTCTTCTTCTTCTGTTGAACTCTGGTTTAATGGGCCAATAATTATTTTTAAGCCTAGAGGCTCCTGTCCTCCAGATACAGTTCTTTCTGGGCAACCTGGAGGCTCTGTCTCTAGTAGTTTTTTTTTTTTTTTTTTCTGGCAGCCTGGAGAGCTCTTTCTCTGACAAGCTTTTTTTTCTGTCAACCGTGATGGTGCACAGTTTTTCGTCTCCTGACAGCATGATTTGTTATTGTCTCTCTCACACGTGTTCCTTGTAATCTGAATCTCCTTGTCTCGATATGTATTCTCGGCCTCTTCATTTGTTGCTATGACAACAAAGGTTTATATTGGAGCAGACAGTTTTTATTCCACTTCACTCACACCAAAGGTCCATACCACAAAACCCACTTAAAATCACAAAACAGGTTTGTCTCTAAGTCACTGCCATCTAAGTTTTTTTTTTTAACAAATAAATTATTTGCCTCGTTTTGGTTGTGTGTGCGTCTTACGTTCCAATCCTTAGTCGGTGTTTATTTGGCCATGTTGGTGTTGCATCTCCCAAATATAAAAGTACCCTTTAGGTGACGTTTGATTTTTGTCTGTTTACCTAAGCGCGTGTTGAGTAATGTCTGTTCAGAAATTCAACCAAAAATCAACCTGCATTTTTGTACATTCACTTGGCTAACAAGGTCAATCATCAGGGGCCAGAGGTGTGACTAATTATCTTTTCTCGCGCGTGGCGTGCATCTACGGAAAACATGGCAATAGCAGGCAATGAGGAAATTTCCTGTACAAAAAAAAAACACATTACCGCTAAGGTTGGGCCAAAAATAATAGGGGGAATTAGGGCGTAAAAGTGTAATTTTTTTTTTTTTTCTTTTTGAAGTAACTGTTTTTCAAAACCAGTTTTGTTTTTTTTTTGTTCTTTTTGACCGAAACAGATGGAGAATAACGTTCCTAAACTTGTTTTTATTTTTTTTTTTTTTTTTTGTTTTTCTTTTTTTTTTTTTTGTTTTGAATTTATGTTTTTTTTTTTTTTTTTTTTTTTTTTTTTTTTTTTTTTTCGATTTCTCGTTTTATAGAAAGTAATAAAAACCAAGGACTGGCTGTAACCGCTATGATAATTTCAGCCAACGCGACACGTGCAGATTGCAACGAGGCGTGAGTTTTATGAAGTCCTCGACACCTACATGGTGCCCCCCCCCCACCCCTCCCACACCCTAAGGGATACTGTCTGCTCTGTACAAAGGTCAGTAATCTTACCGTGGTGCGGCTAAACCCGCCTCTAAAGTTCCCTAGTCCTTATGACGTGATTACGTTCGATTGCCTTGACAGCCGGTCCTCAACCGGTAGTTCAGATTTATGTTTTCTAGTCTGGAACCCCCACTGGCTAGCCGCTAAGTCACGCAGCGACGCGCTGTGGGACATAGGCGAGCCACAAAACGATACTGTGTATGGAAACCAGCGGACTTGTACTGTCCAAGACGCGGTCGACCCCCATCCTAAAGCCGCCATAAGGATACATTGTCTGCAGCTGTACCAAAGTGTCAGTTCTACAGCGACCCCCACCAAACCCCCCACCCCACGGTGGATTAAAAAACTGTGGGTTGCCTACCTTGGTAGGATCTAGCCTAGAATGTCTAGAGGACCGCTGTACTAGCCCTTATTGACGCTTTAAAAGCAATCTGCTTTGCCCCAAACCTTTTCCGGTCACCGCCCCTTAGGTCCCAGAGCACATCACCAGCGCCCCTCCATTTCCTGCATCTATATGTAAATAATTTATGAAATCCGTATAACCAGCCCCGTTTCACAAACAGTAAAGAGTACATTTAGTAAACCACTACCCACCTTTTTTTGCACTACCACTGCTACGCAATATCTGAAAAGGGCAAATTGCAGTTTTAATTAAAAAAAATATCCCATTACCCCTTGAATAATCTCCCCCCTCGTACCACCCACCGGTATGCAC
>JAMPIV010013713.1:0-100255 GCA_024509875.1 Oreohelix idahoensis | reverse complement strand
GCTGTCCGCTGTTTCGCAGTGGCCTGATTTTGTCCCACCCAGCTGGGGGTAGACAGGCCCCAGTACCATGTTTGCAATGGAAGGCACCACCAGTTCAAGTAGGGGTTTTCACGCATTGTGCATGTTCCGCACCCGGCCACCGCGAAATTAACTCGGCTGTTAGTACTGGAAACATCCATAATTTGTCCAGCTATTTAGAGTTCAGGCACAAAAGCACTTCAAGTTGGTCAGACAGATCCGTCACTCGTGCACTCACCTGGGCCTTGTTCCCTTATGATATGCTGTAGGAATGGGTTGTTTTTTAGCTGTGGCGCATTCCAAGGTAGGAGTACAGTCACTGTTAAAAAGCATGGCTTTGCAGGGGGTCTCAACATAGTTTGGGCCAGGTTATTGTCAGGGAGGAGTGGTTCGAGACTGTTTACCAGAGGGGGGTATGGCCTTGGGTTGGATGCTTCCTTTTCTGGGAAGCCATATGTCCAACAAAGGAAGGTCAAAGTGGACAGTGAGTTTTGAGCCAGTCAGTACATTTTCCCGTCCAGTTGCGACCGAAGCTCTTGCCCAAATGTGCTACCCTGGACACTGCCTCGTAAGCCCGAACTGGTCTGCTGTGTATTAAATGATATTAGTAAAATTGGTGCGTAATGGGAAAATAAGTTCAGAAATGTGTGGGGTTTGCTGCCCGCAGCGTTCAAGATTAGAGTTTTGTGGAAGCTAGGCATAAGTCTGTCTTTGCTATGTTCAGTTATATTATTTCATTAAGAGAAACGAGTGTGGGGAGGGCTTTTGCTCCTATGAGTTTTTCATGGATGGAGAGAGTTGGATTAGGTAATGCGGTTTGTGTCTCAAATGAGGAAAAGTAGATCCAAAGTTTTGTTTGTTGAATGATTTGGTGTTTGGATTTTTACAGGAAGTTTGGTACACTAAGAAAATCTATGGATTGTTGAATTTTCTAATACAGTGTGGTTGATAAAATGACACTAGGCGTTGTTAGATGCTTGAGAGGATCCTTTGTTTTGCTATTTTAGTATGAGTTATGTAATAATATTCATATGATTTGATAGTAATGGTTGGGTATAATGTGTGTCGGAATGGTTAGCTTTGTGCGTTAACCATTAGGGTTAGTAGGTATGTAATAGCTGAACAGTTTTTTTTCCTTTCATATTGTACTTATCATCTATCGTTTTCTTTTGTTTAAAGTAGACGTGGTATTTTTATTGTTTTGGTTTTTTTTATTTCGCTGGTAGAAACATTTATTTGGTTGGTCAAAATCTTAACTATAGTCCCTGTTATTTATATATGGGGTCTTGGTTATTGGTTGTGTTCAAACTGGTGCTAGTGAGGGCCCCTGTGTGCCGCCAGGTAAGCATAGGAAGATACGATCTGTACAAATTAGTGGTATACTTTCTGGGGTCTATATTTGCCCTGTTGCAGCAGTACTGGTTATTTTTTTGTACAACATAAACAGGCCAATTTCAATATTTTAAAGAACGTTGGTTGTTAACGGCCTTTTCAGTATTTTACAGAGTCATTTTTTTGTGTAAATTGGTCCCCCCCCCCCCCCCTATTATTTTATTAAATAGAAAAAAAAACCCCCTGTGTGGATTTTGATGTGGCTTGACATAATATAAGACATTACTCAGGTAATTATCCAGAAAGGAAGTATTGAGTCCACAGTGTGATTTATTGAGGATTTATATTTGTATATGATGAGGATTATCATCTTATAGCTAGCTAGAACTTTTACGGTAATCAATTATGAAGAATGAATGACATTATTTTGGTGCGATAGTTTTTTAGTTTACTGTTCTTTTTGCTGAAAAATACATATTGCTATGTGCGGATGTTTATGTGTTGTGATTCTGATTTGTATATTGACTGGGGCTTCGAATGTTTGATATATCTTTAATGTTAAGGTGAGTTATGACATTTAATTCACCTTATGACCGGTTTTACTCGAGCTGCAGCCACTGTCAAGCTTGATGTAGCGTAGCGTGCGAAGTTCACGGATCGTAGGCAAATTCTTGGATTAGCATTAAGTGATATATTTGTTGATAGGGAGGATTAGGACTAACGGATAATTGAGGGTGAGAGGTCAGCAGACGATATAACGGTCAAATAATCAACCGACATATGTGTTTCCCATTTTAAATAAAAGTATGCAGTGGTGGGGAAGGTTACTGCAGTTACAAGCAGATCATTATGGAACCCAGCGTGTTGAGTGTCATAAGTGAATAATTAGATTTGATGGTGCGCACTGCGGGTGGTACGTGGAAAAAGTTTGAATGCGAAGAAATCAAAGCAGTCTGGTTCTCTAATATATTTATAGATTGAAAGGTTTCGCCTAAACTAAGTTTGGATTGCTAATTAAACTACAGGATAAATGTTAGAAGCATTCGCTACGCGACGGGTTTGGAATTTTTATATAATAATAACATCAGATAGAAAGAGTTGTAGTAGCTCAATTAAACTTAGAGTATGTCTAGTCAAAACATTATAGAGCGCCGTTATTGGAGAACTGGGTTAAAACAAACCGTAGAATTATAAATGGACCGTAGATGCGATTCATGGAAGTTTAGATTGAGAAGGGTTAGCACAGCCGCATTGGAATAGAGAGTTTTGAACATTCGTGAGAGATGAGACTGCAGTGCTGTTATGCATATGTATTCGAGTCCTTTATCCATTATTAGACTCTCACTCATTCAAAAAGGTTTTCGAGATAGACACAAAAATAAGAGAAAAAAGATCTACTCCAACACAATCTTAGTATCGTGCAATTCTTTCAACATCAAGCACGACGTCGTTCGGTGCAAGTTGATCCCTAAACCTAAGGCGAGGTACACAGAGTAATCATATATCATAATTAGTATGTGCCTGACTCAAACATAGTGCTTTTGGACGGAGAATACACATTTTAAAATCTAAGTGAACGAGAAACTTCGTTGTTTGGTTTTAGTCAACAGATTTTGAATGATAACCGTGGACCTTGCACAGACAGGGTACGTAGACAGGCAAATAACATTTACAGATCGACCGCTGCCTGCAAATGAGGAGAACTTTCGCCAGCTTAATATACTAAGAATCTTCAAGCAGGATTTATATCAATTGGTTTGATTGCCAAACGATATCAAATAGAGGAGAAACCCGCCTGTAGCTACATTTTTCCGACAGAGAAGTGTGATAATAGGCGGAGTCTCCAAGTTGCTACAGTTCAGTAAAGTTTATCTCTTCACAATTCTACTTGTTTTGTCTCATTGTCCCACCTGGAATAATATTCATATGTAGCATGTCCCAAGTAACTTGTTGTCAGATGTGGTCCATAACTTGTTGTAGATCGTTGAAATCAAGACTTGTTGACTAGAGTGGAATAACTTGTTGTAGATGTGGAATAACTTGTTGTAGATGTGGAATAACTTGTTGTAGATGTCGAATAATAAAGAACGACAAGAACTGACTAACATCTTAGGAGAATTTATCCAACTATGTATTACGTTGTTGTGAAATTGCAAACATTGTGAAAAACCGAAAAAAAACTGTAAGTAAGCCTTTAAGGTCTACATTAAATATATATAAACCGGACACCTGGATTTTGTTAAATGCCAACATTTTATTACCCTATTTACCAACAGAAGGAAAGAAACCTAAATAATGCCTTCTACAGACCGCCTGGATAATTGGCTGGGACAGATGGCATTCCTCAGAGAGGCCATCAAGCCCCCCTCACTTCCTCCCACCACAGGCTCTAACACCTCGCAGATGTTCACCTATAAATTACTTGCATATCCCAACCCTCCTGGGTGGAAAGCCCTCGTGACCAGCAGGATGAAGAAGGATATCTGGTATACAGTCAGCCTTACAGATGGGAAAAAATTTACAAGAGTTCACAAATTATAGAGTCGAACCGTAGTATGCTTATCCCCCCATCAGACTGGCCAGGAAAAGTATTAAATCAGGATTATCCTTGCAGAGATTGAAAGAGTCCATCAGACAAGAAACTGAGAGATGAAAAAACAGGTTTTTGACTATAAAAACAGATCCTGTACTGACCAGATTGCCACCTTTAGCCAGGATAATAGTGGAACAAAGTCTGGAATGGAGTTCCCCACAGTGACATTGGAACGAGTCGACTACGAACAAGAACATTTGACAGATGTAGACAGAGAATTATTTTGGACAATCGATGAGGGGCATTTATGGAGTTCCCCTGAAGATCATTAACTTAATAAAGAAAACTTTGGAAGTCATCTGACATGCAGATTTCTTCATGAAGAACAGCTTTTCTGGAACCGATGTTGGGAACAATACAGGAGTGCGACTACGACAGGTATGCCTCTTGGAGTTCTCCATTTAACTTAATAAAGAAAACTTTTGCAGAGTTCTTACTAAGCAATATGAAAACATCGACAACCACACAAGCAACATGAAAACATGGAGAATGGAATCCAGTGGACTTTGACTAAGCAGTTGGATGATCTGGATATTGCTGGTGACTTGGCACTTCTGTCCCATAACCGCAGTCAGATGCAGGACAGATTGAAAACACTCGATGAAAGGTCACAGCAATTGGGTCTGAAAATACACCGGGAAAAGACAAAAATAATGAGAATAAATGCAGGTAATGATAACAGGGTTGAACTCGAAGAAACACAACTACAAGATGTAGAATCGTACACGTATCTTGGCAGCAATATAGACAAAGTTGGAGGGACAGACAGTGATATCAAAATAAGAATACAAAAAGCAAAAGGAGCTTTCATTGCATTGGAAAATATATGGAGATCAAGAGAAATCAACTCCAACACGAAAATAAGAATCTTCAACTCAAATGTGAAGTCAGTCCTATTGTATGGCTCTGAGACATGGAGAACAACAAAAACAACAACCAAAAAGCTACAGACTTTCATAAATGGGTGCTTGCGTAGAATAGAAGGATTAAAATGGTATGACAAGGTTACCAATGTGGAACTGATGACAAGAATCAGACAAGTGCCAGTGGAACAAGAGATGAGAAGAAGGCGATGGATAGGACACTCATTGAGGAAACCTATTGATAGCATTACAAGGCAGTCCTTGTTCTGGAACCCCCAGGGCAAGAGAGGCAGAGGTAGACCAAGAAGTACATGGAGAAGAGAGCTGGAAACAGAGGTGAAAATGATGAGGAGAAGGTGGAAAGAACTTGAGATGATGACACGTGACAGGAGGACTTGGCATGTGTTTGTTGAAGGCCTATGCTCCTTTGGGAGTGGAGGGTTATGAATGAGGCTGCTTAAAAAAGAACCTGGAAAATGAGTTACCTGACACGATCTGTTCTACCACAAAACTAAACGATCACATGCAAGAAAAACACATAACAAGATAGACTACAACAATGGAAAGTATTGCTGAAAGATTAAAGTCGTTAACAAAGACTAATACCTGACACACTAACAAACACACCGGATGAACTAATCTTCCATTCTACTAACACAGCTAAACAGTTAAAACAACAGACTACATGGCCACATTAATACGCTAGTTTATTATACTAGAATTTCAGAATCTTAAGATCTCATGTCAAGTTTACAGTCTTGAAGGAAAACATCCGCTGTTCGTTCTGGTAGTTTCTTTGGTTTTTTTTCCTGCCTGTCTGTGTCAGTTACTGGTTGTGATTTGTGTGTGTGTGTCAGCCATTGGTGCTCTACAGAAATTCTATTTTTTTAAAGCATTTGTAACTTTATTTACATCAAGAAGTCACAGTTTATGAAGTAATTGTTACAGTTACTTGTTTGCTTGCTTGTGTCTCAAAACAAGAAAAATTACTCATGCATTATGGTATATCAACTTTATTTTGACTGGTATCTGAACAATTAAAACATTTTTAGGTATTACGAAAACAGAAAAAAAGTTTGTTTTATTCTTATAATATAACAGGCTCCCAGTCTCTTTTCTCTCTCACACATGCACACACAGAGTTGTAGCAGACAACACAAATACATTTTTATAGCCTAAAATCAAGCAGGAAATAATCCCACAGTTATCTTTAGAAGGAACAAAACTGGAGCAAGATAAAAATTATAACTATCTTGGTTGTATAACAAACACCACGAAGCAAGATAAAAATTATAACTATCTTGGTTGTATAAAAAACACCACGAAGCAAGATTAAAAATTATAACTATCTTGGTTGTATAACAAACACCACAAAGCAAGATAAAAAGTATAACTATCTTGGTTGTATAACAAACACCATGAAGCAAGATTAAAAAATTATAACTATCTTGGTTGTATAACAAACACCATGAAGCAAGATAAAAATTATAACTATCTTGGTTGTATAACAAACACCATGAAGCAAGATAAAAATTATTACTATCTTGGTTGTATAACAAACACCACGAACCAAGATAAAAATTATTACTATCTTGGTTGTATAACAAACACCACGAAGCAAGATAAAAGTTATAACTATCTTAGTTGTACAACAAACACCACGAAGCAAGATAAAAAGTATAACTATCGTGGTTGTATTAAAAAATACCATGAAGCAAGTTAAAAAGTGTAATTATCTATCTATTGGAATGAGACTACAAAAGGAAATAGGAGCTTTCATTACATTTGGGAAACATGATAATAAAAGAAATCAAGTCCAACACAAAAGTAAGAATCTTTGATTTAGATTTGAGGGAAGTGCTATTACTTCATTGTCAAACATGGAGAGAACAAAACACAACAACTAAGATATGAGGCAAGTGCTTCTTCTGCGTTCAGTTTGTAGTCATGCTAAATCTGCAGGCCTGTCGCCAGGACGAAGTCCACAGTCTTTACCAGGTCGGCTCGGCAGCCCTTGGCCAGGTCGCACGTCACGGTTCATCATGGGTTGGGTAGTTCTGGAGAATGTATTCTGGGGTCTGGATTCCAGTTCCACATGGGCATTCATTTGTGTAGGATATCCTGAGGCGATAGAAATGGCCAAGTAATCTGCAGTGGCCAGTTCTCAGGCGGAAAATGGTGGTCTGTTGGTGTCTGTTTAGATGGTGGATTGGGTCATCTCTGCTGTATATATCCGCTTCCTCCTTCCACTGATTTTTGTACTTGTTGTGGATGATGGTTTTTGCTTCTCGATAGGGCAGTGGGTGGCTGTATTGTTCCATTTTACTGCCACTTCTTGATAGAGCATCTGCTTTCTCATTACCAGCAATTCCACAATGGGAGGATAACCACTGAAGGGCAATCGTTGATGACCTTTGGATGATGTTAAGCTCAGATCTGATCTCATTCATCATGTTATCATTTCTGGTCTTTTGTATTGATTCCAGTAATGATCTGCAGTCAGTGAAGATTACTATCTTAGCTGGTGGCTGCTGTTCGGATCTGGTGAGGATTTTCAGAGCTTGCAGTAGTGCCATAGCTTCTGCCCTGAAATTGGAGATCTTTCCAGTTGGGAAGGCCTTTCGGATGATCTTTCCATTTAGGAATCTTATAAAAATGCCTCCTCCACCGTTCTTTACTGCCCCCTCCGCGGATCCATCTGTGTATGCGTGTGTCCACTCCTTCAGGTTGTGCTTTCCTTCAATCATTTCTTAAGCCAAAGTTTTTAGTTGTTGAGGGTTCTGGTGGCCTTTCTTTTTTATTTCAGGGACGTCTGTGATGATAGATATATTTTCATGGCAGTCGTCTGGCTCCTCGTAATCAATTAATATTTCAATCTCAGTTGATCGGTTTGGGAGGAGGTCTTCATGGCATTGATGCATTTGTTTGGAGATGTTTAAGAAGCTAGTTCTTTTCAGCCTGTTCTTTGTCAAACTATGGAGTTTGGCATGCATCGGATGACTTGGCATTTGTAGAAGCTTCTCACTGTGAGTGTATACCTTTTCCTCACGTCTGTCATCAAGAGAGTGGATGTTGGTGTATCTCTCCATTGCCTGGATTGGAGAAGTCTTCATCCCTCCAGTGATTAATCTAAGGCCTGAATTTTGCACTTTCGCTAGACGCTCTGTGTTTGCTTTAGATGCCGTGGCCCAGGCTGACATCCCATATTCAAGTACAGGCCTGACTGCGCCTGTATAGACTTTTTTTAGTATGTTGGTATTTCCCCCCCCCCCCCCCCCCCCCCCCCCCCCCCAACTTGTGCCAGCCAGTTTCTTCATAATAGAGAGCTTTCTTATTGCTCTCTGTTCTACTGCTTTTATGTGCAGCTTCCAGGTGAGTCTCTTATCCAGCTTGACGCCCAGGTATGTTGGGTTTTCCTCGATTGGAAGCTCACTTCCTTTTAGTTGCAGTTTGATCGTTTCTTGGCGATTTGACAGAGAGAAGCAGGCTGCTACTGTCTTGGAGAGGTTTATCTGTACTCCCCAGTCTGATGCCCATTTACCGATGGTATTTAGCGCTGCTTGCAACCTGAACTTTGCAGTAGGCAAATGTTCAGCAACACACCAGGCAGCAAAATCGTCAGCATGAAGAGCCCTGGAGATATTCCCGGACAGTTTCTCTGCAATATCATTTATATATATATATGATAAAAAGTGTGGGGGAGATAACTCCTTGTGGCACACCCTGTTGAAGAGTAATGCGATAGCTCAGTTTCCCGTCAAGTTTTACTCTTGCTGAGCGGTATCGGAGAAAGTCCCGTATCCAGCTAAACATTCTCCCTTCAATTTTGTTGTTGAGCATCTTAAGGAGAAGACCTTCTTTCCATACCTTATCAAAGGCTTTTGTCAAGTCTACAAAAACAGCCAGTACTTTCTTTTTCTCCTGAAAGGCATTTATTACTTCCTGGGCTAGATATACTAGCTGGTCTTCGGTGCTGCGGTTTTTCCTGAATGCTGACTGTGTGTTATCAAGCAGATGGTTTTTTTCCAGATGCTTCAGTAATCTTGAGTTCACCATTCTTTACATTACCTTACCCAGACAGCTCAGTAGGCTAACTGGTCGGTAGCTGGACTTGCTTGTTTTCTCCTTTTGTTTCTTTCTAATGGGAACAATGATTGCTTCTCGCCATCGATCTGGGAATTTTCCAATACTCCATGATTGGTTGAAGATTAGGAGGAGCTTGTGCCTGGCTACAGGTCCAAGGTTCTTGATCATATCATTTGTGATACCATCTTTTCCTGGAGCTTTCATGTTCTTTAGTTTTGTTATGGCAGCACTGAGTTCTCTCATAGTAAGGGGTGACTTCATGCAGGTATCTGGGTTTTGGTGCTTCAGTTTTTCTTTTACTTCCTTACGTACTTCTTGGATCCGTGTATGTGGAAGTGATGTGGTGCTTTCTTCCTTGTAGAAATCTGCCAGGATGTTTGCTGCCATCTTTCCTGTGTGGTATTTTTCATTTTCCTTGATGACAGTCTTACAGTAGCTGGTTGTTGTTTCTTCATTTAGCACTCTTGTCAGATTCCACAGCTTGCACAAGTCCTTTCCATGTTGAGACTGCTGGTCTTCTGGTGCCAGCTCCTTTAGATTTCAGCTTTCTTTTGTTCATTAAAAGCATGTTTTATGCTGTTGTGCCTCTGGGTGTTCGCTACTGTGGGATTTTGCTCCATAGTTTCCCGTGCTTTATTTAAGTCACTATGGAGTTTTTCCAGATTGTCACTCCAGTATGGTTTGTAGTCTCGTCGTTTACCTCGTGGAATTGACTTCTTTGCTGCTTGGATGATTGCCTCACTGATGATGGAGATGTTTTTATTGATGTTATTTGAGTGGGTAATGTTCTGACAGAGGTTATCGACTTGTTCTTTAAAAAATCCCCAGTATGCTTTTTTGAAGTTCCAGCTAGGAGACATATTAATTTGTCCTGTACTTCTTACCTCAGATATCTGTAACGTGACTGGTACATGGTTGTCACGTTTAGATAGGTTTTTAAAGTTATTTAAGGTCCCGCCTGAGTACAGGGGATAGTGATAATACGTGAGAAGTAACGGTGTAAGGAATAGATTTTCACGAGTGGATAGTTTAAGGAGAAGATCTGTCTCTAAACTGAGTAGTTTCTCTAATCCAGCCTATCTATACGACTATAATTTAGTATAAGACAATCTTGCTACTCCCTATATTTAGAAATATGTTACACTAAACACACACACAGCTATGTGACAACAAGACACACAAACGTGAAAAACTATGGTAATTTTGGTATAGGTCTGACCAACACACAAAGTTTAGTTCTTTTGTTGTTTATTATCATTTAAACTTTACAACATCGAATATCTAAAAGAAAGATCAAATACATCAGAATTACATATATAGAAAAATAACAGAATACCTGTGCCCTCCCCTCATTGAGAAGATAAGAACCCAACAAGTTAATAACCCCAAAGGTTTAAAAGTTTAGCACTAGGTTACAGTATAGACAGTAAAGAAAAAAAAACAAAGTTACTAATACGTGCTACTCCGTAAAGTAAACAATTTTAAAAGGAAAATAACCAGTTTGGTACAAGCTGCCGTAACAAGAAAATACTCAATCTCTCTCTCTGTCATACATGGCCACGCTCTCGCTCCTTACCTAATCTTGGTGATTTTTTTTTTTTTTTTTTTTTTTTTTTTTTTTTTTTTTTTTTTTTTTTTGTACGCCCGCTAATACTCGAGGCGAAATCTCAGGTTATTATTTATGTCTAACCTGACATTGATTTTACGTGAGTATCCCTTTATTTCTTGTACAGAGACAGGTGTCCCTCGCCATTCAGGCAAATACTCGCCGATTTCGGAGGTACCCATTGCAGCTGGGTCGGCTCAGGAGCCGCCAGTCCCCGGTCGACGACACTCCTTCAAATGTCCTCGCCAGGTCTCGAGTTAATCCAGTCCAAATCCCGGTCGACGAAAAATCCTCAAATGCCGTCGCCCGGGTTTGATCCTGTATCACCCGGTCGCCAGAGCGGTGTTGTAACCACTACGCTAGCGCGGCTCCCATCTTGGTGATATTTCCTGGGATATACAATTATCCTGAATATACAAGTATTTATTGATAATGTCAGTGTTCAGTGCCAAATTTGGCCCCAGTCCAGCCTTGATGATAACTTTATGAGGTGGACACCAAGTTTGGTGGTGTACTCCTGGATCAATAATGTCACCTCGAATAGTTTAATGTAGAAAAAAAAATCGAGATCTTGTGTTCACAGCAAAGAATGGAAAACAAAATACGTCTAGTATTTGGACACAGCTAGTTGCTAAAAAAAATGTTACTGATGATGGTAATTGATTTATTGGTAAATCCTATCGGCTGGCTCTGTGGTGAGTGCCGATTTTGAAACCGCGCAACTTTCTGGATAAATCTAGTGCTACAACTGTCAAAAGTCAGATATTGATATTATTGCATATACCCTCCAGCAGGCTGATAAATTAGAAAAAAATATCTGGGTATTGACAGTCCAGTTAAACTTAATAGTTAAATGTTTATTTGTCTTTTAGCCAGTCCTGTTCACACTGAACTTGGGGACTCGTAAGCCACGAAGAAGACAGCATAAATTCAATCAGTAACTGGAGACAATAATAAAGAAAAACAGCTGGCCGCTCTGTCAGGTCTGCGAGAAATAAACAAGACATCATGAAACAGAAATGCAACTATTATATATGTGCACGGATGGGGACGAGACGATCTCTTTCCCACTCCGGCAGTCCTGCTTAAAGTTAAAAGGCACACAGTGACTTTATTTACAACTATACTGTCAGTTTTTCGCCCGTGCTGTACTTTCAGGTTCGGACCAAGGTATGCACCTTCCCGCCCCTCTGCGCGCGTGTTAACGATCAGCTCACACTGTCCACTATTGTGTAATTACACCTACGCGCACTTACAAATATCGTCTGTCATTAATAGTTATTTTATTGTCGACGCCTGTTAGTTTAGTCATAAGGTATAAACAATAGTCACTTACCATAAAACACAAAATGAAATAAACGTGAATCCTATTCGGTCACTATAGTCGCGCTTAACACTTAATCAGTCAATTAAACCGTATCTTCTGGTGTGAGAAGCGGGTGATGGAAATTACATTCTAACTGCACCTCTGGCAAAGAAAAATAGCTACGCATTATTTATTTCACTAGTTTTAATGCTAGAAAATCACAGTGAATTATAATGGTAAGCTTAACACATTAAATCACGTAAATGCCAATTTCTATTACCACAAATCAGAAATGAAACAATCCACACGAGATGCTAATAACACACTCCCACAATGGTTCTAGAATAACGTGCTTAGATATCCAAAATTCTGAGCGACAACTGATTAGTGAGTTTAAGGAACCACTGTTTATATATATTCATTGGCTCTCTGATACCTAATGGTGTTAATTTCGCATTAATGTGCGAACTATAAGAATTCAGAAACTGTTCCAGATGAAGGGTCCTCTGAGCCGGCCACCGTTTCTCTCGTCGAAAGCTGGTTTACCAACATCAAAAGGCCCTCGTTACGATAACGGGGTTTTCTTTCAAATCGGTCGCGTCTCGAGATGAAATGCTAATCGACGTCAGAGATTTCTCCCGTATCTGAAGATCAAAGGGTTAAGTGTTTATCACACGTGCGATCTGTCCGATGATTGACAGATCAGCTCGCGTGAGAAACTTTTGTAAACAAACCCTATTCGCTGGCAGGTCGCGAAAGTTGGTAATATGTCTGTATGTTTACATCTCAAGAAAAAGAGGCGTGGATTAAAGGTGAGTAATGCAGTCTGTCAAATGTTTGACTTTGCGAACGAATCATAGAACTACAGTGTGGTCACGGAAGGCTGTCGGATACTGTAGGCTATATTTTCATTATACGTCACAATGGTCACTTCCCCCCAGTTGGGTATTTACTGTTCTAGTGGTGAGTCGATGTATGTCATCTGTAGCCATAGCAAGATCTGGTGTGCTCGTTATTTCCCATACTCTGGAATAGAAGGTGGGCTTATCCTCTGGTAATTGAAGTCACCCATAATGAGGTGTCTCGATGCTGCAAGCTTCACTTTGTGTAACTCCAGAGTTGTGGTTGGAGGGCTGTAGCAGTTTGTGATCATTAAGTCTTCACTGGGCAGCAGTAGTCGGACTGTTGTGTATTCAAGTTCGTCCTCACCAGATTTGTGTATCTCTACTGCTGGGATTGAGGTTTTAATCAGCGTGAGGATTCTTCCCTTAGTTCTTTTTGCCCTGTCTTGGCGGAAGGATTGGTATCCTTCATTCGTATTACTTCATTGTGAAACATGGAGAGAACAAAACATAACTAAGACATGAGGGAAGTGCTATTACTTCATTGTGAAACATGGAGACAACAAAACACAACAACTAAGATAAGAGGCAAGTGATATTACTTCATTGTCAAACATGGAGACAACAAAACACAACAACAAGTTTGTCATCAGTTGGAGAATAGAATAAATTGGTATGACAAGATGTGCAGTGTTGAACTGATAGAGAAAACCAGACAAATGTCAGTGGAACAAGGGGTGAAGGAAATCATTAGGTAGCATGACAAGGCAGTTCTTATTCTGGATTGCCCAAGATAAAAGAAATAGATATTCAAAAACACAAAGAAGGGGAAGACAGGCTTAACAAGGAAATAGGAGACATGGATAGACCTTGAACAACTAGACAGGACGGGAAGACTCGGCAATGGCATGAATTTATTGAAGGCTTAAGCTTCCCTAGGGAGCTGACAGATGACCTGAGGATGGCAATGACAGCATAGAATTATAATGTGTGATGTCAGTCTTGTGACCTGAGGATAGCACAATGACAGCATAGAATTATAGTCTGTGATATTTCAGTCTCGTGACCTGAGGACAGGGCCGTAGATAGAACTTTAAAAAAAAAAGGGGGGGGGGGGGGGGGTAAAAAAAAAAAATTGTATTGCACTACTTTTTATGTTTTTTTTTTAATGGAAAAGGTTAACTTACAATTTGTGATGACTATTTTTCCTTCCCTCTAAAGTACAAAATCCGTTGTTCTATTTTTTACGCAAATTAGGACACAACATTGTCAGCATACAAAGGCACACTATGGTGGACACTCATTAGTGCTAAACCTGTCAATCGTTCATCTCCTGTTGCATTCCTAAGCCAATTTTTAAGTCGTCTTAAAGTGGAAAAGCATCTTTCGGGTGTAGCTGTGGAATATGGCAGGGTCATCAGAATATGTAAAAGTCTTTTGATAATAGGGAAAAGTACATCATCACAAACTATGAAGGAATCAATCGCTGTTTTTGGTTTATCATCTTCTGACAGTAAATTCCATTTGTGTTGCTAGAGCTCAAATTCCACTTTTAACCTTCCATATTCTTCATCATAAATGTCACAGGTTTCTTTGAGTGTTTTTGGTTTAACATCTTTACAATTATAAGGAAACAGTAGTTGCATGTTTAGCTATTAATTTGTTGTGTGGGTGAAAAACGATCCTTTAGTTCAACTGAAAAATGATCAAGAAACGGTATAAATAAATGACGCCAGTAATATTGATTGATATCGCTTGATGGGGCATTTTGCCAGTGTGATTGTCGTCCAGTTACTGGATGTTTGGTCATTTCACCTCCCACTTCATGTAACATACGTTCTGTCAACATACATATTTCATTGAAAGAATCTTTGCTTTTATCACGCATTGTTTGAATCATACTGACGATTAAATCCACGTGCTCACAACATTGTACTAAATCCACATTTATCTTTTGAAGACTTTTGCATAAATATACACTATAAGAAAATACCGTATTTAACGTTAATAGTTCAATAACGAATTCAGCATTAGTCGCAGCAAGCATAAGTTGGTATGCTTGTTCTGAAGTTTCTTTATTTCCCGATTCTTTAAGTTCATCGAGAGATGCCACTATTGCAGGATATAATTCAACGAAACGGGACACTGAGTCATGTTTCTCGGACCATCTTGTTTCGCATAAACCAAGTACAGTTTTATGTGATAGGCTCCCATTTGCTATGTTTTCTAAAACACTGTGCCTCTGAGATAAGAGACGAAAGTAAGTCACTACAGACTTAATAATGCCAATACAATTTCTAATAACTAACCAGTCACATGATTGTCCAATAACTAAGTTTCAAACGTGGGCACTGCAGTGGACAAATTGCGCTTTTGGATATTTTTCAGAAATCAGTTGACGAACTCCTCTGTACTTTCCACTCATTACAGCAGCACCATCGTAACCTTGTGTCACAGGAGCAGTGACATACGGGTCGATATGACGAAATAAAAAGGAATAAGGGACCGACTATAAGGAGGGAAGAAATACTCTCGGTGCGGGTTGCGAAAAGGCAAAGGATTCGGGAGACCAACCACGTCATACGGAACAACGATGACGACACTCATGGACGCCAGACGGCTCATAAGACACAGAGACACACTAACAAGGTTACAAGATGAAGAACGAACCAGAAGGCCGTCCTATCTAGTCAAGAAGAAAAGACCAAGAAAATGAAAGAACTGAGGAACTAACCAGATGACAATTAAACCTGTTATGGCCGCCTGGCCCACAAACATGAAGTACAACATCTTGAACAACCAAGAAACGAATAGAAGGGGTAAGTCCGTTATTGATGAAGAGCGTTAGCCAAAGAAAGAAAGAAGGAAAAAAAGCTGACCTGTATGTCTAACAAATGGTTAAGACGAACGCCTATTCAAAGGATCTCGGGAGGGGAGAACCCTACATAATGAATGATGTCTAATGGTGTGAAAGAACAGGTCAGATTCTGAAGCAACCTAAAACTAGAACTGGGACTAAATAAAGAACTGTTAACTTTTAAAGAGACTGTGTCTTCACTGTGTGACTCTATTGGGGTCTTAATTTTTGATTCATTGGTCCAACATGTTGAGGTTGTTAAAATTGAATTCTCCATTCACCCACCACTGTCCACCAATAAATTAACCACTATACGATCACTATAAAAAAACGGGCCAACAAGGTGACAGAGACATATTGAAAGACGCTGTGACATGTGAGGTTGGAGGTCTAGAGACGAAACGGAGGAGCTGCGACATGTAATGGCGGAGAACTGTTACCGTTTACCAGGATTATGATATGAAGGTAAACTAGCACGCTGTGACATGTGGTGGTGGTGAAAGTGTTACCGTTTACCAGGATTGTGATATGATGACGGTATTATAGCACCTGTGACACTTGACCAACCATGTTATTCAAATTTACTCCAAGTTGAGTCAATGTAGACAGAAGAACAGTTGCCAAACCCGAAGCAGAAACATCAGATAAAGAAACAAAACATAAAAAATCCTCTCGAATTGTAGGGGAGCCTTTACTATCAATATACCAAACACAAATGGCTAATTGTTCTTTCCTGGATATATCTTGTGTTTCGTCAGCCAATGGTGAAAAATATTTAGCATCATTTATCCGAGAAACGATAGATTCCTGTATTATATCTCTGCAGATTCCAATAATTTCATTCTGAATAGTTGGACTAGTATACATATTTCTGGAGCCTGATGACAAAGTAATATGACTTAAAAGGTTTATATCTCCTTCTTTAGCACGGTATCACAAAAGAGCTCTAAAGTTGCCATCATTGTGTTCTGGTTCACAGAGAGAAATGGGACCTGAATCGTTTGTACCTCAGAGCAATTTCTTGTCGGCCACATAAAATTATGGTTTCCACTATATGAGCTAATTTTGCTCTGATTTCTTTTACTTGAAGTTTTCTTTTGGAATTTATCATAGACAATACATCCGTTTGCTTTCCGTTGATAATATTTATACAAGTTTTTGCACGCTTTCTTGCCTCGAGATGATATTTTGTTTTTTCGTGTTTCCGAAAATCTTCGTTGGCATTCTTCCACTTTAAATAACCTGCTGATACTAATGCGCCTAATGCTTGATCTCCTCTACCTCCAACTTCATGTGCAAATAATACACATATCTTGCACAATGCACCACCCGCACGTTTTGAATAGACTAACCATGGATACAATTTGAGCCACTTTAATTGGAAAGATAAATTCCTTTTACCTGAAACTGGGAAAACGAATTCATCAGAAGGTATCCATGGATTTTTTAGAGCTTTGATGAGATAATCCAATTTAACTCCTTTTAAAAAGTTGCCAATGTCTAACGTGTGATACAATTGGCCATCATCAACACACGTGTCACCACATACGTTATTTAAATTAGAGCGTCCAGTTTCAGTAGCTAACAGACTATTTGTTGCAGAAGTAGACGGCTGTGGTGGGTTTTGATGTTATTGACTAAAATATTACTTGTCTACAGAGTGAGGTCAGCTATGCAAGCCCCTGAGTCTAATAGTTGAAGAAGCTTGTTCTCAGGGAACCTGACAGCTACCACCCTACGACCTCAGTCTGCGATATATTTTGATCCTAATTATATGTTAAGGTGTATGGTTGTTATCTGGCTAGATGTCTAGGGTAATGTGATATGTGATGTAAAGGTAACGACAACAACCACCAAGGTAATTCAATGAAAAGGATTAAACAAATCAGTATTTAAAGTTTGAGTAACAATTTTTTACAATTTTAATTTTTTGTACCTCAATTTCTTGGGTACAGAAATATTTAAAACTTAAATCGAATAGAAATATATGTGCATAAATGTGAATCTAATCAAAAAAGACTACTCGTCTGTTTATATCTTAAAAATGTCTGACTTGAAGTGTCCTATGAAGCACTATATATATATCGTCAGTTGCTTTCCTACCGTTAAAGAAATTTGAGAACTTCCTTTATGTTCTTTCCGGTACTAAAGCTATTGTCTACAAGAAGCAAAACGTGGGTTTCTGCCCATAAATATATCCCTTCTGACCTGTAACGCTATCATTCTCAAAATAGTGTGTAAGGAAAGTTAGTTCAGTACCTCAGTGTTACTCAGGATCAAATAAAACTTGCTGATCACATTTTATACACTCTGGTCTCTTTGTCAGATTCAGTAGAATTAATGGCTTTTTCGTGACGTGCTCGTAAATCTGCTCAAAGTTGTTAACCTAGAAGTAGTCGCTCAGCATTTTAAGCACCGCAGGCTCATTATACATTTATTAAGAAGCGACGTTAGATGGCTTCTAGATCAATTTATTTCAAACTGTGATGCGTGTTGCCCTGGTGTTCCGAGAGCTATTGAAAGGTGCTCTGCAAAGAAAAATGTAGAAGCGGTTGCTAACAACTTATTTTCAAACATTATTTTTAAAATGGATACGAAATCTATTTGCAATTGCAGCCAAGCCAGCATTCTTATCAGCTCATTATTGCGAGCGTTTAATTTAATTGACTTCAGACTCGGGAATAAAACAAAGATGTAATGAACTTTCCCTAAATGATTTTTGGAGCAGTATTTTGTAAGAATGCCTAAATATTGCAAAATGGGCAATTCGAGTGCTTCTTCCATTTGCCACTACATACTTATGTGAAACTTAAATTTTCTCATGCCGCTAAGAAAACACAATATAGGAACATATTCGACGATGCCCCAGACATAAGAATTCAATTTTCAAACATTGTACCAAATATTAAGCAAATATGTGATGGTGAAAAGCAAAAGCATTCTTCTCATTGATGGAAAATGTTCAATTACATGCGCATGTACTTTGCTTTTATTAGTAATAAAAATAAACACGACTAAACTACGGATAGTACTTACTTAGTCGTTAATTTTAATTAAAAGCAAAATATATTGTAAAATGCTACTGTCGCGAACCGTTTATAGAATGAATGTCAGTACTTATGCTCCGGCGGGAGCTAGATGTGTTTATGTAAGTTGTGAGTTGAAGTGAGTGAATGTTAAGTTTGACTGTGGGCATGAATGTATTAGTAGCAGTAAGTGTGAGTTGAAGTGAGTGAATGTTAAGTTTGACTGTGGGCATGAATGCATTAGTAGCAGTAAACGCTAATGTCGAGTTCACGGGCATGACTGAGTTGTTGTGAACGAAGTGGTGGTGAAAACTGGTCAGGTGTGGAAAGGGTCATGTGTGGTAAGGGATTTGAGAGAGAGATTGGAGCGAGGAGAAATTATGTGGAGAGTAAAGGCGAGTTGGATGAAGGAACGTAGACAGTAGAAAGTATATTGAGTTATAGTGAAATTCGTTCCATTGGATGATGTTCCAATTATGCACCTCATACATTGTGCATTTCTTATGATTCTTGGCCAAAGCAGCAGTCTGCCTGTGTCTTTGTGTTTATGATAAATTTTGTGACAAAGTCGTCGGATATCGTGACTATGTGTTGGAGTTCAGTGAGTTAACATTAGCTGTGAGTAACGAGCAATGTTTGTCGCTCCATGTATAATATAATATATACTACTGGACAAAAGTTAAGGGCCGCCATTCAGTTTAGACAAGGTTTATATAATTGATTGACAAACTGTAAAGAAAAGTGAAAATGTCATTAAAACTGAGCTCAGAGAAATGTGTATACATTTCTGTGTGCACTATAGTGCGTTTCACAATGTTTGCTGCTGTTTAATATTCAATATCTCTGCAACCACTTGATTGTAATTGTTGCATCTTTGCATATGACCTAATGATCGCTATGTCCCGAGGGGGACATTTTTTTCCTCGTTAACAAACTTATGGTTTTAAATTTTCTTTATTTAAAGTATGCAAAATCGACCACCTCCTAGTCCAACCGTGTATTGAGAGGGCTTGCCCCTTCATATTTGTGAGCTATTTCGATTTAACATCTTGAACGTGATTTTCCCAGTGTTTCAGCTCACTACCACACTGTTTTGAACATTACATTGATCCTTCCGGTGCGTTCAGTTTCCGTACATAGGCGTATCTTGTGGTATTCTAGGTCTGTAATACAATGGGTATGAAAGGCAAGTTCCTTACACTGCATACAATGGCAGTGAAGATGTATAATAATTTCTGCAGAGAAGCTAAGCGTGGTAAACTGTATCGGAGTCTCTCAAATATTTCGAAGAAATAAAAAAGGACCTCACGTAGTAATCAGTTAACAAACCCCTCTAACATTCGAATTGTATAGACGCCTATGCCGAAAATATGCAACTTCCTTCATTTACGGTAAATTATTTTCTTCAAGGACAAAATAATTACTTCGTTAAAAAAGATCAAAGGAATTAGCCGTTGCAAGAAAAGAACACTACCTGCAACATTGAATTTTATAAAAACTTTGGGACATTGAAAATACAAGACCACATGCAAAAAATCATGTTTATCAGTGCAAGGAATATGGAGATATTTGAAGTCAATCGTCGACCGATCTTTTTGAAACGCACTATAGGTTAATTTTCTTTAAGATGTCCAAAAACTGGGTCACTTTAACCCGCTCGTGAAAATTGCCATTGTTGCTGCTCGTGGTTTTTGCAACACGCCCCACTAGTTCAAAAGGTGAAAAAGTGAGTTGAATTTCTTTTTGTTAGTAAGTCACACATTATTAAAAAAACTTGACTGATCTTTTCCACGGATGAATCAACTTTATTTTGTAATAAATTTTTTACACCTGGTTGCATTTATTTGGTCCATAGTGGAGTTTTTCTTGGTGGCCCTTAACTTTTGTCCAGTAGTATATATATATTTGTCAATGTGCATTTACAGCCAAGCACTTGACAGCTACCTAAGTCGAATTTTTAGGACCACTGTTCAGTCAATTCATTTCAAATGAATAAGTCTTCCGTAAACAAACAAGTTTGAGTTTGTTCTAGACATAGTGACCGCATCATGTTACAATGACACGAACGAGACGATTGGTCCAGTTTCACACAGACAATAGGCCTACTGTGCGCATGCTCTTCTAGGAGTGATTTAAATCGTCAGAAGAGAGCCATAGAATTGCAAATAAAAAGTCTTGCATCGGCACAAAACATTTTTAGTACAATATAATTTCCCCACAAATGTTTGTCACCAAACCCTAAAAGAAAGGGGGGGGGGGGGTGTTGAGCCCCAAACTCTCTCCCCCGCAATCTACGGCCTTGCCTGAGGATAGCACAATGACAGCATAGAATTATAGTGTGTGATCTCAGTCTCGTGACCTGAGGATAGCACCATGGCAGCTGTGAGGGTATTGCCTCCCTTGCTTTGCAGCAGTGATCCAACAGTGGCCAAAACTCAAGAGTATCTAATATGGCCTTCAAAGGTATCTACCTTCACACAAGATTACTCTTGGCAGAGATGAAGATAGAAGGGTGATGACACTTCTATTACAAAGTGAGTCTTCACAAGATATTCAGAATAAGCGAGAACAATACTGCTTTGGCTGAGTATGTTAACTCTGTAATTCTGCCGACGCTTTTGTGAAGGATTTAAGCTGAACTTACTTCTTAAGTTCAGCTAGTTTGAGCCCCCACCCCTGATTTACTCAGTGGAATTCTATTATTTTAGTATAGCTCTGTTTAGAGTTTGTGTAGTAATTTGACTGAGACAAACATGCAGTAACTTTAAAATGATTAAATCGAAGTTAAATTTGTAACATTACAAATAACAAAATTTAAAAATCACTTTAGGTTTTAACAGTTGGAAATAATTTGAATAGTTATGAATCGAGAAAAGTTATCATCACAGTCTTTAGGGAATGTGAGATGTTACAAGAAGTTCAAGTGGCAGCATAGATTTGAACTTAGCTGCCAATGACGGTTCTGCTCCTTCTTATGGGTTGGTTCTTTTCACTCTGCTCACGCTCGTCTCTGATCAAGGTTGTCGGTGGTAGCTCATTTCCCAGAAATGTCAAGGAGAGTCTACCACGTGGGTCCATCGTCTTAAAGCTTAGGCCACGGTTCCCTTCTTGTTCCAGAGATGATACTTTCTGCTGGTACCACCAATAACTATGGTAAAAGAATAGAACGAAACGCTCTTCTGAGTATGGCGTTTTTCACCCCATAATTATGAGTTCCTATCTTCCCACACCACCATCCCAATTACTCAGACTTTACCCTCGATGAGAATTAAATTTAATCCCTCGGGATAAAACTTTCTTTACCTTTAAATAGAATAGCTTTCATAGTTACTTTATATTTAAATGAAAAGGTTAATAATACAGATAGAGTCTGTTTACATATACATCTCCACTGATTGAAAAGTGTGCACAGTATAAATTGAATATGTTTTCATTTATGTTTTACACTGATTGAAAAGTTTGAAACTTTCATTACTTTAAAATGAATATTTTCACTTAGACATTTACACTGGTTTAAAGCTTGAAAACTTACATTAATTTTAAAGTGACTATGTTTATAGGGACATTTACACTGCTTTGAAAATGTAAGTATTATACTTAGAATGTACATCATTTCTTTCATCTTTCCCTCCCTGCTCCTTATGGAACCTGGGACTACTTTATGCTTATAGTTCTCTTTACGAAACTAGCAATAAAGCAATCACCAGCCCTTGCAATGGTGGTTCATGAATCAGCATTCTATACGCTGAGGTTGCCAGCCTCAAATGACTTTGACATCCAGTAGCGAGTTTCACACATTAAACTTCACATGGTAATATATATGTTAGTTCACATGTTAGTAATAAAATATGAAATGTAAATCACAACTTACGCCAATCCTGACTCACAGACTTTTTGCTCAGATAAATAAAAGAGACTTGTATCGGCCTCTTACACGCGTCTGGGGTGTCGTTAATTTAATAAGTTCCCTCTCTTACTTTGTGTGTGGTCCTTCAGTTTCCTCAGTCCCGGTTTCCTTATTTAAAATCTTTGAGATTTCCTGAGCAATATTGTAAGCTCTGATGAATACTCCAATAAAAGGTGTCCGGTATTTTAAGAAGGAATTCTGAATTCTAATTCTTCACTGTAGCAGTCTGGTGTCTTGGCGAGCGATTTCTCAATGGAAATAGCTTGAGAAAATGATCAGATTATATTCCCTGCCTTCCCACGCCTTCGTTTGTCATGGAATGAAATAAACGCTCCAATCATATTCAAACAGGTCGGGTTATGAGTGTGGTGGGTTTTGATGTTATTAAGTGTGGTTGCTATGTTACCTAGTGTACTGAAGGAGGTCAGCTGTGAAGGTCCCTGAAGATAACAATGTATGTGAATTTACAGAGTACCTTGCTGCTACCACCTACGACCTCAATCAGACTTATTCTTGACTAGTATGTCTGATAGCTACTTCTAATGTCTAGGGTAATGAAATGTGGTGTGCTGGTAATTAATTACACTAACACACATACACAAACACTAATATTAAGCTCTATGATCAAGTCAATTAACACTGGTTAAATTTAGAAATTACAATTTTTTCCAAATTTATTTTGTCCTGAACCAAGTTTTCTTCTGGTCAGGACTTTTAAATCAAATATGAATTAATGTCAATAGAAGTACATATAATTGAATAATCACATGAAAGACTTGAACATATATATATATATATATATATATATATATATATATATATATATATATATATATATATATATATATATATATATATATATATATATATATATATATATATATATATATATATAAGTTAAATTTGCTACTATTTTTACTACAACTAAAAAATCTCTTGGAAACTAATGCTGGATGTCGGGTCGGGGTATTTGTATCATCCCCAGTCTCTATGTAACCGTGTTCATTTGCTTTTTACACAGGGTTAATGGTGGACAAGTTTCTTATTTTCACAATATAGTTTAAATTTTATTATAGTAGTTGATAAATCTCAGCAGGCCAGGTCTTTAATACTTAACTGGCCTGTGACGATGGAAGAAAGTAGTTCCTTAGGCCCACTCTTCACATGCTCTGAGGTAATATGGTAGGCATCTCATTTCATACAAACTTGGACTTCTCCAGAACATCTGGCACTAGCACAGTGCCAGACAAAGAAACTCTGAAACCACAAAATTAAGCTATGTCTTAACATACTACCTAATTCACCATGTTTACAAGCATTAATACATTTAAAAAAAGACAGGGTCAGATCTCTCTGACCGACCCAGCACATCCACATCAAGGCTGTTATCAAGTAGCACTAGTTTCCCATTCATCTCCTCTATGGACTGCACTGCATCTGAAATATTTTCATTAATCTCTTTTTTCCATATAATAAGGTGGGTGATATGTTTCCACCTGACCATCTGAAAAGACCATATAATAAGGTGGGTGATATGTTTCCACCTGACCATCTGAAAAGAAACATCTGCATTCTACATGTCTGATAGTGTATCATAATATATTTCAACCTCTAGGCCCTGGAACAGTCGGCTGGGGACCTAGAATAAGTACTCACTTGTCGTAATCATTTTTCATTATATGGTTGTATCAATCACTCAGAATTGTTAAATAAAAGGTTAATAATTTTAGCCTTACCACAATTCAGAATAAACACACAGATACGCTGAAATAGCACAAACTCAGCTGAGCTGCTGGCTAGACTAGGGCGTCCCACTATTATTAGCATAAATATTCAATGGACGACAAACTTCTTAGCCTCAACGATCTCCTTGTAGGGACAGTCTTCAACAAAAAATGGCAACTTGCCGGCAAATTTTCCAATAATCTTAACTGTTTCGTCCAATGAGAGTACTTCCCCTTTACAATTTAAAATTTCAAACATAAATGTCCAATTTGGGTCCAGTTTCGGTCTAGTGTGTAGTGTATTTCTGTCTGTCGGTCGGTCCGAACTTGGGTTTTTCCCAAAATTGCACTTGGTTTTGGACCAACTACAACAAAAAACTACACAAATTTTGTCTCACTCACTTCTAAGATTTCTATGCTGTTATTTTTAGATTCTATCCGCCTTGTCTCCCCCTTGTTTACATGTAATTTTTTCCTGCCTTCGTCTCAAGGACGCGTCAAAATGTAACTTATAGTGGCTGCAAACTAACATGTGTTTGCGAGTCTGCATCGAACAAATCAGTCTTTTGTCAATAACTTCCGATTTATCTGTCCGTCTTTATAATTAAAAACATATTATTTGTCAGGAAAAGATAGGCTATCAAACCAGCTAACTTTTATTATTCTAAACCTATTATTAAGGAATTCCATATTTTTTTCATGTTAGTCTTGAAATCTTTACTACCACTCGTTCACTTCTTTTCCATGTGCTGTCCAGCTATTTTCGAGAGTTTTACGTCATTCTAAATAAGAGCTAAGACTGTTTTCGTGATTCAAGTGGCTACATGTTCTTACTTTACCACGTATTTCACGACTAACTACAAGTTCGCGCGTATGCTAGTTTAGGTTCTAACGCGTGCAGACGGCATCATTTTTTTTCTTCCCTCCTTTTCTTACCCCGTCTAAACGAATAGGCCCTTCGTGTCCTCATGTTATAATTAGTTTTTTTTTTTTTCAATGACACTAGAAACGATGGTACGGTCTACTAAAATCAACTCGCTTGAGGCGTAGGCGAAGAAGTAGCAGCGTAACCTAACTATATTTTATCCCTACATTTTATCTTAACTTTTATCTTTATAAATGGAGGATTTTATCGCTGTATCAATGTATTCCACCACAATGAGGTAATTTCAAAATATTCCGAAATCGGATAATTTTGAACGTAAGGCAGAGGTCAACTCTCCCATATATGGTAATAAGATGTACGATGCCTTTGTGTACAATTTTCCTAACACACCGGTAACCCAATATGACCATGTGTTCGAGATGTAGCATGTCAGTCTCGTGACCTGAGGACAGCACCATTTCGTCTGTATTCAGTTTCTTCCTTTCCTTTTCCTTCTACTGCCGATCAAGTAAACCCGTCAACATACACATACTTGGGAAACAGAATTAACAAAAATATCACTTATAAAAACTGAGGACAGATGACTGAGTTTTAAAAAAATAAATTGTATCCCTGTTGGGAATCGAACGCCAGATGTTTACGTGGAAAGCAACATTTCTAACCAGTAAACAGTTGACGTGCCTCGGTATATGTGGTTTTCTAAGTTTTAACTATGTTAATGTATTTTTATTGACACAATTCCGAATAGAAACAGGCAAGATGAATGATTCGTTAGTCACATAATTCAGTCGTAAACGAACAATTTCTTTAATAAAATGTCAAACCGCATCATTGATCAATACATGGTTCGACTGACCACTCTTTCCTTCAAACACATATACGTTGACGTCTGGGCGTGTTTTAGTTGTCACAGAGAGAATGTTTACACAGAGTTCCGGTTGTCAAGGGATATCCTCATTTGCCTTGTTTGGATTTAGATATTCTGATAATCGCTTCTCATAGTCAGTGTTGCGTTGCGTGCGTGTCGAGCATATAAAAAAACAAATTGTTATTGTTGACCAAAATCGACATCACTGCACTTCAGGCAAACCCATAGGTGATCAGTCTCTCACAGTAAATGTTGAACGGTACGAATGTTAACTGTTCCCGTATTGCGCTGACTGCGTGCAAGGCACATGCATCCTCTCGTTTGTCCATCCCTGCTAGTCTTAGGTTGGATGCTAGATTCCAGCAATTTTAACCGCGTTGATTCATATATTGCAGTGTCTTTCTCTAATAATGATAATAGCCCCTTCAGTCATAACTGACTATAGGAATGCGCCCCCGAGGTGACAGCCCTCAGTTGTTTATTTTCTTGGTGCTCCTTTCGACGTTTTCTCCTCTCTTCTGCTTGTTGTGTGAGCTTCTTTTTGCCTAATCTGAGGTGGCGCCGTAAATAGTATCGCCACTTGATGCGATCGGTAGCTTTATCCTCCCACGTTGCTGAATTTTTGTCCAGTGCCCTCATATCTCTCTTGCACACATCTTTGAACCTCAGCTGCGGTCGCCCAACTGTTCTTTATCCATCTGCTAGTTGTCCGTAGAAGATATCTTTCGGGATGCAACCATCTTCCATGCGGCGGACATAGGCAAGCCAGCGTAGTCCGCGCTGTCTAAGCAGTGTATACATGCTTTGAAGACCAGCACGTGACAACACTTTGACATTTGTCACTTTATCTTTCCACGAGATGCCGAGGATGTGGCGTAGACACCGTAAATGGTGTAATGTTATGATGTATGTATATAATCATTACCTCGTCATCTACACAAGCACACACGTTTCAGAAGGGACTCAGTAAAAAGCATGTTCAATTCGTAGCCATGTTTATTTACAGAATATCGTACATGTGAAGATTCGCATATTATTACAATGTGTGGTTCGTATTATTAATGTATCATATTATATTACATCCCCCCTTTTTTGAAAAAAAAAAATGTGTGCAAACATTTCCAACAAAATGTTTCATGTGAGAAAGGATAAGTATGTGTAATGCTCAGTGTGAGTATATATATGTCACTGTCTGTATCGGCTGGGAGGTGTCACTGTACGGCTAGAACGAGTGGTGTAAAGTGCTGGTGGTTCTGCGGAAGTCCCTGGTTTAGCTTGAGTTGGTTGTGATTTCGGCCTTTTTTAAATGGAAGGTATTGAGCCTTCTTTCTTGCTTAGCATAGGTTGTCCAGGTCTCGCTGCCATATAGACATTTATTACACATAAGGAAGGGAAACCCGAGGCCTGTAAACAGTAAATTAATATGAAACAAATATAAAGGTATGTTATCAGGCACTCGCAGGAAATAAAGAAGTAGAACACCAGACAACAGAAAAACAACAGACATGAGTGGCTTACCCAGGATTTGAACACTGGGGTTGTCGCACGGAAGGTCCAGTGTTCAAATCCTGGGTAAGCCACTCATGTCTGTTGTTTTTCTGTTGTCTGGTGTTCTACTTCTTTATTACCTGCGAGTGCCTGATAACATACGTTTATATTTGTTTCATATTAATTCGCTGCCATATAGTAGTGTCGTTCTCTAACAGGCGATCATTAATTGTCTTTAGTATTTCTCCCTTATCCATGTTCAGTGTCCCCACTATTTCTGCTCTCGAAGCCATTGCTGCGGACCCCTGCATGACCAATACACTATACAGTAAGTAAATCCACACAAGTTCCTGAAGATTCGAGGCTTCTATGAATTTTTTTCTATTCAAGCTGGAGCCATCCCTTTTGGACCTTCCAAAGCATGGACTGAGTCTAACACAATAACTGCCCTAGCTGATAAAGTTTCAGAATCCACCTCAGGGCTACAGTAGCTGCCGCTATCTCTGTTCTCATGCTGGAGGTTGTTGTCATGTGAACTCAACTTTCTTTAGCGACGACCCTGCCCTTTCCTCTAGCCGAGAAGCCCCATCCTGGTTTCTCACCGCGGGGTACAGACCCATCAGTGTGTGTACACGATGGCATCAGCATTCCCGGCGATTAATTTCTAAATCTGCTTTCTCATTTCCCCACGCTCTGACAAGGATGATGATGACTTGCTGGTAGTTTGTCCAGGTCTAAAAACAAAAACAAACCCCCCCCCCGCCCCCCCCCCCCCCCCCCCCCCCCCCCCCCCACCCCCCCCCCCCCCCCCCCCCCACACCCCCACCCCACCCAACCCCCCCCCCCACCCAAAAGCCACCCCCCCCTCCCACAACCCACCCACCCCCCCCACTCACAAAAAACTATACAGTAACATAAGTACCGATAGTATATTTCCTTACTGTCCATTATTCAGGTTATTAATATCTGAAATTGTTGACCCATACATTTGTTTCTTCTATCCTCTTCTTTTAGTCATAAGTGTTCGTTTCACCCCCCCCCCCCTCCCCCCCCCAAGTTGTCGACATCGTCTGCGTATCATAGGCTTCTTAGTTTCGCTGTAAAATTATAAATTAAATATTATTACAATTTCTTCTTCTTCTTCTTCCGTCCTTAGCCACCGACTGTCAAAGCAGTCAGTGGCCATTACGCCTAGTGGCGTCTTAGGGCAACAGCAGATAGGTTTTCTTTGCCATTGTTTCCCATCACGCCTATTGGCGTCTTTAGGGCAACGGCAAATCAATCCATTTGCTGTTGTTTCCGTAATCGAAGTGACTGGCAAACGGGTGATCAGCCCGTTGGTTATTACAATTTAGCGAGCATAAAATACTTCTAAAATGAATCCACCTCCCCCCCCCCCCCCCCCCCCCCCCCCTTCCTCATGTCTCGCACTCAGAGTGGCAACGCGCGCACAATTTTTACAAGACCTTTAACAACTCCCAGCCACCTATAACTTTTTATGGGTCGGATTGTGTGTGTGGTTTGGGAGAGAGGTGTTCTTGAACTCTCTTGGCTGCTTTCAATACCCACATCATTTTTATACGCCGTGACCATCAGCTGAGATGACTCGTCATGCCAGACTAATTTCTGTTATTTTTATTTTGTTGAATATTTGCCAATGCCGACATGGGTGTGTGGAGAATGGCCAATAAAAAAAACTAGACTACTTATCACATGACTTGCTGTTAGACCGCGTTAGCTGATCATACACACCAATCAGCAGCCTACCAGCAGACGAGATCGTGGTAGTTCGAACTAATGAAAGTATGAATAGAATATTATTTCAGGGCGACATATTCTAACATCTGCAGTTCACCCAAGTGCATGTCATGTGCAGGTTTAAGTGCTGTACTTTTGAATTAGCTTATTTCGTTACTTTTTAGAAGAAAGTTTTCCCATCGCAACAAGAGACAGTGGCTTTCAAACGGCCATTTTAATTTGTTGTATTGTTTTCCCTTTTAGTTTTGTGTAAGGCAAAACTTGTGTAAGGTTATTTGTGGATTTCGTTTTCCAAGGAGATGGAGTGGACCCGACTACTCAGAACAGGCCTACCCCAAATAAAACGTTATTGTCACAGATCTTATGTCCACATAGCGCTTGTGCTGCCATGTTGGAACCACGTGAATCGATTATTGAACAATTATTGTGGATCAGGTCGACGAGGAAAGGTAACATCTGCTATTCAAAACCCTGCTAATTCAAGGCGTATCGGATCTTCACATGTAGGTGGACACACAGACCGGTAAGTAATGATGTAGGTCTACACATTTTCTCCTTCGTTTTTTCACCATTGTTAAGTTGAGCCATATCGTCTGGGTCCAGACCCCCATAGAAAGCTACGATGAATTACCAAATTCCTCTTACCACCCTTTGTTTATTGTGAACGTTTTGAGACCTTCAGTTTTTCGATCCAATCCTCCTGTAACGATCCGTTCTTGATGTTCGTTTTCACTACTTTTACACCCCATCGAGGCCAGCTCCTTGACGTGGAGATGGGGCTCAAGTACAGCCATCAGTGGCTGAAAAACCAAGACTGGCCAGGCCCTCCTACAATCGAGCAAGACCACAGTCTTCCCTAGCAAGTCAAGGTGCTGAAGACGGAGGCAACCAGCCAAGAGGCGCACCACAGCAATCAGGATGCCACGCACACACGCTATGGAAGTATGCCTATATCTGCAAAACGTTATGGCACTCGCCCTGTGACGGACACCCAGGCAGGTGCAGTGCCGGGCCCTCTGCCTCGGAAGGGCCCAACCCCTACTACTGGGGGTCCTTCTCAATTGCCAAGTGGAGCCAGGAGGCATGAGAATAGAGCTACTGGCCAAGCAAAGAAAAGACCATTTAAAATAATGCACTGGAATGCTGAAGTCGTCAATAGTAAAAAAGACGGCTACAGCAAAAAATTAGAGCTCGAAAATATCTTGAATGAAGAGCAAGTAAATGTATGTTGCTTGCAAGAAACCAACCTCAACAAGGACATAGCCTTCAAAATCAGAGGCTACCAGTGCTACCGATCTGACCGAATAGACAGGCGAAAGGGTGGAATACTGACACTCGTGAGGAATAACATCAGTGCATGTCAGCTTGAAACATATATGGAGGGGGCGGAATACCAGATGCTTCATCTCAGGACAGAAAGCTCAGAATTCCACCGGCTCATCTACTACTGTCCGAGCGACCGCCCACTGGCACTAGATACAATCCCAGCAAAAGAAAGACTGATTGTATGCGGAGACTTCAACAGCCACTCACAGAGCTGGGGCTATGATCACATGAACAGGAGAGGTGAGGAGCTTGAAAACTGGCAGGATGACAATGGGCGTATCCTGATTAACCAGCCAATCGACCCACCAACCTTCTACTCGAGATCATGGCACACCACCTCTACACCAGACCTGGCATTCCACTCACCCGGCCTGGAGTGGAACACCACACGCGTTGTAGGGAAACAACTTGGAGGCAGTGACCACCGGCCAGTCTTCCTAATTGTGGAAAATGAACTTGTCAAGGAGAGCAGCACTCTCTCTAGGTGGAACTACAAGAAGGCAGACTGGACAATGTACCAGCACCGTACTAGTATACTGGCTAGAGATCTGACTGTAGACAAAGACATCAATAAGCTAGTCGATGAATTCAGCAGATGCATATTACAGGCGGCTGCTCGTGAAACAATACCTAGCGGGGCTCGTAAGCACTACAAACCATATTGGAATAGTGAACTAGAGCAGCTGCACAACGATGTGGAAACATCTCGAAAGCAGGCAGAGACCAGTCCATGCCAAGAACACCACAATAACTACCAGCAAGCTAAGGCCAAATTTCAAAGGGCCAAGTTGCAGGCCAGGCGAAGAAGCTGGAAGGAGAAAACAGAGTCCTTGAACTTCGAGAGAGATACAAGGAAACTGTGGAAGCTGGTAAAACAAATTAACAATGAAGGTACAGGGAGAAACTCAAGGATTGCTCTGTGCAAAGATGGAAACATCCTCATGGGAAAACAGGCAGCTGATCACTTTGCAGACTCTGTCGTGTGGTGAGTCACTGGGGCAACTACTGCAGTAGTTTTTGCCAGGAATAGTCTATGAGATATAGATATAAGGTCTCTAGAAATTGGCTCGTTAAGAAAGAATAAAGACCTATTCGAGATAGGGACAAGAAAACAGGAATGCGAATGCTTTCCACTAGACAGTGTTTTCTAATTAATTATGGAAAGAGTTCTGTTTCCCCACGACCTTAGCTTCTGCCCTTAGATCCCGTAAAGAAAAAGCCCCCAACCTCATCTGAGTAGAGAAAGGTTCCTATAGGTGAATATGTAACACCGACAGCACGAGTGATACATTAACAAACTCTTGATAATGATCAACCGATCGTTGGGTTTATTAATGAAATATCCACACATATAGGGTTAGTAATGGTTAGAACGTGATGATGGTGAAAGACGATTCACACAAAACACACAGATGAGATAATAAAATTACAGTTAATTAAGTAATAGTTAATTAAGAATGAACTGGTATAAAGTGAAATGATGATGTGATATGATACGTGTTACCAAAATGGTGAGTACTCTACACAGTCCATGTGTCTCTAAATGCTTCTCCTAGATATGAGGATTCACATGTATGCATAAAATGTCCCAAGTTGTTATACGTTATGTCGAATGGGGTATCTCTAAGTCGAGGACGTTCTGATGAATACTGTTGTCGTACGGAGAACGCTGACGAGATATCTATGTATATTCCTTCACTGTTTGAGTAGATCTCTGTAGTGTTGATCAACAGTTAATAGCTGTCATATGAACAAAAGGTCTGTTGTCTAATCTCCCGACGGTACTGGTCAGACTGGATATCTTCACGAAATGTTAGTGATATGTAGACTCATAATCTTGCGTATGTAGTCGTGATTCATATACTTTCGAGTCTGCTTCATAAAATGCGCTTAAGAGTGTGTTGCACGTGGTATAAATATGCGATTCCTCTTTTGAGCTCTTTTGCTTGACTTCAGATAATAATGATCTTTCGAGTGATTTGAATTTATGATGACTCTGTATTGAACTTGTGATAACGATGTATTGAACTTGTGAGCAAGCAGTATATGGTGACGAAAAATGCTGCGTCCACCTTCTGACTTGTGGGTGAGACAATATTCCTTTTTAATTGAGGAATGAAAGATGTCCTATGGCGAATTCTGCTAGCCAAATGTCCGTTTTTGATAACTTATTTCTGGTTAGACGTCAGACACGTTGCGTGTAGACTCAGACTTCTGATGAACTGAAGACACACAAAAGTCTTCGTAAGTTTTTCACATTTAATATCACTGGTTGACTTGCATTTAAACTACTGCTCATTATTCATCTCTCTCTCTCTGAGTTCAATTCTAATGATGTTAAATATCTTGTGCATGAGAGTGTGTGCGCATGGGAGACTGTGATGATGATAAAGGTGACGTATGAACTATTAATTACCTCCTATCATCCTATCATCTTCTAGGAAAATCTTCTGATTTTATTAATCAGTTATGCCAAGAATTATTTGAAACTTTATCTTCCGCACATTTTAGCTATGAGGTTAAAATAAACAAAAATAAGAAAATGTATTAATAAGTATAAGATCTACTAACCTTCTTTTCCCTTCGCAAAATCCTTTAAGAACACAATTCATCACAGAACTGAATTATATCCACTCTGAATAAACACGTGTATTAGGCTAGGCGTTTTTGGGATTAATCTCTTCCTCACAATGTAAAAAACTGGACTCCTTCCTAGAACAAGCTACGCAGTAGATTATATTTCTGCCAGTCCAATATGGGTTTCTGGATCCGACATCTAGCTCCGCCCATACCAACCAATCCTTAATGGCCCCTCTGGTCACTCATTCACAGGATCGCTCTTGTCCCCTGTCAGTTCAAACGTGGGTGTAGTTTGACCACTGATTGTTTATTGTTCACCTGGCCAAGGTGGGCGTCCAATGTGGTAAATCAACGCTTGTCTGAACCGCGGCCGACCCAAGATAACACCATTACAGCATGAGACGTTTTCCCCTGGCCAATCTGGGCGTCCAATGTGGTGGAAAGATCCGTATAAAAGAAATGACTTAAGATTACTCACCCTATTTACAAGTGCAGTGACTTCCAACTCTCCCCACAACTCAAACATCAGAATATAAATATGGAAACTATAAAACAGCTGATGAACAGTGTATTCTTATCAGTGTCAAACATGGTACTTGACCAAAGTACAGCTGAGGAAAATCACATCCCGTGAGATGAGACGCTTAAGAAAAGCCAGTAATGTTACCTGAATGAGAAATGATGACGTCATAAAAATTGAAGGAACTACATACTGCATCAAGTATACTGTATATAGAGAGACAGAAAAATAAATGGTTTGGCCATCTCGTGAGAATGGAGCCCGATAAATGACAACTACGCTCTTACAAAGAGCTAGTTTCAGGATACGGGGAAGATCAAGAGGCAGATGTATAGTGTAATAAAATCTGCGAGAATAATCGCTCATTTCAGTAAGAGTTTAGTCATTTAGTCATAAAATGCTAATAAATAAACCCGCCCTATTGTGTCTGACGGTGATCCTCTCACACGCCAGCATGGCGCTGAATTTTGTGCAGTGCTAACGCCTATAGAACGATCCCACGGTAAAAATCTAACACGAGTTTTAGTTTCGGTTTCGAAAACATACTACTATTATTTAACATTTTGCCAGATCTGCTGCATACACAATGCAGCCTAGCCTTATAATTAATGATTTTGCGGAAGTGTGCCGCAAAATAACTATCTGAATTAACGTAATATATTAACTTTAACGCTGGTAATAAGTAATAATCCTTACAAATTTGGTAGTGTAACACGAGACACTTCCAATAATTAACGCCAATTCTTAACCCGCCGCGCAAAACCCCGCTTCGCTTGACACATTCTGCCATGCATATATATATATATATATACGCTGCGGCAAAGCCAACAGAGGCAAACACGCAGACAATTTTTTTTCTTCTCGCGGTAGTATTTCTGACGTCACTAAAACAAGTAGTTTTTTGAAAAATACATGCTAGCGAGAGGGGAAGATGGCCGTCTTGTGTAAAAATTTTATTTGACGATTGACTAGGACGAAAATTGAAAATCTAAACCATAATGAATCTGACCATAAAAATCATATGGTAGTATAGCTTAGAGTCCACTGAGCAAGAATGTGTTTTAAATAATATGATAGTCCCAGTATTAGCCAAGTTATTGAGAAAATACTAAATGTTTACGGACGCACGACCAGACAGACTGTTGTTCCTGCTTGTTTTTCATAACGTTAGTGGGGACACCGGCTTAGAAGGGAGGCATTGAGGTAAATTCAAATTCGCTTGGGTAACAAGAGTATAGGAGGAGAGGGGAGCGGTAGGAAAATTGTTACCAAAAACTAACATCGTTTTGTATTGGCATAACTAAAGCAGACTGGCCAATCGACTACCAGACGCAGAGTATGTTTGGAATTATTTTTGTTTTTGAAAAACTGCATTTGAATTCTGGTGGTCGCAAGCTTTCGATTGGCCAGTGCTAATAAATATTAGCAAAAAGCTTTCATTATTCATTGCCAGTTGAATAATATTTTTGATTCAAATACGCTGAGAACAGCTGTGTTAAATTTAAACTTAAATATAGAGAAGTATTCACAGTCTGGGCAGCGCAGAGGAAACTGAGGCCATTTCTTTGCAAAGTCAGCGTCATTTGTTTATATTTCTTGAATTTTGTGGTAAGAATGCTTTATGAATTTAATATGTTTAATCCCATTGCCAAAGTTAGATACTGCTATTAGGAAAAAGTGAAGGACGTGCCGGGAGCAGACATTGTTGAGTCCTCACATTGAAATGTATCTAACTGATGTATGTTGTCATGATTATGTTTGAATATTATTGTATTAGAATATATTAGTAAGCCTCCGTGTTCCATGAACACTGTTCAACATGCCTGAAGCATTTATATTTAAAAAGGAAAAGAAGAGAAAATCATATAAAAGGAAATGTGGTTACCCCACATTATTTTATTGAGGAAAACTATGTAAATGTACAGTGGCGTATCTGCCATAAGGACCTAAGGTGTGGTCACAGCAAGGTGGGAGTCATGTAAAATTAGGGGCGAGTGCACCTGTAATGCACGCGAGGCTGACCCCATATCACGGTAGGGAAATAAATAATATCAAAAGTGATCAGATATAAAAGGCCAGGGTGTCCTTTTGTTGCAGAGGTTTTGTTTCCTGTTGCCAGCTGGTAACAGGAAACCTGAGGAGTGACGATAACGCCAAGAAGTCTCCGACAATTCATGTATGCTGTCAAGAGATAACAGCAGAAGCTTGGGCGTGTGATGTGCTATCGATATTTCTGCAACTACACACTATCTTATCATTCAACAAGAAACCCCAGGTGATATGTTAAGGACCTGGGTATATCTGACAGTTTCGTTTTAATAAACACTGGTATTTCAAATCTTACTCAGGAAGTTTATGGGGTATGATGATAATACAGCCCCTCATACACAGTGACTCTCCCTCTTAGATGAATAAAGTGTAAGCTGTGAACATTCCAACAGGAAAGACATATATTAACTTTGTAGTTATTGGGCAGATTGTCCACACAATTTTTGTTGATCTTTTCTGTAAACTATCTTGTCCTCATTTTCAAAGACCTGTCCAAACGATATGACTGGACAGTCAAATTAAATTGTACAAAAAATTAATTTAAAGAAAAACTTAACCACAAGTTTTATTCACTTCCTCATAGTAACTTAAAGTGTTTTTGTGTTGTGTACCATCATTTCATTTCTCCCCTAGACACTAGGTACATCATACACCATACACTAGAGCCACAAGAGTGAACGTGTGAGATCTAGGGAGGTAGCGTTAGGTTCCCTGCACACAATTCATCATCATCATCTTTTAGAGTCAGGGGCCTACATGTGCTTGACCTCACACGGTTTATGCAGACACCGATTTCATTCTTTGTTAGGATACCATCATAACCTCTCCAGCAAAATCAACTTTGCTACATAAATTGGTAGGCTTGTCCGGGCATCTGAATTTCTCCTAGTACTACATACATTAGGGTCTGGGTCTTAGCATAAACAACATTCTATTGTCCCAGGGAATCCCCATAATCATTATTGCCCAAGGTTTAGGAAGTCAAGAAACTGTCAGAACCCAGAATTAATTAGATAAATTTATACTTATTTAGAAAGTTAGTTAGAACATTTTGCATTTATCAGAATGGCAGATCTGGCCAAGTTTCGCTCTGCGGCTGTGCAGACTGCCAAGGAAATGAATATGGAGGGACAAATCTTGATTGACTATGTCACCTCAGAATGTGATAAATTTATTGTTAGGGAAGAACATAGGTTAGCTGAGGAAAGGAAAATGCAGTTAGAGGAGGCTAGGGAAATTAAAAGGTTACAGATTGAGGCTGAGAAGGAGGCTGAGGTCTTAGAGGCTGATAGAGAGGCTGAGATAAAGAGGCTCCAATTTGAGGAGAGAAAATTGGAGGCAGAAGAAAAACGATTGCAAAGGGAGGCAGAAGAAAAACGACTGCAAAGGGAGGCAGAAGAAAACCGACTGCAAAGGGAGGCAGAAAAAGAAGAAAAAAGATTGACTGCCGAGAGGGAGGCAGAAAAAGAAGATAAAAGATTACAGAGGGAGCATGAGTTGCGACTAAGAGAGTTAGAGTTGCAAGGCCGTGCTCCGGATAAGGGTCACAGCCCCTCTACCTCTGATGCTACTGCCAGTCAGGGGGCCTCCAACTCAGCCATGGGGTTCCATTTAGACTATTTCGTAGAAAAGGATGATGACATTGAGTCATATTTGAGCAGATATGAAGTATTAGCCACTACTTACGGGTTAGAAAGAGAAAAATGGGGTGTAAAGTTGTCTCAGGGTCTTCGGGGAACAGCTTATGAAGTGTTTTCTAAAATGAGCAGGAATGACCAAGACAACTATGATATGTTGAAGCAAGCTCTTCTGTTAAGATACGAAAAGAACGGAGAGTTTTACAGAAAGAAATTTAGGAATGCCAGGCTACTGTCGGGTGAGACCTATCACCAGTTCTCCGCCCGGTTAGAAACGTATATGGAGAAATGGGCTTCTTTGGGGAAAACCCAAGACCTCAAAGAGATGATACTCATAGAACAGATGAGAGAGTCCATGGCTCCAGACATGAGAAAATTTCTCATGGAACAGGGCGCGGAGAGGCTGGGTGAGATAATTAATGTCGCTGAGAGATATCAGGCAGCAGAGGTAGCTGGCATCAAGAAGAAACCAGTAGATCAGTATAAGGCTCCTCAAAACCGTAATAAATTTGATAACAGAGGTAAGCAGAACTTTGATAGGCCTCGAAATGATTTTAGAAATAAAACCTCACATTTCAATGACAGAAGGAATGATGAAAGAAAACCTTTTCATCAAGGTAGATGGTATTGTAAACATTGTAGGAAGGAGGGACATGACACTAAGTTTTGTAAAAGTAGACCTTCTGGATTGGCTGCTATGAGAAGGGGGAACCAGGAAGTAAAGGACAAACCTGCTGGACAGCAGGAACCTTATCACCCCCCAGTTTGCGAGGATGTTGTATGTAATGATGTCATCATAAGGTGCCTCTATGATACAGGTTTAGATTTTGATGCTGTCGTGAGCTCGCACTTGGTGAACCCAGATCAGTATACCACAGAAACAGTGGAGATACAAGGGGCGACCAAGGACCTACCACTCATGAAACTTCCCATTGCTAGGATAACAGTGAAAACTCGCTATGTGGAAGGGATAATCAGAGCAGCAGTGATAGACGCCACCATCTACCCTCTGATATTGGGGTGTCGTTATGTCTACTTGGGGAATCCCAAGAGACCTGTGGTCTTGGCAGCAGTCCAGACCCGATCACAATCCAGAAAGGAAGAAGATGAACCTATAAATACTCATCCAGAGGAGATGAGGAAGGCACAGGCTGAAGATAGGTCACTGAAGCCGTGCTATAAGAAACTCCCAAAGAGCCATACTCCTCCTAATAAAGGAGAATTCTATATGAAGAATAAATTGTTATATAGGAAGGCCGGCACTGGTTCAGCTGGTCACGGGCAGCTGGTCTTTCCCAGTTCATATAGGGAAAAGGTAATGGAGTTAGGTCATGCTATCCCCTTCAGTGGTCACATGGGGATTAGCGCAACAGGACAGCGTATAGCTTGTCATTATTTCTGGCCAGGGATAACGGAAGACATAAAGAGATATGTAAAATCCTGTCCCGAATGCCAGAGAGTAGCTCCAAAGCATTGGACTGCTCCAGCAACTCTTGGGGAAATGCCCATTGTGGAAACCCCTTTTGAGATAGTTGCAGTGGATATTGTGGGACCTCTCACTCAGACCAAGAGGAGGAACAGTTACATCCTTACTCTGGTAGACACTTGTTCTATGTGGGGAGAGGCGGTAGCCCTGTCATCAATTGATTCGGAACATGTGGCAGAGGCATTACTTACGATATTCACAAGGTTAGGATTCCCGCATCAAATCTTGACTGATAATGGCTCACAGTTCAAGGGGAAACTAACAGAAGAGGTTTTTAGGTTGTTTCAAGCCAAGCACTTTCATTGTAGTCCGTATCACCCCCAAGGGAACGGCCAGGTAGAGAGGTTCAATGGGACTCTCATTTCTATCCTGAGAAAGCTGGCACATGAGAAACCTGATACGTGGGACCAATACTTGCCCGCCGCGTTGTTTGCGTACCGGGAAGTACCACATAATTCAACCGGAATGGCACCCGCAACCCTGTTATTTGGGAGGCCAATAAAAGGTCCTTTAGAAGCTTTGTTAAGGACCTGGACAGATGAGAAGGCAGAGGAGACTGTTACCTCATCTTATCAATATGTGAACGAACTGACCACTAGTTTAAAAACTAGTTGGAAACTGGCAAATGATAATTTGAGACAAGCCAGGAAAAAGCATGCTGCTTATTATAATAAGAAAGCGAAGGATAGGGAACTTGCTGTAGGGGAGAAGGTACTTCTTCTCTTGTCTGGCAGCAACAATAAACTTCAGATCGGATGGCAAGGGCCATACACAGTTTTGGAAAAGGTATCCAGAACAAATTATAAGAACAAATTATAAGATAGACAAAAAGGGAAAGGAAAAAGTCTATCATGTGAACCTTTTGAAGAAATATCTGGGCAGACAAATCCAGGAAGGAACACACCTATTGGCCTTGTCTATCGCAACCGAAATGAAAAATGACCCTCTCTCCTCATTTGAATATCCACTGAAAACCAGTGAAACGTTTGCACAGGGGAAGATCAGTAATCACCTGACAAAAGGACAGAAGGAGAAGGTTCAACAGGTCCTTGAGAAACATACAGATGTGTTAACGGATAAACCGGGGCACACAAATTTGTTGGAATATGATATGAAACTACTAGACCCAGCACCTATCTGTATGAGGCCCTATTCTATTCCTTTCGCTAAGGAAAAAGCTTTGAAAGAGGAGATAGATTATTTGTTAAAAGAAGGGATTATTTCTCACAGTGAGTCTCCTTATAGTTCCTGTGTGGTTTTGTTGCGGAAACCATCGGGAGAACATAGACTGTGCATAGATTACAGGAAACTGAATGCTGTCACAGAAGGTCAGGTGGATCCATTACCTGATACTACTCAACTATTTGCCAGGCTGAACAAGGCAACATATTTTTCTAAGGTGGATCTTAGCAAAGGCTATTACCAAATTCCAGTAAAGCCTGAGGTTCGACCTTATTTAGCCTTTAGCACCTCGGAAGGTCATTATGAGTTCAACATGTTACCGCTTGGGTTGAAAAATGCCCCGAGTGTGTCTTCAAGGATGATGCGAAAATTATTGGATCCCCTGAAAAATCCATGTATTTCAAATTTTATGGACGATATCCTCATTGCAACGGAAACATTTGAGGAACACGTTACCTCTTTGAATATGCTGTTTGATAGACTCAGAGAGGCTAACTTAACCGCTAGGCCAACAAAATGTTGTATTGGTTGTAAAGAGTTGGAATTCTTGGGACAAACTGTACATCAGGGTAGCATGACCCCTGATCCCAAGAATCTGGAAAAATTGAAAAGAGCACCTAGACCACAAACAAAGAAAGATGTGCGATCTTTCGTGTCGTTGTGTGGTTTCTACCAAAAGTACATTGAACATTTTAACTCTATATGTGCTCCTCTGACGGATTTAACTTGCAAAGGTCAACCTGATACAATAAATTGGTCCGCACAGTGTTAATTGGCTTACCAGGAGTTAAAAGAAAAACTCACAAGCAGGCCAGTATTGCAATTGCCTGACTTGAATCAAGAATTTATCGTGAAAAGTGACGCAAGCAATGTGGGCCTGGGCGCTACATTGTTGCAAAGGTCCTCCTCACAAGATGGAGAATTGAACTCAGTCGATTATGCAAGCCGAAAGTTGAACAAGGCGGAAAAAAATTATTCAACATGTGAAAAGGAATGTCTAGCTTTGATATGGGCTATAAAAAATTCCAGATTTATTTATATGGCAGGACATTTGTGGTCCAAACGGATCATTCACCACTCGTATTCCAATCACAGGCCAAGCATGAAAATTCAAGATTATTGAGATGGTCATTATTATTGCAGCCATACTCATTTCTGATTGAATATATTCCCGGCCCTAAGAACGTCGGTGCAGACTTTTTGAGTAGACATCCTTATGATGAAAATCAGAAAAACGCGTAAGACTTCATTGAGCTAAGTTATCTCGCAGATTATAACCTGCAAATGAATGCATGTTTTAGGATGGGAGGTGTGTAATAAAGCTGCGAGAATAATCGCTCATTTCAGTAAGAGTTTAGTCATAAAATGCTAATAAATAAACCCGCCCTATAATGTCTGACGGTGATCCTCTCACACGCCAGCATAGCGCTGAATTTTGTGCAGTGCTAACGCCTATAGAACGATCCCACGGTAAAAATCTAACACGAGTTTTAGTTTCGGTTTCGAAAACGTACTACTAATATTTAACATTTTGCCAGATCTGCTGCATACACAATGCAGCCTAGCCTTATAATTAACGATTTTGCGGAAGTGTGCCGCAAAATAACTATCTGAATTAACGTAATATATTAACTTTAACGCTGGTAATAAGTAATAATCCTTACAAATTTGGTAGTGTAACACGAGACACTCCCAATAATTAACGCCAATTCTTAACCCGCCACGCAAAACCCCGCTTCGCTTGACACATTCTGCCATGCATATATATACGCTGCGGCAAAGCCAACAGAGGCAAACACGCAGACAATTTTTTTTCTTCTCGCGGTAGTATTTCTGACGTCACTAAAATAAGTAGTTATTCGAAAAATACATGCTAGCGAGAGGGGAAGATGGCCGTCTTGTGTAAAAATTTTATTTGACGATTGACTAGGACGAAAATTGAAAATCTAAACCATAATGAATCTGACCATAAAAATCATATGGTAGTATAGCTTAAAGTCCACTGAGCAAGAATGTGTTTTAAATAATATGATAGTCCCAGTATTAGCCAAGTTATTGAGAAAATACTAAATGTCTACGGACGCACGACCAGACAGACTGTTGTTCCTGCTTGTTTTTCATAACGTTAGTGGGGACACCGGCTTAGAAGGGAGGCATTGAGGTAAATTCAAATTCGCTTGGGTAACAAGAGTATAGGAGGAGAGGGGAGCGGTAGGAAAATTGTTACCAAAAACTAACATCGTTTTGTATTGGCATAACTAAAGCAGACTGGCCAATCGACTATCAGACGCAGAGTATGTTTGGAATTATTTTTGTTTTTGAAAAACTGCATTTGAATTCTGGTGGTCGCAAGCTTTCGATTGGCCAGTGCTAATAAATATTAGCAAAAAGCTTTCACTATTCATTGCCAGTTGAACAATATTTTTGATTCAAATACGCTGAGAACAGCTGTGTTAAATTTAAACTTAAATATAGAGAAGTATTCACAGTCTGGGCAGTGCATAGGAAACTGAGGCCATTTCTTTGCAAAGTCAGCGTTATTTGTTTATATTTCTTGAATTTTGTGGTAAGAATGCTTTATGAATTTAATATGTTTAATCCCATTGCCAAAGTTAGATACTGCTATTGGGAAAAAGTGAAGGACGTGCCGGGAGCAGACATTGTTGAGTCCTCACATTGAAATGTATCTAACAGATGTATGTTGTCATGATTATGTTTGAATATTATTGTATTAGAATATATTAGTAAGCCTCCAAGTTCCATGAACACTGTTCAACATGCCTGAAGCATTTATATTTTAAAAGGAAAATAAAAGGAAATGTGGTTACCCCACATTATTTTATTGAGAAAAACTATGTAAATGTACAGTGGCGTATCTGCCATAGGGACCTAAGGTGTGGTCACAGCAAGGTGGGAGTCATGTAAAATTAGGGGCGAGTGCACCTGTAATGCACGCGAGGCTGACCCCATATCACCGTAGGGAAATAAATAATGTCAAAAGTGATCAGATATAAAAGGCCAGGGTGTCCTTTTGTTGCAGAGGTTTTGTTTCCTGTTGCCAGCTGGTAACAGGAAACCTGAGGAGTGACGATAACGCCAAGAAGTCTCCGACAATTCATGTATGCTGTCAAGAGATAACAGCAGGTTTTGGGCGTGTGATGTGATATCGATATTTCTGCAACTACACACTATCTTATCATTCAACAAGAAACCCCAGGTGATATGTTAAGGACCTGGGTATATCTGACAGTTTCGTTTTAATAAACACTGGTATTTCAAATCTTACTCAGGATGTTTATGGGGTATGATGATAATACAGCCCCTCATGCACAGTGACTCTCCTTCTTAGATGAATAAAGTGTAAGCTGTGAGCATTCCAACAGGAAAGACATATATTAACTTTGTAGTTATTGGGCAGATTGTCCACACAATTTTAGTTGATCTTTTCTGTAGACTATCTTGTCCTCATTTTCAAAGACCTGTCCAAAAGATATGACTGGACAGGCAAAATAAATTGTACCAAAAAATATCAAATTTAAAGAAAAACTTAACCACTGGTGTTTATTCACTTCCTCATAGAAACTTAAAGTGTTTGTGTGTTGTGTACCATCATTTCATTTCTCCCCTAGACATTAGGTACATCATACACCAGACACTAGAGCCAAAATAGTGACCGTGTGAGATCTAGGGAGGTAGCGTTAGGTTCCCTGCACATAATTCATCATCATCATTTATAGAGTCAGGGGCCTACATGTGCTTGACCTCACACGGTTAATACATACACGGATTTCTTTCTTTTAGGATACCATCATAACCTCCCCAGCAAAATCTAACTTTGCTACATATAGACATCCTACAACATCACGTGCCTGCAACAGCCAATGCAACACACTTGGCTTAAATTAAGTACGCCAACTTCAGCTCCCCACTACGCTTCACGGTTTCAATTGGACGCAAAAGTAAGAAAGTTTTTATGACTTCTCGTAACTAATACAAACAACAAATATCATGGCCACTTTATGGAGAACATTATGGGCAATAAATACTTCTGATAAAGGATCAAACATTTACATTTAGACGACACTCCTAGGATAATTACACAAGTCAAAGTGACTTCAAAATAGGCAAATATTATAGTCCTATATGTCACGAAATGGATTTAAGTTTAGAGTGGATCTGAATGTATAGACAAGACCCTAGTATGAGAAAGACTGAAAAATTTAGATTTAGATGAAAATGATAGTGAAAATGGGAAAAGTTGAAACTATTGGCTCCGAGGGATGAGAACCGAGATTGACTCTCCCTCGCCACTCTGGACGTATTAGATAGCTATAGCCTCAACCATCTCTAACTACCCTAAGGGGATAAGGTTACTTAAGATCACATACACCACGATGTGGCACGCGCCTCAAACAGCCTCTGACAACCAAGTCCAGCTCCCGGCCTTCACGTGTGGCTCAATTTGAGCCCGGCGGAACTGTTTCCAATCACGGGAGAAGGGGCAAAGGCGAGCGACTGGCGCCTTAAAACCAGCAGCTTCGGGCAGATAGGGCTCGTGATCCTTGGTTGGTAGCTTATCTAAGAGAAGGAACTCTGAATTCAAACCACCGCTGCCTTGTGGGAATATCCATTTATGGAATTGGCTTCGGGAGTAAACCCTGAGGATAAATCCGGAGTCGGAGTCCCTAAGGCAGTCTAATGTCGATTCGACATTATTCTGGCAACTCCTGCGACATGGCTGGTACCAAACTGTATCGGCTACTGCCGTTCCTTTGGATCTACCGGCTGTGTGTGTGGAGAGGGGGAACATACTGCATGGGCAACAGCTTGATCTCCATATAACTGTGCCCAAGCTCGCGCCCTGGAGAGGACACTCCAGCTTCACCCTATAGGTGTCGGCAAAACACGGGAAGTAGCAGTTACCGGTTATAAGCATTTTGCCCAATTGGCGTTGGGCATGGCGCCAGGGGCTACTTCCGACAGTGGGAGAGGTTCTAGGATCTCACTGGACAGCTACCGCCCGCTTCAAGCTGGGCAGCCCCCAGTCAATAAGGTGTTGTCCCGCCACTGTCTGCTTTCCCCATTGGGTGCATGGGGATTAGGGTCAAACCCGAACTGTGGACAGAAAATTTTGCACCAAGCAATTATCGAAAAAATAGAAATAAGCAAACTCTCAGATTGGGATGCTGGAACGTCCGGACTATGTTGACTGGACTATCCGAAAACCTACAGGATGTAAACGATGTAAGGAAGACAGCCATAATTAATGATGAGCTTAAACGACTTCAGGTGGATATAGCTGCACTTCAGGAAACGCGCCTGGCGGGCTCTAAAACGGTGAGCGAAAAGGACTACACATTTAATTGGCAAGGGAAAGATCTTAATAAAGCTAGAGAATACGGAGTAGGTTTTGCAGTCAAAAAATCGCTAACTAAAATGGTTGAACCAGGCGAGAATGGATCAGAACGTCTGTTAACGCTCCGCCTGCAAACTAGCACAGGTCCATCACCCTTGTCAGTGTGTATGCTCCTACTCTGTACTCTGCCTCAGAAGCTAAAGATGAGTTCTACGAGAATCTAACAGCAATTATCAAAAGCATACCTAGGCAAGAACAGCTTGTTCTCCTTGGTGACTTTAACGCCAGAGTGGGTGCCGATAAGGTTTCATGGCCTTCATGTCTGGGCAGGTTTGGTATTGGCAAGATGAATGAAAATGGACAACGGCTCTTAGAGTTGTGCGTCCACCATGACCTCTGCGTGACCAACACCTACTTTCAGACAAAACCCCAGCATAAGGTGTCATGGAGACACTCACGATCCAAGCACTGGCACCAACTTGACCTGATTCTCGTCAGAAGGCCACACCTCAGGTCTGTGCTCTCCACGCGCTCGTACCATAGTGCAGACTGTGATACAGATCACTCCTTGGTTTGCTGCAAAATCAGAGCACAACCAAGAAAACTCTATCGTGTCAGATATGAAGGGAAACCACGCATTGAAACCAGCAAGATGTCAGACCCTTTCATGATCGCTCAATTCACTGCGACCTTCGAGAAAGTGCTCAGTAGCCCTCAGCATGGTGATGCTATTATAGAGAACTGGGAGCATCTACGGAACACCATTCAAAGTACTGCACTTGCCACCTTTGGTAAGAAAACAGCAAAGTCAAATGACTGGTTTGATGCTTCATCAGATGTGATGGCACCTGTCATTGAAGCTAAGCGCAGTGCTATGAATGAATACAAACGTTCACCGAGTGCCAGAACCCTACAGATCCTGAGGGCTACGAGAAGCAAAGTTCAACAAACTGCTCGACGCTGTGCAAATGACTACTGGCTCCAGCTCAGTGAGAGCATCCAGATCGCAGCGCAAACAGGCAACATTAGACAAATGTATGAAGGTATAAAGAAAGCACTTGGCCCCCATAAAAGTAAGACGGCACCGCTAAAAACCATCAGCGGAGAGAAGCTAACCGATAAGGGTAAGCAGATGGAGAGGTGAGTCGAGCACTACTCTGAGCTTTACGCTAGAGACAATACCGTTACGCCTGCAGCCCTTGATGGTGTCAACTATGGAGGAGCTGGATGCCGAACCAACATTAGAGGAACTCAGCAAGGCCATTGATAGCTTGGCCTCTGGCAAAGCACCAGGCAGTGATGGGATTCCTCCTGATTTAATCAAATGCTGTAAGAGCACGCTATCACATCCCCTGCATAGGATGCTGTGCCAGTGCTGGGAAGAGACAACTATTCCTCAAGACATGCGAGATGCCAAGATTGTAACACTGTATAAAAATAAAGGAGACAGAAGTGATTGCAATAACTACAGAGGCATCTCTCTTCTTAGTATTGTTGGTAAGGTTTTTGCCAAAGTCATCTTAATGCGACTACACAAGTTAGCTGAGCGCATATATCCAGAGTCACAGTGTGGATTCCGAGCTGGCAGATCAACAACAGACATGATCTTCTCTCTCCGCCAGCTTAAGGAAAAATCAAGAGAGCAGAAAAGACCATTATATATCGCCTTTATAGACCTCACAAAAGCATTCGACCTGGTTAGTAGGGATGGACTCTTTAAAATCCTCCTGAAAATAGGCTGCCCTTCTAAAATGCTGGAAATGATAAAAGTCATTCCATGACGGCATGAAGGGAACAGTCCAATATGCTGGAAGCACGTCACAGCCCTTTGATATACGAAGTGGCGTTAAACAAGGCTGTGTTCTGGCTCCGACCCTCTTCGGAATCTTCTTTGCCTTACTCTTGAAACATGCATTCAGAGATGCAACTGAAGGAATATGCCTTCACACTAGGTCAGATGGCCGTCTGTTTAATCTTTAAAGGCTGAAGGCAAAAACAAAAATCAGAAGGGTCACTATAAGAGACTTGTTGTTCGCTGATGATGCTGCAGTCGTCACTCAAAGCCAACAGGAGCTTCAGAGCTTGATGAATCGCTTCACTAAAGCATGCAAGGACTTTGGCCTCACAATAAGTCTAAAGAAAACGAATGTGCTGAGTCAGGATGTGGGCGCTGCACCAGTTATCACTATCGATAACTATGAATTGGCAGTGGTGCACCACTTCACATACCTAGGGTCTACCATCAATGACAAACTCTCACTGGATACAGAAATCGACAGCCGCATTGGCAAAGCTGCAGCTACCTTTGCCCGCCTCACATCGCGTGTTTGGGGAAACTCTAAACTCACAATGAAGACCAAAGCTGCGGTATATAATGCCTGCGTCACCAGCACACTCCTATATGGCAGCGAGACCTGGACGACCTGTGCTAAGCAAGAAAGAAGGCTCAATACCTTCCATTTGCGGTGTCTAAGCCGCATCCTCGGCATCTCGTGGAAAGATAAAGTGACAAATGTCGAGGTGTTGTCACGTGCTGGCCTTCAAAGTATGTATACGCTTCTTAGACAGCGCAGACTTCGCTGGCTTGGCCATGTTCACCGCATGGAAGATGGTCGCATCCCAAAAGATATCTTCTACGGACAATTAGCAGATCGCAAGAGAACAGTTGGGCGACCACAGCTGAGGTTCAAAGATGTGTGCAAGAGAGATATGAGGGCACTGGACATGGATCCAGCAACATGGGAGGATGAAGCTGCCGATCGCACTAAGTGGCGATGCTTTTTACGGTCAGTTATGACTGAAGGGGCTATTATTATTATATTATTATTACACCACGATACAGACAACATATAGCTACTGTACGTAAATAAAGTAACTGATCCAGACTACAGTTTAAAGTTTATTTACACAAAAAAAATCAAATACATGTCAAAGAAATAAAGTGCTTGTAAACACACCTGAAAACAATCAAGCACAGGTAAAAATGATTTATCACCAACCCAACCCTTCACCCACAAGTTACACCTGTATGGGGGGAAGAAGTTAAGATTAAACAAAACCACGCTGAGCTTGGTGGGGTCTCGGATATCGAGCCTCCACTCCAACGAACTATTCTAAATTATACTTCTAATTTCACTAGGGTTTAGAGAGACTGGATACTGGACTTGAAAATGTAGCTGTTTCACTACTGACAAATCTGGATTCACCTGCCCGGTTACCCCTCTCTGGGTTTAGGGCCGTCGGCGTTATTATTGCCGAATTTACACGAACCCAACCTCCAGGCGTTGTGCCTCCTTTGGAGTGGTATATCGAGCTTAGAGCTCGAGATTTAAACGATGAACACGTTCCCGCTGAAGCATGGAGACTTCACTGCAAAAAGAACTGTTTCGTTCTTTCTGAAGCCCACTGGCTTGGCGCCGGTACTACCGCGTCACCAGTTCTCTTTCGCCTCTGGCGTTGCCTCGTCTCTTCCGCTCATGAGAAGAACGATCTTTCTTTTCAAGCTGCAAGGTCAAAATGACACCCGTAATTGCGTGCCGTGAAACCGTTTTGCTGTGGGACAAATAATACAACAATTATACCACACATCAACTTAACACGTCTATAACATCTATCTCCCTTACTTCCTAACACCCCTGTCTATTCCCTCTCCAGCAACTACATAATATTTATGCCCCAAAAAGTCAGCTCCCCCACACAACTCCCTTCTCTTTTCTCTATCCGATTCCAAAGTAAACATCACCCAGGTAATACCCTCGGTCTGGTAATCAACTCGTAGACCGGCTGACCTAAATCCTATGGTTCTGCATGACTAACCACGAGTCACAACAATTTTTCACTGAGGACCTACCTGTCCAAAAATACTTTAGGCTACTGCTACTAAAATGATCAACACCAAAATAAAATTAGACCTCTCTAGGAACCATTAAATTCCCGTTCCGTAAAATTAATCACATCCCAAAATGTAATAAACAATTATTTCTTTATCAGAAATAAAATTTCGTCTCTCGTCTTCTGATTACACAGTACAACAATGCACAATAAATACCGTATACCATTTTACGCTAGCATATACATATTGCCAAAAGTTATACACAAAACCAGTTTATCAATTAAAACCGCGTAGTTACAAACACGTGCTCACGCATTCTCACAAAGTTACTTCGCTCTTCCTCATCCTTCTGAATATCGTCCAGAATTAATATTCATTAAATAACAGCACCCATGTGCTTACAATTTCACAACTCCACTCCTGTGTATATATGTGTAACTTATCAGAATTAAACAATGAAATACAATACACGCGCTCCCGAATATTCTGTAAATTTACATAAATCAGAGATGCGGGTTTCTCCACATACCTTCTTTGAAATAATACAAAGCATGCCCTTAATATCTCAACTATTAGTCTCTCCTAGATACTGCTATTCCTTCTAATTATATGGACCTCTTACATTCAATACTTTCTCTAAGAACATAATTGATGGCCCTACACGTTAAATTTAGCTTTAAAATTAACTTCCCAAAGAAAACTTACTGATCGGGCTAGGACTCTATTAAGATCAAATAAAAGTACCTCGCTAATAACTAATGGCTTACCCAATTCGAATTTCCCACTTTAAGAGCAATCGAAAATTGACTATGGTTACCCGGCTGGCAATTTTTCGTCAGAGAGAGCTGGCTATGAATCTACGTGAGTATATATAATCAAAACCCCCACGCTGCTCTCGCTGACGCCATTGCGTGCCTTTGTTCTAAGCCCAATGATCGCGCTGCATTTCAATACAGTTTGACCTCGGCCAATCACAATTTTAAACAACTCTGACTCATACTGTTACTGCTCGCCAGTATTTCGTACATGGGTAAAGGTCACTACCCCCATCCCCCATTTAAACAAAGAATGTACGGGAGTATCGAATGATCTCCTAACCGTCGGGAAATAATGCTCAGCCCTCTACTGCTTAATAAAACAAAAATGACCGCAATTATTTAAATCCCGAAAATACGTTTATTTGCACGCAATCGCTTTAAAGAGAAGAACTCTGGTGCAAATCTGCACTTAACCTAACCGTCATCCCTATAGAAAAAAACTGCAATAAATTCCCTACAAAACAAGACTAAACTCCACTACTATTCATAGAGATGAAACATAGTGCAGATTGATAAAACTCCACCGTAATCCCTCCTTCTGAAAAAACGAAAATAATAGAAGCAGAAGAAACATGGGGTATATATTTATACGAGGGGCGTTCAGAAAGTAATGCACCACATAGTTTTTCTCAGGAGCTGTTTTATTCAAAAAGCATGAAATTTATACACAATATACATGGATATGTCATGTAAACATCGGTATTATTCAACATAATCCCTATCAACTTGTATGGCTTTATGCCAGCGCAAAACAAGTGCATGTATTCCTATCCCGTACCAGATTTTGTCTTGATCATGTAGTCTGTTAGATACCTTTTTGATGTACGCCATAATTGTTGAAGGCGATGAAGACATAGTATGGTATCTGTGGTCTGGTTTGTGTAGGATGCAGATGTGTATTCAAACAGTGAGCATTACAAACAGGGCAATCCACACAAGGACGTCACGTTAACTCACGATGTGAAAAGTCAATGATGCTTGCAACAGCTAGTGACGGTTTTTGTATAATTTATTATAGACGCCACAATGACGAGGTGTGTAGACATAAACAAGCAGGTACATCATAGGTACGATCAAACAGTCATTATTACATATGTAGTCAATGCAGCAGGAACAGCAGACAGCATCAAAATAATGTACATCATATGCCTTTTAGGATATCGTAATCAGCTGTACATGTAGTCAGGTAGTAAACTTCCCCTTTCCATAAGAGCTAGTAGATATCAACTGGGAGATTAAATCTAATCTCCTATATCCGACCTCAACAAGACAGGCATGTCTTTTGAGCGTCACATTATCGTCCTCTATGTTCCTTAACCAGCAAAGGTATCAAACCTAGATCCATCAATAAAGTTCAGGAAGCAAATAGCCCTTAGGACAGGCATCAATCGATGCGTGACAATATAAGTGGATCGTGAGCTGAGCAAACTTTTCATATCATAGACTTTATAACAAGGCAGGCTAGGCAAAAGTCAACATCACAAGATGGCGATAAAGTTACTCAGCAAAAAGATTCAGTTACCTGTTCATCAGGAATTAAATCACATAAATCACATATGCCTCCAGGCACTTGGAATAACATAGAGATATATCATCTCAAAAAAGAAGGAACAACAATGATGAGGACTCCTTCCTGAATAATCTAAGCGAAGACGCTAGCACATCGCTACGTCTCGCCTTACCAGCATTTCTGCTCAGACTGACCTGGGCGGAAATCATTCAAACACTGCCACAAACAAAGACATGCGCAGAACACGCGAATCGAATACAACTCAGCCAAATTACGAAACGAAGAATGTTCTACGATGTTCGACTAAAGATTCGAACCTTAAAAGGAAATGAATCTAGAAACATTGCGATTGCCAACTGTTTTCTAAGAACTGACGACCTGAGCGCTCCATATATGGACGTGACTCAAAATCGTTCACACAAACTATCGGCAACTATACTATCAGACTATTGTCACCCGATTAGACAACTAGTAGAAATAAGAAGTGACTACAATTCCATGAGTTACTTCCCATGCATTAAAAAATTGAATAGTCAGAATAAGTTGCGACAAGTTTAGCGCAACATTACCGCCACCTCGTGATAAAAAAAATGTGCAACATTTTTTTTTTAAATATCCAAGAGTAAAACCAAAAGCGGTTTAACAACGCACGAATTATGCGGGGATAACTAATTGCACTGCCTAATATGAGGCTAAATTGACACATAAAGTGTCTGGTGAGAATATTTCTCAACAGATAAAAAATCTGATTCAAAAATATATCGGGGAGGTGCCACCAACACACACTACGCTTGCATGAAAATACAATATAAATATGCAAGTTCATATCATTATAATCAAATAGCAGTGTCATACTCTAACACCGCTTAGAATGGATGTACACATCTGATATTGAATGTTAAATATTACATTATCTAAATGTTTAATAACACCATTACACAATGAAATTAAACATAAATGACGATCCAGGACACATCTCCTGTCGTTCCAAGGAAACTGTACAATGTGGAACTCTCCATGTTTGACAACAGAAAGGTAGCTTCTCCGATCAACAATAACATGCTGAGAAAAAACAACCAATATAATTCTATTTAATAGCCATTATGTTTCATACTATACAATACATTATTATTAATAATTGTGGCCGAGTGAACTTTCGACCCTTATATTAACTACTCAGTCTTCTTCTTATATTAAAGATGGGAACAGAAGAAGATGATAACAAAGCACAATAGTATGTGTTCACCTAAAGTGAGGACAGATGTGCTAATGTATTGTAGTAATATAGGTTTGTTATGACTCTGTCGTATATCTAGAAATAGGACAGAAGTATTAGTTGGAATCATGTGGGCATCTAGACAGAATGTCAGCCATCACATTATCCGACCCACGGATAGCTCGTACCGTGAAGTGAAAAGGTTGAAGAGCAATAGCATATCGAGTGGATCTCGAACTCTTCAAGTTCTTAGTCTGAATAGCTGTAAGAGCTTTCTGATCAGTTTCTAGAATGAAATGTGCGCCCAGGAGGAATCTTTGTAATTTGAGAATAGACCAAACCATAGCTAACAATTCACGGTCTAAAACCGAGTAGTTCCTCTCTGCCGCATTTAGTTTTCTAGAAATGTACATGACAGGATGCAGAGTTTCAGCATATTCCTGTATAAGTGCTGCTCCGATCCCAGTGGATGAAGCATCACTTCGAAGAACAAAAGTTCTATCAAGAGTAGGTAATCTTAGGATGGGAGGAGAAGAAAATATACTTTTAATCTGGTCTAAGGAAGATTGACATTCCTGAGACCAACGAATCAGATTAGGCGACCCTTTCTTCAACAACGTTGACAGAGGTGCCATTATCGAAGATAGATTCGGAATAAATCTCCCATAGAATTGAATTAACCCCAAGAGACTCCGGACTTGTTTCTTCGTCTTAGGTACAGAGATGTTCAATAATTTCGAAGTATTGTGGTCTTCTGTCTTCAAGAGACCATGACCAACACGATGACCCAAGAAAGAAATTTCACCAAAACCAATATAAGCTTTAGAAGGTTTTGCTGTCAGATTATACTCACGTAGAGTAGACAGTAGGTCATATAAACCCAGATAGTGATCTTCCCAAGAATCACTGAAGAGACAGATATCATCTAAGTATGCATTGACATCTGAACGATGAGAAAGAATTCGACGCATCATGCGAACGAAAGTAGCAGGGGCGTTCATAAGACCGAAGGGCATTACATTCCATTGAAATAAACCCCTAGATGTAGAGAAAGCAGTCAGAGGTTTAGCAGGATCTGCTAAAGGCACTTGCCAATAACCTTTTGACAAGTCAAGTTTAGTGAAGAATCTAGAATTAGAAAGTCTAATAAGTAGATCTTCTAGTAAAGGCATAGGTTCAGCATCGAACTTTGTGACTTGATTTAATTTGCGATAATCAACGCAAATTCGTATGTTCTTATCTTTCTTCCGAACAATAACCATGGAAGAAGAATATGGAGAAGTCGATGGTTCAATTATGTTTAATTGGATCATTTCATCCAATTCCTTTTCCACTTGTGACTGAAAGTGTATAGGGATAGGATACGGTCTAACCCTAACAGGATTACTGTCGGTAAGAATTATGTCATGTTCTATGACATGCGTGTGACCAGGGATGTCGGTTAGAACATCCTTAAATGTCTGTAACATCGACGAGACTTGACGATGTTCATCAACAGAAAGATTAAGAGAAATGGAGACATCTTTCCAAGATTCCATAGAATGTAGTGGAACCACTGGAAGAGGAAGATTAACATCAGAAAAAACAGATTCCTCATCCTGTATGACAGACAGGGATTAGTAATGACCATGAGGTACAGAAGAATCGTCCGTTGCCTGGAAAATAGGCAGCAAATAGTCTGGACGCTCATGAAATTCAGTCAGCATGTTGATATGGAAAGTTTTATGCTTTCCATCTATATCGACCACATAGTCAACATCGGAAATTCGTGAGACTATTGCATATGGACCTTTCCATGCAATCAGAAGTCTATTTTCCCTACTGGGGAGTAGGACGAATGCTTTGTCACCTGGACAAAGTTGTCGTAGACATCTGTTCTTGTTAGCAAACTGCCTTGCTTTTTCTTTAGCAATTTCTGACGAAGCAGTCGCTAGTTTGCATGCCTCAATGATCTTTTGCCTAAGAGCAATGACATACTCATATGAGGATTGAGTGTCATCACTAATATCATCGGCAGTGATGAGATCGTGTAATAAAGACATAGGGCCGCGCGGACGCGCGCCAAAGACAAGTTCAAAGGGAGAAAATCCTGTGTGTTCGTTGGGGACCTCTCTATAGGCAAAGAGAGCCGCGGGTAAAACCCTGTCCCAATCTTGAGGATGATCTTCAGTTATCTTACCAAGTAAAGTCTTGAGCGTTCTATTCAGACGCTCAACTAACCCATTAGACATAGGATGATAGATGCTACTGAGAGATCTTTTAATGTGTAAGGTAGACATTACTTGAGACATAGTATCATATATGAGTTGAGTGCCATGGTCAGACAGTATTTCTCTGGGGAACCCCAAGCGAGAAAATATCAGCCAAAGAGCATCTGCGATATCTGTAGTAGATATGCTCTTTAGAGGGATAGCCTCTGGCCAACGTGTGCACATATCGACACATGTAAGGATAAACTGATGTCCTCTGGCCGACTTTATCTTAAAAGGGCCAATAATATCTATGGCTATTTTCTGAAATGGCCGAATAGGGATGTCAGCAGCCTGGATAGGCGCAGCATGTCGTGGTCCTCTAGATTTGACCTCCTGACATACCTGACATGATCGGCAGTATATACGAATGTCCTTGTTAACAAAGGGCCAAAAGAAAGCCGCAAGGACTCTCGACTTTGTACGGGAAAATCCCATGTGTCCAGCACATTGCGAGTCATGAGCATGTTGCAATATTTGCACTCTCATACTCTTGGGAACAAGAATTTGCGAATGTGCTGACGTAGCCGAGTCTTGTACCATACGTACAAGTACGCCGTTTTTTCATTTCTATCCAAGATTTTCTTTGTGTATCCTTATTTGGATCACCTTTCTTCGCAAGAATGAAGAATTTTTTTAGCGTCGGATCTTCTTCTTGTAATTTTATGAACGAGTCACGAGAAATAACCAAGGTACTATCTTGGCTAGGAACTTCATTATCATTATTCAACGAAGTTTGTGGTGTTTGTAGAGCTTGTGCTCTTGTAACCACTGCATTGGTAGCTTGCATATTATCATCTTCCCAAGCAGCAATCTGCTGTGGGGTACATTCCCTAACTCCGTGGATACGACCAATAATAAGGTCCGCAATAGGATTAGGTAAGAGACAGGCATGCACATCTCCCGTAAAGAAAGGAGTGGCAATGTGAATTACAGCAGTAGGATATTTCTCTAGAGTGCCGCCAAATGTGACACATTTGATAACCCTTCCTGTCGCACAGGATGGTTCTACAAGCGATTGTCTAACACCAATAGTGGTGCATCCGGAATCGAAAAGTAGTGAGACCGGAGTATTATTAACAAGACCCTTATGTAGGATTAGAGAACCTCTCCCGTCATGTGCAACCGAAGCAGGAAGAGCGGGGAGAGGGTGACCACAACTCAAAGTCGATATTGTAGTTGGTTCGAACAAAGTACTGCATTGGGGGCACTTGTTTGCTCTCCCAAAGTCAAAAGAAGAACAAGTGACAGCGTCAGAGTTTTTATTATCAGAAACCTGATTACAGGCTCCCTGAGATTCTTGCTGAACCGAGTTAGCCTGCTGATATCTCTTTTTTTTTTATTGAGATCTACCGCGACTACTATTACCTCTGAAGTTATCACTGTTGTTATTATCTCTGTAGTTATTATTGTCTCTATTATAACTGTTATCCTGTTTCGAACTACAGTTTCCATGATTATTATCATGTCCACATTGATGTGAACATCTATTTGTTTGGTTTTGAGGTCTACGCGAGGAAAAGCCTCTGTTACCATATCCTCTTCTGAAATGCCTAAAATTATTAGGTTGGAAGTAACGAGGACTGTCAGCTCGTCTCCAATTCTTCGAAGAAGAATCACCCTGAAATTGATTTCCATAATTTTGACGTAACTTCGGTTACTTTTCCTATCAAAATTTTGTTGGAGTCTATGACTAGAGTTTTGACCATAAGGTGCTGCCGAAGCAACTGGCAGACCTTCTTTTACTTTAGAGTTACCAATGGTTACGTGAGGATGCGCAGTTATATACTGGCTACAGAAATCTTCCATTTCTTTTATTGTTTTAGGTTTACGTTCATGAAGGAAAGCAAGGAAAGACTCATTGACAGAAGACATGACTTTGTCTCTAAGTATTAAGTCCATAAGTCCTTCATAAGTTTTTTCTGTCTTAGACAGCTCCACCCAACGTAAAAAAGTAAGACGTATCTTTGAAATGAATTCAGAGAATTGCACACCAGTTTCTGGCAACATATTTTTAAATTGAAGACGATAGCCGTCTTCGTCAAGTTGGTATTTCTTTAACAATATAGCCCTGACAACCTCATAGTTGTTCTTGTCAGGCTCATCTACCATGCTTAACATACTCAAAGCATCACCTCTAAGTATTTTGGACAAATGATAAACCTGCAGTGATTTATCTATGTTATGTACTTTAAATGAAGTTTCAAATCTGTCCTGATAGAATGTAATATCGTCGATGGAAGCATTGAATGGTGGTAGATTAAGCTTGAAAGTGCTTGCATTAGTCTTATCTGAGACCTTATTTGCATCATTAGCATTACCCATGTTCATCACCTTTAATTTCTCAACTTCCAAAGCTAAGAGTTTTTTTTCATGCTCCATTTTTGCTTTTCTCTCATCAAACTCTCTTTGTAACCTCCTTTCTTCAGCTTCTCTTTCAAGTTTTTTTATTTTCAGCCTCTTTTTCAAGTCTTTTATTTTCAGCCTCTTTTTCAAGTCTTTTATTTTCAGCCTCTTTTTCAAGTCTTTTATTTTCAGCCTCTTTTTCAAGTCTTTTTTTCAGCCTCTATTTCAAGTCTTTTATTTTCAGACTCAATCTGTAGTCTCTTCTCTTCACCTTTTGCTTCTGCTTCTCTTTTTTTGTTTTTCCATTTCCATTTGGAATCTTTTTTCATCCACCTGCATCTGCAGTTTCTTTTGTTCAGCTTCCATTGCTTTATCATATTGAGTAGTTGCAAATTCTTCTAACTTATCACCAGTCTTCCCAAGCAATTTACCCTGCTCAATAAAGTGCTCAAATGTAGCCATGATGAGTAATAATATGAGTCCACAACCTGAAATAATTAATTATCTTATTTCAAATTTAATTATAACAAGTCTTAAATGAAGCACTTGTTTACTCACAACACTATATTATCATCCCAATCTCTGTGGGAAACAAGTCTTATATCAAAGAACTTGTGTATAGACCTTTTTGAAATATCATCAATCAACTCTTGATCATAGGTGCACTTCCCATTCAATAGTGCACAATACTATTCATCATTTATTAATCATCAGTGTAGTAGTAATGCATAAGCATAACCCACTATTAAATGTGAATTAACTACTATAAGTGTAACCAATGACTATGTAAACACAATCACAATGTAAACAGTAATAATGTAAACATTACACTGTAAACAATACAATGTAAACAATGCAATGTAAACAATAACAAAGATTTAGCAACAATACGAAAACATTCGTAGAAATCAACAAAAAATAAAGCGAAAATTATAGAAATATCACAAAAAATGTGATGATATCTACGAGAAGATAATACAAATACAAGACACCACAGTGTATAAACAAAAATGATATATGAAACTAAACAATAGGAAAGAGTAGGCTAGCAAATACAAACAAATCAAAACAGAACTAAAGAATGCAGAAAAATAACGAAAATAATACTAACACATGTCATCACAACTAACAAAAAATAGCAACAGAAGTCGCTTTGCAAATTCCAGTATCGGAAATTTGCACACCCTGCAGAAAACGCTCACGATAGACGACCTCTATGACGTGGTATGATCTAAGGGAGACACCGCCCAACCGAAAACCCACAGAAACATAAACATATAAATATAAATATACAAATAACATATAAACATATAACATGTAAACAAAAGAATGAGAAATACAGAAGACTCAGTAGAAGTATAAGGGCACAGTTCACAAACAAACAGGCCACTTAACTTATGGAACTCCAATCGTCAGTACAGCAAAAAACAGGTGGTAATCAGCATTCTAAGATCGAAGATCCAACGTTGATCACACATCTGAACTTGCATCAAACAGCTAAGACGATGGTTGAGACTTGAGCTTCTAAACAGTACAGGCAGTGTACAGGTAGTGTAGTAACGGCACTTGACCTTCTTATCCAACAGTAAATTGCTTGAATCGGTACTTGGCCTTCTCAAGAACTCGTAGCAACCAGAACTTGGCCTTCTCAACAACTACAGCAACCTGGAACCTTGATAGCAGCAACTTGTGTTATCCGGCAATATATACAACGCCGGGTACTGTCAAATTTCTTGCTTTATGGCAAAACTGCAATTTCGACATTTATCGGGCAACGCCGAGTAGTCTCAGAATTCTTTATGTTGATGTCTTGAAAAATGTTGAAATGTTGAATGAAGTGGGTAAGGGACCCCGTGTATGCTGGTACCAGACCAAACCAGCTTATGGCCACCAAATGTTGCGTAGCGAAATGTGTTGCGTATAAATGTTCCGTGGATGATGTCACATTTGCCACACAATGTTGAGGGTGTTATATTTCATCTGCTTTCCAAAGGTATGATAATACTGGCACTTGCAGAGTGGTGTATCACCCTCAGACACCAGGGATGATGAGGCATAGTAACATGGTGTCTTTAGTCCGGTTTAAGTGTGTGACGTAAGGATAGAGTCAGATAGCTACAGTATCATACATGGACGTCACATCAGACCATACAACGTAGAAAGTCAATAAAGCTTTTAACAGCAGTGATGTTTTTTGGTAATATATATTGTGTACGCCACAATGACAAGATGCATGGACATCGTTATGCAGAAACATCTCAGGTATAGTACAACAGTCATTGTATCATCGACGTAGTCAATTCAACAGGAACAGCAGACAGCATCATAATAATGTAAATCATATGCCTTTTAGGATATCGTAATCAGCTGTACATGTAGTCAGGTAGGAAACTTCCCCTTTCCATAAGAGCTAGTAGATATCAAATGGGAGATTAAATCTAGTCTCCTATATCCGACCTCAACAAGACAGGCATGTCTTTTGAGCGTCACATTATCGTCCTCTATGTTCCTTAAACAGCAAAGGTATCAAACCTAGATCCATCAATAAAGTTCAGGAAGCAAATGGTCCTAAGGACAGGCATCAATCGATGCGTGACAATATAAGTGGATCGTGAGCTGAGCAAACTTGTCATATCATAGACTCTATAATGAGGCAGGCTAGGCAAAAGTCAACATCACAAGATGGCGATAAAGTTACTCAGCAAAAAGGATTCAGTTACCTGTTCATCAGGAATTAAATCACATAAATCACATATGCCTCCAGGCACTTGGAATAACATAGAGATATATCATCTCAAAAAAGAAGGAACAACAATGATGAGGACTCCTTCCTGAATAATATAAGCGAAGACGCTAGCACACCGCTACGTCTCGCCTTACCAGCATTTCTGCTCAGACTGACCTGGGCGGAAATCATTCAAACACTGCCACAAACAAAGACATGCGCAGAACACGCGAATCGAATACAACTCAGCTAACTTACGAAACGAAGAATGTTCTACGATGTTCGACTAAAGATTCGAACCTTAAAAGGAAATGAATCTAGAAACATTGCGATTGCCAACTGTTTTCTAAGAACTGGCGACCTGAGCGCTCCGTATATGGACATGACTCAAAATCGTTCACACAAACTATCGGCAACTATACTATCAGACTATCGTCACACGATTAGACAACTAGTAGAAATAAGAAGTGACTACAATTCCATGAGTTACTTCCCATGCATTAAAAAATTGAATATAGTCAGAATGCATGGTCAGAATATATAGTCAGAATAAGTTGCGACAAGTTTAGCGCAACAGTAACCTAACAGTGAAGTTAATTACTCTGAAAGAGGTGTTACAATATTAGGTATGGTGGTAGACAAAAATACTGTTATCCCAATTGTGTCTTCCCTTTACTAAGCAAAGAAAAAAAAAGGGGGGGGGGAATGAAACAGAGTTTACAAATTATCCCACTTAAAGGAACAATGCAGGGTATACAGAAAATTGTATTACCCGGTAGGCAAGATAACAAATGGTTTTGCAAAAATAAATCTCCTGTCATTCATACACGCTGTGAGGATCCACACTAATATACACACACACTTACCGATTGCAGCATCAGATATACACAGTAATTAAACTCTTTACATGTGAAACTGTCTAGTCCTTCGATGTCCCGCCCCAGATGTAGTGAGGTTAGTTGATAGAAAAATTTCCCACTTATCGCCGGACTTGAAGGCCTAAGAGTTCTGGTGGTTTATTATATAAAAAAGAGTCTATGGGATGACACTGACGTAGTTCGACACAGGGGTGAAAATGAGGTGATGGTATAATTCCTTCAATGCATGATGATAACAACTGACCGGTAAAGTTTTTAATCCAGTGAGGAAAAACTAGACTCAGTCACAGTCAGGTAAATCGGTATTCTCTCACATTTAGAGCAGTAAATAAAATTATCGCTACTGGCACTGTTCATCTTCCAGTTTATCGCACAGATTGACATTAACTTTGATGGGTTGTTTAAAATGTTCCTGGGTTGGCTTTCTTTCATGTAATTATGATAGCTAGGCCGCACCGGACCGCCACAAGATTAATTTTAAAATGTTTCATCAATATATCTGGAAGTTTTAAGAACCGAGTCTGAAACTCTCTGTATGATTAATTAATAATGCTGGGATTGCAAAGGTGATCATTCTGGAGAAAAAGATAGAAAACCCATGACAACATAATCATACTTCAAAAATCAAATAATATTATTCATAACCCTCCACTCCCAAAGGAGCATAGGCCTTCAACAAACACATGCCAAGTCCTCCTGTCACGTGCCATCATCTCAAGTTCTTTCCATGTTCTCCTCATCATTTTCACCTCTGTTTCCAACTCTCTTCTCCATGTACTTCTTGGTCTTCCTCTGCCTCTCTTGCCCTGGGGGCTCCAGAACAAGGACTGCCCTGTAACGCTATCAACAGGTTTCCCCAGTGCGTGTCCCACCCATCGCCATCGTCTTCCTCTCATCTCCCGCCGCACCGGCATCTGTCTAGCTCTTGTCATCAGCTCCACGTTGGCAACCCTGTCACACCATCCCAATTCCTCTATTCCACGCAAGCACCCACCCATGAAAGTCTGTAGCTTTTTGGTTGTTGTCTTTGTTGTTCTCCATGTCTCCGAGCCATACAATAGGACTGACTTCACATTTGAGTTGAAGATTCTTATTTTCGTGTTGGATCCTATTTCTCTTGATCTCCATATATTTCCCAATGCAATGAAAGCTCCTCTTGCCTTTTGTATTCTTATTTTGATATCGCTGTCTGTCCCTCCAACTTTGTCTATATTACTGCCAAGATATGTGTATGATTCTACATCTTGTATTGGTGTTTCTTCAAGTTCAACCCTGTTATCATTACCTGCATTTATTCGCATTATTTTTGTCTTTTCCCTGTGTATTTTCAGACCCAATTGCTGTGACCTCTCATCGAGTGTTTTCAATTTGTCCTGCATCTGATTACGGCTATGGGACAGAAGAGCCAAGTCATCAGCAAAATCCAGATCATCCAACTGCTTAGTCAGAGTCCACTGGATTCCATTTCTGTTGTGTGTTGCCGATGATCTCATAACCCAATCTATTGCCAGCAAGAAAAGAAATGGAGACAAGAGGCATCCCTGTCGCACTCCTGTTCTTATCCCAAACGGTTCTGTAAGCTGTCCTTCGTGAAGAACTCTTCATGTCATGTCTTCATATGTTTTCTTTATTAAATTAATGATCTTCAGGGGAACTCCATAATGCCTCAACAATTTCCAAAGTGATTCTCTGTCTACACTGTCAAATGCCTTTTCGTAGTCCACAAATCCGATGTATAGTGGTGAATTCCATTCCAGACTTTGTTCAACTATTATTCTCAAAGTGGCTATCTGGTCTGTACATGATCTGTTTTGTCGAAAACCTGCTTGTTCATCTCTCAGTTTCTTGTCTATGGACTCTTTTAATCTCTCAAGGATAATCCTGTTTAATACTTTTCCTGGCACTGATAGTAACATTATTCCTCTATAATTTGTGCACTCTTGTAAATTTCCCTTCTTAGGCAACTAACCAGATATCCTTCCTTCCATTCTGCTGGTATCTCTTCCTTTTCCCAGACTTTACCAAGTAATTTATATAACATCTCTGTAGCCGTGTCGATATCTGCTTTACCGTGTGTGTTACCGGGGCCCAAAAGGGGAGCAAAGAATAGTAACACTGTCCCCTGCCAAGCATATCGTAGAAAGCGACTAAGGAGGGTTGGGCATGGGGCCAGTTACCCCATCCTGTAAAAAATTTAAACCACAAAAAACTTCAACAAATATGGACAAGTCAAATAAAGAAAATAAAACACAGCCATCCAAGACAGGGGAAGGTCCTCTCGTGGGGAGGCGTATGATGCAACACAGAGAAAGCCGAAAGGAGTCTGTGTTGCTGACTAACCTTCTTTCTTCTAGGAGAACTTCCAGATTTGGCACCTGGAATGTTCGGATATTAAACGAACAAGGGAAAGTGGCGCAAGTGGCAGCAGAAATGAGGGAATACAAAATCGAGGTTTTGGGAATGTGTGAAACAAAGTGGAAGGGGGTAGACAGGAAGAAACTCATCACAGGTGAATTGGTGCTGTCCTCAGGACATGAAGACGAAAGTTCACACCACAGTGAAGGGGTAGCTCTTATGTTATCTAAAGAAGCACAGAAAGCACTCATTGAATGGGAAGCTGTTGGACCCAGAATAATAACAGCTACTTTCAAAACAGCTAAAAAGAAAATTCATGTAAATGTCATCCAATGTTATGCACCAACTAATGACAAAGAAGAGTCTGTGAAAGAAGCATTTTATACTAAACTACAGGAAATTATGGATAAAGTAAAAAGAAGAGACATCACAATTTTGATGGGTGACATGAATGCAAAGATAGGTACAGTCAACACCGGATTTGAAGAAGTCATGGGAAAACATGGGCTAGGAGTAATGAATGAAAATGGAGAACTATTCGCAAACTTCTGTGCTTCAAATCAACTGGTTATAGGAGGAAGCATGTTTCCACATAAGAGAATACACAAGGCAACATGGATATCACCAGACCATAGAACAGAAAATCAGATTGATCATATATGCATAAACAAGAAGTTTAGATCATCATTGCAGGGTGTAAAGGTATATAGAGGAGCAGATGTGGCATCAGATCACCATCTTCTGATAGCCAAAGTAAAAATGAAACTCAAGAGATATGCAACAATGCAAAATTATAGACAACAGTATAATGTAGGACAGCTAAGAAATCAGGAAACAAGAGACAAATTTGCGGTCACAGTATCCAACAAATTCCAAGTGCTCCAACAGCTGGAAGATGTAGAGAATACAGAAGACTATTGGCAGCAGGTCAAAACTGTATGGAAGGAGACATGTGAAGAAATACTGGGGAAAAGGGAAAGACAACAAAAAGCATGGATAACAACAGAAACCATCAATAAGATAAAAGACAGAAAAAACAAGAAAGCAGAGTTAAACACAAGCAAAACCAGAAGTTCCAAAGCCAAGGCTCAAGAAGTGTACACAGAAGCAAACAAAGAAGTAAAAAGAAGTATCAAAAGAGACAAGAGGGAAGTATACTGAGGAGTTGGCAAGAGAGGCAGAAGATGCTGCAGCCAAAGGAAATATGAGAGAACTGTATAGCAGCACAAAGAAGCTAACAGGGAAATACAAGCAAACAAGTTGCCTCATAAAAGACAAGAATGGGAAACTGCTCAGCAATATACAAGAGCAAATGAAGAGGTGGACAGAATATTTTGGGGACCTTCTCAATAGACCAGCTTCACAAAACCCGCCGGACATCCAGCCAGCAGAAGAAGAGCTACAAATTAACGGTCAAAGACCAACGAAGGAAGAAATAAAGAAAGCCATAAAGCTTCTAAGAGATGGAAAAGCGTCTGGACCTGATGGCATTCCAGCAGAGGCCATCAAAGCAGAAATAATATTCTTAACGCGCGATAAATTTACCGTTAAGGCTATTATATACACTCGCGTATTTAATTATGTATTTAAGAAAACACGTCTTTAGTCTAATGGTTAAACTACGCATCTTTATATATAGGACTTAACTAAATTTATTAATTATAAATTCCTTCGCGACTTTAAAAGTTACTTTAACGTTTAAACATCTATTATTTTTTTGGAAATGTTATAAATGATATATCATTAAATTTACCACTGGAACTTTTGGGATGAGTTTAATTAAATAGATTAAATAAACACAAAATCCAGTGAAATAAAATGAAAGCACTAGACCACTGATCACTTTAACAAATATATTATACCGTGCACAGAAAAAGAAACACTCCAATGGTAGCCGCCAATTCCAGATGGAAATCTAGCAAAATTTCTACGATAGCTAGTGAATCTAAAATCTCTGGCAACTGAATGATAGCATGGCTTTCTACGTGGTCTGTATATATTTAAAATGGAATTAAAGATGAGGGGGGGGGGGGGGGGGGGGCATGCCGTCCCCTGGTTTCGTTGCGTCCGATTCGTCTTCGATCGGTTCAGCGCTTAACATAGAGGTGCGAAAATTCCGCCAGGAAAGCTTGCGTCTCGTTTCCGGGATCACTACTGCTTTGATCTCTCCCGCTCAACGTTCCTGAAACCACTTCCGTGTCTGTTTGATCCTGTTCCGCTCTCTCTGTTTGAAGTAGGCAACGCCCCCACTGCCCAAGTTAATGAAAATAACTTCATATCATTGCTCAGGCGATGTCCGTGGGCGTGATTTAATCTTTCCTAAATCAATGCGATGACCAGAATGACCGGTAGATAAACTGTCCACATATTAATCAGCCAACGTGTTGGCCATCTGCGTGGAACGGTTTCATAGCAATGAGTCCAGGTGAAAATAAATTCCCGTTTGATGAAGAGTTACCAAACTATTCGGGGCTCTGGTACTATACGAAGGGGTCGTTACAAAGGGTCGTACTATAGAATCTCACGATTCAGGGTCAGCTGAGTTTGTCTGTGACACCAGTACACATACAGACAAAAGTGAAAGGAATATTAGACAGGGATGAACAGAACAGCGTGCAACGTAGGACAGCCACTCTCAGTTTCCTGGATGATGAATACCCACAGGACCTCTGGGTCCGAGTATACACGGATGGGTCAGCACAGAATGCAGTAAAGAATGGAGGAGCAGGAGTGTACATAGAATACCCAAACAACACTAGGGATACGGTCAGAGTACCAACGGGGAAATTCTGTAACAACTATGATGCAGAAGTCCAGGCAATCAAGGTGGCAACTGAGAAACTACTGAACACCAATCTCGGTCCACAGCCTGTAGTATTCCTGACAGATGCAAGATCAGCACTCCAAGCACTTCAGTCCAGAAAATTGCCAGTTATACAGGCCCTACTTTCTGAACTGTGCAACCAGCGCAGGGTCGCCATGCAGTGGATACCGTCTCATTGTGGAATACCAGGAAACAAGAGAGCAGACGGACTGGCTAAAGAAGGTGCTGCAGACGAGCAGCCGGATGTACCAGTTACGTACCATCAGAAGAAAAAGATGATCAAATCTATCAGAAAGCCACCAACATCAACGCAGGATGATTACCAAGCTATGAACAGATCAGAACAAATAGTCATTCTGCGCCTCAGAACAGGACACAACCGCCTCCGCAGCCACATGTATACAAAATTCAAGATTGGCAATTAAGCCATGTGTACATGTGGACAGGCACCCCAGACTGCGGAGCACGTACTTCAACATTGCCCCGAATATGATATATTGAGGCAAACCCACTGGCCCAGAGAAACAACACTGGAAGCAAAACTATATGGACCTCTGTATGAACTACAAAAGACAGTGAAGTTTATACAAGAAACAACATTGCAGATATAGACAATATAGTTCAAGTGAACGAAAGAAGAAGAAGAAAAATGAATGTTGTAGAGATTGGTGTCCTGAAAGTTGTAGAGATTGGTGTCCTGAAAGTTGTAGAGATTGGTGTCCTGAATGTTGTAGAGATTGGTGTCCTGAAAGTTGTAGAGATTGGTGTCCTGAAAGTTGTAGAGATTGGTGTTCTGAATGTTGTAGAGATTGGTGTTCTGAATGTTGTAGAGATTGGTGTCCTGAAAGTTGTAGAGATTGGTGTCCTGAAAGTTGTAGAGATTGGTGTCCTGAATGTTGTAGAGATTGGTGTCCTGAAAGTTGTAGAGATTGGTGTCCTGAATGTTGTAGATACCGGCTAAATCAGTGGGCTGTCTCTTTGTGCAGCATCCTTATGTTAAATTCTAATATCCTGTTATGTTTAGAAAGTTCTGGTCCCAATTCTTGAGTTGATTGTACCTGTTGGTTTCACCTCTGTTTCCAACTCTCTTCTCCATGTACTTCTTGGTCTTCCTCTGCCTCTCTTGCCCTGGGGGCTCCAGAACAAGGACTGCCCTGTAACGCTATCAACAGGTTTCCCCAGTGCGTGTCCCACCCATCGCCATCGTCTTCCTCTCATCTCCCGCCGCACCGGCATCTGTCTAGCTCTTGTCATCAGCTCCACGTTGGCAACCCTGTCACACCATCCCAATTCCTCTATTCCACGCAAGCACCCACCCATGAAAGTCTGTAGCTTTTTGGTTGTTGTCTTTGTTGTTCTCCATGTCTCCGAGCCATACAATAGGACTGACTTCACATTTGAGTTGAAGATTCTTATTTTCGTGTTGGATCCTATTTCTCTTGATCTCCATATATTTCCCAATGCAATGAAAGTTCAACCCTATTATCATTACCTGCATTTATTCGCATTATTTTTGTCTTTTCCCTGTGTATTTTCAGACCCAATTGCTGTGACCTCTCATCGAGTGTTTTCAATTTGTCCTGCATCTGATTACGGCTATGGGACAGAAGAGCCAAGTCATCAGCAAAATCCAGATCATCCAACTGCTTAGTCAGAGTCCACTGGATTCCATTTCTGTTGTGTGTTGCCGATGATCTCATAACCCAATCTATTGCCAGCAAGAAAAGAAATGGAGACAAGAGGCATCCCTGTCGCACTCCTGTTCTTATCCCAAACGGTTCTGTAAGCTGTCCTTCGTGAAGAACTCTTCATGTCATGTCTTCATATGTTTTCTTTATTAAATTAATGATCTTCAGGGGAACTCCATAATGCCTCAACAATTTCCAAAGTGATTCTCTGTCTACACTGTCAAATGCCTTTTCGTAGTCCACAAATCCGATGTATAGTGGTGAATTCCATTCCAGACTTTGTTCAACTATTATTCTCAAAGTGGCTATCTGGTCTGTACATGATCTGTTTTGTCGAAAACCTGCTTGTTCATCTCTCAGTTTCTTGTCTATGGACTCTTTTAATCTCTCAAGGATAATCCTGTTTAATACTTTTCCTGGCACTGATAGTAACATAATTCCTCTATAATTTGTGCACTCTTGTAAATTTCCCTTCTTAGGCAACTTAACCAGATATCCTTCCTTCCATTCTGCTGGTATCTCTTCCTTTTCCCAGACTTTACCAAGTAATTTATATAACATCTCTGTAGCCGTGTCGATATCTGCTTTACCGTGTGTGTTACCGGGGCCCAAAAGGGGAGCAAAGAATAGTAACACTGTCCCCTGCCAAGCATATCGTAGAAAGCGACTAAGGAGGGTTGGGCATGGGGCCAGTTACCCCATCCTGTAAAAAATTTAAACCACAAAAAACTTCAACAAATATGGACAAGTCAAATAAAGAAAATAAAACACAGCCATCCAAGACAGGGGAAGGTCCTCTCGTGGGGAGGCGTATGATGCAACACAGAGAAAGCCGAAAGGAGTCTGTGTTGCTGACTAACCTTCTTTCTTCTAGGAGAACTTCCAGATTTGGCACCTGGAATGTTCGGATATTAAACGAACAAGGGAAAGTGGCGCAAGTGGCAGCAGAAATGAGGGAATACAAAATCGAGGTTTTGGGAATGTGTGAAACAAAGTGGAAGGGGGTAGACAGGAAGAAACTCATCACAGGTGAATTGGTGCTGTCCTCAGGACATGAAGACGAAAGTTCACACCACAGTGAAGGGGTAGCTCTTATGTTATCTAAAGAAGCACAGAAAGCACTCATTGAATGGGAAGCTGTTGGACCCAGAATAATAACAGCTACTTTCAAAAACAGCTAAAAAGAAAATTCATGTAAATGTCATCCAATGTTATGCACCAACTAATGACAAAGAAGAGTCTGTGAAAGAAGCATTTTATACTAAACTACAGGAAATTATGGATAAAGTAAAAAGAAGAGACATCACAATTTTGATGGGTGACATGAATGCAAAGATAGGTACAGTCAACACCGGATTTGAAGAAGTCATGGGAAAACATGGGCTAGGAGTAATGAATGAAAATGGAGAACTATTCGCAAACTTCTGTGCTTCAAATCAACTGGTTATAGGAGGAAGCATGTTTCCACATAAGAGAATACACAAGGCAACATGGATATCACCAGACCATAGAACAGAAAATCAGATTGATCATATATGCATAAACAAGAAGTTTAGATCATCATTGCAGGGTGTAAAGGTATATAGAGGAGCAGATGTGGCATCAGATCACCATCTTCTGATAGCCAAAGTAAAAATGAAACTCAAGAGATATGCAACAATGCAAAATTATAGACAACAGTATAATGTAGGACAGCTAAGAAATCAGGAAACAAGAGACAAATTTGCGGTCACAGTATCCAACAAATTCCAAGTGCTCCAACAGCTGGAAGATGTAGAGAATACAGAAGACTATTGGCAGCAGGTCAAAACTGTATGGAAGGAGACATGTGAAGAAATACTGGGGAAAAGGGAAAGACAACAAAAAGCATGGATAACAACAGAAACCATCAATAAGATAAAAGACAGAAAAAACAAGAAAGCAGAGTTAAACACAAGCAAAACCAGAAGTTCCAAAGCCAAGGCTCAAGAAGTGTACACAGAAGCAAACAAAGAAGTAAAAAGAAGTATCAAAAGAGACAAGAGGAAGTATACTGAGGAGTTGGCAAGAGAGGCAGAAGATGCTGCAGCCAAAGGAAATATGAGAGAACTGTATAGCAGCACAAAGAAGCTAACAGGGAAATACAAGCAAACAAGTTGCCTCATAAAAGACAAGAATGGGAAACTGCTCAGCAATATACAAGAGCAAATGAAGAGGTGGACAGAATATTTTGGGGACCTTCTCAATAGACCAGCTTCACAAAACCCGCCGGACATCCAGCCAGCAGAAGAAGAGCTACAAATTAACGGTCAAAGACCAACGAAGGAAGAAATAAAGAAAGCCATAAAGCTTCTAAGAGATGGAAAAGCGTCTGGACCTGATGGCATTCCAGCAGAGGCCATCAAAGCAGAAATAATATTCTTAACGCGCGATAAATTTACCGTTAAGGCTATTATATACACTCGCGTATTTAATTATGTATTTAAGAAAACACGTCTTTAGTCTAATGGTTAAACTACGCATCTTTATATATAGGACTTAACTAAATTTATTAATTATAAATTCCTTCGCGACTTTAAAAGTTACTTTAACGTTTAAACATCTATTATTTTTTTGGAAATGTTATAAATGATATATCATTAAATTTACCACTGGAACTTTTGGGATGAGTTTAATTAAATAGATTAAATAAACACAAAATCCAGTGAAATAAAATGAAAGCACTAGACCACTGATCACTTTAACAAATATATTATACCGTGCACAGAAAAAGAAACACTCCAATGGTAGCCGCCAATTCCAGATGGAAATCTAGCAAAATTTCTACGATAGCTAGTGAATCTAAAATCTCTGGCAACTGAATGATAGCATGGCTTTCTACGTGGTATGTATATATTTAAAATGGAATTAAAGATGAGGGGGGGGGGGGGGGCATGCCGTCCCCTGGTTTCGTTGCGTCCGATTCGTCTTCGATCGGTTCAGCGCTTAACATAGAGGTGCGAAAATTCCGCCAGGAAAGCTTGCGTCTCGTTTCCGGGATCACTACTGCTTTGATCTCTCCCGCTCAACGTTCCTGAAACCACTTCCGTGTCTGTTTGATCCTGTTCCGCTCTCTCTGTTTGAAGTAGGCAACGCCCCCACTGCCCAAGTTAATGAAAATAACTTCATATCATTGCTCAGGCGATGTCCGTGGGCGTGATTTAATCTTTCCTAAATCAATGCGATGACCAGAATGACCGGTAGATAAACTGTCCACATATTAATCAGCCAACGTGTTGGCCATCTGCGTGGAACGGTTTCATAGCAATGAGTCCAGGTGAAAATAAATTCCCGTTTGATGAAGAGTTACCAAACTATTCGGGGCTCTGGTACTATACGAAGGGGTCGTTACAAAGGGTCGTACTATAGAATCTCACGATTCAGGGTCAGCTGAGTTTGTCTGTGACACCAGTACACATACAGACAAAAGTGAAAGGAATATTAGACAGGGATGAACAGAACAGCGTGCAACGTAGGACAGCCACTCTCAGTTTCCTGGATGATGAATACCCACAGGACCTCTGGGTCCGAGTATACACGGATGGGTCAGCACAGAATGCAGTAAAGAATGGAGGAGCAGGAGTGTACATAGAATACCCAAACAACACTAGGGATACGGTCAAAGTACCAACGGGGAAATTTTGTAACATCTATGATACAGAAGTCCAGGCATTCAAGGTGGCAACTGATAAACTATTGAACACCAATCTCGGTCCACAGCCTGTAGTATTCCTGACAGATGCAAGATCAGCACTCTAAGCACTTCAGTCCAGAAAATTGCCAGGTATACAAGCCCTACTTTCTGAACTGTGCAACCAGCGCAGGGTCGCCATGCAGTGGATACCGTCTCATTGTGGAATACCAGGAAACAAGAGAGCAGACGGACTGGTAAAGAAGGTGCTGCAGACGAGCAGCCGGATGTACCAGTTACGTACCATCAGAAGAAAAAGATGATCAAATCAATCAGAAAGCCACCAACACCAACACAGGATGACTACCAAGTTATGAACAGATCAGAACAAATTGTCATTCTGCGCCTCAGAACAGGACACAACCGCCTCCGCAGCCACATGTATACAAAATTCAAGATTGGCAATTAAGCCATGTGTACATGTGGACAGGCACCCCAGACTGCGGAGCACGTACTTCAAGATTGCCCCGAATATGATATATTGAGGCAAACCCACTGGCCCAGAGAAACAACACTGGAAGCAAAACTATACGGAAATCTGTATGAACTACAAAAGACAGTGAAGTTTATACAAGAAACCACATTGCAGATATAGACAATATATTTCAAGCGAACGAAAGAAGAAGAAGAAGAACTACTTTTACAGGTAATAATGTGTTTTTGTAGGCCATTTGGTGAAATGTCTTTTTCTTGAACATAAAAATATGTTATATGCATTTATATTATACGTCTACGTTGTAATACAATGTGGTAGCCGTACTGGTTAATTGATTTCTCATATGCACTTCGTTCAGCCTTGTTTCTTTGTATTATTTTTTTTTCCAGAGCAAGTTACACATATCGGAAAATTTTCATTTATGGCTTTATTTATACATAAATCAATGTTTACATATACAATTTGGCTTTTTTTTTAATTGTCGTTTTCCCCAATGGTTTTATGCTTGACAGGTCCGCTTTATTATCTCTTCTTCGTTGCAAACACCGTGCTTTTTCAATATTAATTTTTCAATATTAATATGTGCCTACCATTTTCTTTGACTTCACGTACCATATCACGTGGATCATATCCACTATTTTCAGCCTTTAACATGGCCTATCAGTACTGTTACTGGATACTTTACATCATCTCATCTCAACCCATAACCCGTCATGGGTCGTAGGGGTGCTATGGTGGAAGCATCAGCAGACAGGGTCCTCCACTGCTCTCTATTCTCAGCAATGCGTACAAGTGTGGAGAAGCCGTGTCCTGCCCATTCTTTGATGTTATCAGCCCAGGATTTTCTTTGCCTTCCTCTTCTCCGTTTACCTTCGACTGTTCCCTGGAGGATCGTTTTCGATAGGTAACTATAAATAATGACACAGAACTTGGGTACCAGTGCATGGGTACTACCTACAAACGGTAGGCATTCTTTGTTGTTACACCGGCTGCAGGAATTAGGTGTTACGGAGCCGCGGTAGCATAGTTCTGCCATCACCGGTGTCAATACCTTGTCGAGGTATGGCGGCTTGCGTACCCTGATTACCCCCAGAGCTATGCCAGCAGGAGTTTTACTCCTGGAAGGTTCTACCAAGCTGGACAGGTTTGCGCGGGCAGGGGTCAGACGAAAGCAGACACCCTGGTTCTCCAGGTTGGGGGTTTTAGAATAGGGCTGACACCCCTGTCTATGTAAAAAAAAAATTGAAGTTACGGAAACGATAACAAATAAACAAACTTTGCTGCGGGACGGACATCCGGAGTCTGAGGCTCGTATGACTGTCAGTGGGGAAAGCCGAAAGGAAGCCACTGACATGAGAACGGACGTCCTGACCGCAAAACATGATACAAGAATAGGATTTTGGAATGTCAGGACAATGAATGAGACGGGTAAACTAAAACAGGTCACGGCGGAAATGAGAAACTATAGGTTACACATTCTAGGGATAAGCGAGAGCAGATGGACAGGGGCAGGAAAAGTTAAACAGCAACAGGAGAAACAGTACTTTACTCTGGAAGAGAGGATGGACAGCACAACGAAGGCGTAGCCATTATTTTACAGAAAGGAATAGAAAGGACATTACTGTAATGGAAAGCCATCAACAACAGACTGATAAGATTAAGATTGAGAGGTAGATTCCCCAATACTACAATAATACAATGCTACGCACCAACGAATGACAGCGATGAAGAGGTCAAGGATGAATTCTATCAACAACTGCTGAAAGAAATGGAAGACACACCTAGATATGATCTTATTATAGTAATGGGAGACCTCAATGCGAAAGTTGGTACACACAATACATATAATGAAATAGTAATGGGGAAATGCGGCAGCGGAGCAGCAAACGAAAATGGGGATAAATTAATAAGTTTCTGTAGTATTAACAACCTGGTCATTGGAGGAACACTTTTCCCACATAAGGAAATTCACAAATTAACATGGGAATCACCAAATGGTCGGAACAGAAACCAGATAGACCACATCATAATTAACGGTAGATGGAGACATGCATTACAAGATGTGAAGGTAAGAAGAGGTGCAGATGTGGGAAGTGATCACCATTTAGTAGTAGCAAAACTGAAAGTGAAACTAAGAAGGGCTGGAAGAATTGTAACTACACAGAAAAGGTTTGACATCAGCAAATTGAAGGACCCCCTTACCAGAAAAGCTTTTGCGACTGACATAAAGAAACGATATCAATTTGCCAAAAGTCAGGAAAAGACATTGACTGATGATATAGGCCAGAAATTCAACACCATTTCAACAATATACAAAGAAAGCAGCAAATCATGCTTGGGATTCCAGGAAAGGAAGAAGCAAGACTGGATAACACCAGAAACATTAAACACCATAACAATGAGAAAGGAAATGAAAAGAAGCGAAGTCCCCCAGGTTAAAGCAACTATATAGCGAACAGTACAGTCAGCTGGACAAGGAAGTTAAACGCCAAACCCGAGCCAACAAAATGAATTTCCTAGACGATCTTGCAAGACAGGCAGAAGAGGCAGCACTGAGAAATGAACAAAACACAGTATACAAAATAACTAAATTCATCAGCGGAAAACGAGGTACAAACAATATTACATTAGAAAGAGATAAGCAAGGAAATCTCATCACGACAGCAGAGGGACAGGAAACAAAATGGGCAGAGCACTTCAGAGAAACTCTGAACAGGGAACCACCAGAGACACAATTGAATGTTCCTGAGGCTGAAAACGATCTAGATGTAAATACAGACATTCCACGAAAAGAAGAAATCATCACAGCAATCAAGGGGTTAAAGAACGGAAAAGCTCCTGGCCATGATAACTTAAATGCAGAGCTATTTAAAACAGACCCTGAGCTAGCAGCAGAACTATTAGAACCACTATTTGCACAAGTGTGGAAAACGGGGACAACCATCAGAGTGGAACAAAGGAATAATTGTCAAATTGCCCAAGAAGGGAGATCTTGCAGACTGCAATAATTGGAGAGGTATCACTCTTCTCTCAGTTCCCAGCAAAATACTAGGCAGGATAATTATACAGAGAATTTCAAAAGCAGTAGATCACAAACTGAGGAAAGAACAAGCAGGACTTAGAAAGAACAGGAGATGTGTAGATCCTATATTCACTCTCAGGAACATTATAGAGCAGTGCTCAGAATGGCAAAGACAGCTGTACATTAACTTCGTTGATTTTGAAAAGGCTTTTGACAGCATACATAGGGACAGTTTATGGAAAATACTGAGGGCTTATGGAATTCCAAGCTGCATAGTGTCAATCATAAAAAGCCTCTATGCCAACTTTACGTGTAGTGTTGGGCAGAGCAACCTAACCTTTGAGGTGAAGACAGGAGTACGACAGGGATGCCCCTTATCAACCACTCTATTTTTAACAGTCATAGACTGGGTGATGCGCCAGACAACAGCGGGCAGTCCAAGAGGAATAAGATGGACTACATTTTCTACATTGGAAGATCTGGAATATGCAGATGACATTGCACTACTAGCACATTCACATCAACACATCCAGGAAAAAATGGATAGACATAAGTTTAGCCAGCAGGTGGGCTTGAACATCAATTTAAAGTTTAAAGAAGTCAGAGGTCATGACGCTCAATGTGACCAACCCTGAGCCCATATCAGTAAGGAATCAGCAACTGGTACAGACAGACACCTTCACATACCTAGGATGCATAGTAACACCAGACGGCGGGGCAAGCAAAGACATCAACATCAGAATGAATAAGGCAAGAACAGCCTTTTTTAGCCTAAACAACATCTGGAAGTCCACTCAATACAGCACAAGCACAAAATTAAGATTATATCAGAGCTGTGTGCTTTCTGTGCTTCTGTATGGTGCAGAATGCTGGAGAGTTACAGAGAAGGAAATGTCGAAATTGTCCTCTTTTCACACAACATGCCTAAGAAAAATTCACCGAATCTTTTGGCCGAATACCATCACCAACTAAGATCTGCTTACTCGGAGCAAGCAAGAGGACATGCACACCATCATAGCTGGCAGACGCTGGAGCTGGGTTGGCCATGTCCTCAGAAGAGACCCCGATGCCATCACAAGAACAGCTATGCTTTGGACTCCTGAAGGAAAACGAAAGAGAGGCCGATCAAAAACAACCTGGCGGAGGACTGTGGAGGCTGAGATGCAAAGAATGAACCAGAGTTGAGGCACAGTACGAAGGATGGCCGCCGACCGAGCAAAGTGGAATCAATTTGTTGTTGCCCTACAAGACGCCATTAGGCGTGATGGCCACTGACTGCTTTGACGGTCGGCGGCTAAGGATCAAAGAAGAAGAAGAAGGTAGCATAGTGGTTAGTGCACTGGCTTCCTAGCGCAGTGGTCTATGGTTCGATCCCCAGATGAGGTGGAATTTTTTTAGGCCACAAACTGCTCCTGGGTCGACCCAGCCCCAAATGGGTACCAGAGCAACTCTGGGAAAGTTAAGGCGGCCGGCGTGATGCTGACCACATCACACCTAGTGTGCCGATGGTCAAGAATATATGGGCCTAACACCATATTTCCAATATGCCTCAATGGGCGTGTAACGGGATCCTTTACCTTTTTTTTTTTGGTACTCTCTAATACCTAACAATACTATAAGCAAGAAAAGCTAGTAAGAAATTATTCTGTGTACAGGTGGTAGATACTACTTACATGCCCCAGGTATGGCTGTGAAACTCTAGATGTTTATCACAACTATTCTTTTCCTCTGGTTTTCAGCTGCCTATGAAATTATTCGTTTATAGTATTTATCGCTAGACCATTATGTATTGGATACTCTGTTCAAGCTATATCCTTGTCTTACTTCTTAAGTTTATCCTTGATGTTTTCTGCACTTGTTTTCAGGTGTGTTCAGTTGTTCTATCCGTTATGGGGTTCAGAAACAGGATGACTTTGTGATGGGAAAACATGATTTTATTTGTCTCATATCATCTCTCACCATCATCTCTCACCATCATCTCTCACCATCATCTCTCACCATCGTTTCCAGCCTCTTGTCCTGCTGATATTTGTTTGATCCTTTACGCAGGTTAACCTATCATATCATGTTAACACTTATATTGAGGTTTCTCAAACCGGACAGGCCGAAGGGTAGGGGCTACACCGAATAAGACAACATTCTGCTCTGCAGGCAAGCATGGAAAAACCAATGGCTAGGGAAGCCTAACCTGACAAAAATGGCTGTAGAATTATAATGCACTGGGCCACATATTCAGTAAAACAATGCTGGTTACATTGCCTTACGAAAGACGTCAGGAATTAGAAGTGGAAAAAATACACACGCACTCAGAATGGTGCTTATTCCGTAATTTTCCACCAAGCTGAACTCCTGTTTCGAAAGGGTCCACACAGTGCTACTGGTGGTCACATTTCTCTATTCTGTGGATTTGGAGTACCCGGCATATGAGGAGCAGAAAAAGCGCGTATCGCTGTCACCGGTAGCAGTCCAAGGCAAGCTGTATGGAATGTCATTAACCGGTGTCTGGCCACTTTCTTCACGTATATTCACATTCATGTTTGAGGCCGAGAATGTTCGCATACGAAAAAATAAGACAGTCGTGTCGCTGTGGTTGTAAGAACGCCCAATCCTTCCATAATCCTAATTCACCATGCTAATAACATTCTGTGCAGATAGCTGAAATCGTGAGTTCATTCCATCACAGTTAACAGTTTTGGAGTACTTCAGAGTACGAATTCGAAATAATGTTTTAATGATCTCATCTATATTGAACTTCTCCCTTACAAACATCTTTTTTAAATTAAATTGGTGAAAACGTTTTTTTTTTTTTGTAAGCATCGTCACCAGCTTTCAGCTTACAAGTCAGGAAGTTATGTTTAAAAAAATATAGCCATTCATAACCGTATTGTATGACAGTTTTAACGCTCTGCTGTCTAGTTTCTCATTCTTTGTGCGACATGTCACTGCCTTTACTCTGCCTTCAATGTTGCATTACTACCCGTCATAAAATAGGCCAGTTAGTATACTTTTATAACAGCTAATGCTATAGAAGAAAATTGCGAAATTAGAAAGTTGTACTATGTTTCTATATCAAGGCGTGCTGTAGTGAAACGTAGTAATCTTTTTTCCTAACCAGCATAAGCTATATTAGAATGCGCACCTTAATTTTAAGATTCACGATATATTAAAATATGCACCGTAATTTTAAGATGCACGCTGTACTAGAATGTGTACGGTAATTTTAAGATTCACGCTATATTATAATGTGCACCGTAATTTTAAGATGCGCGCTGTATTAGAATGTGTACGTTAATTTTAAGATTTACGCTATATTATAATGTGCACCGTAATTTTAAGATGCGCGCTGTATTAGAATGTGTACGTTAATTTTAAGATTTACGCTATATTATAATGTGCACCGTAATTTTAAGATGCACGCTGTATTATAATATGCACCGTAATTTTAAGATGCACGCTATATTATAATGTGCACCGTAATTTCATGAATTCTTGCAGTGGTCGTTTCTGTAGACACGTTTTTGCGTAATAAGGCTACTAGCCCCATGCATAAGCCTCCCTAGTTACCCTTATTGACAAGTTGGATAGGGCACATTTGCCATATCTTTGCCTACCCACGCGGCACTCGTCAACTATAGTTAAGAGTGTGGCGAATCAGTGGAAGTCTATGCTTTATTTGTGATTTTTGTGTAAGAAAGTTCAACAACCAGTTCTCTCTCTCTCTCTCTCTCTCTCTCTCTCTCTCTCTCTCTCTCTCTCTCTCTCTCTCTCTCTCTCTCTTTCTGCCCATACCTCGTTCTCTGTATCTCAGGCTCAGTCATTGTCTGTCTGTCTGTCCTCCACTTTTTATTTTTGTAAGTCGTGATCTTTATATCAATGATCATTGTTTTCCAGTAGCTTTGTCAGTTTAACTGAATGTTTTAATTGTCTTGTTCTGTCTTCATACCTCCAATGGGCTGCCCATGCGTGTTTTAATCCACAGAGAATTGACCTTTGACGTCAACGACCTGCACAACTATCTGAGCGATGACACAGGAAAGCTGTCCATATCCAGGTTTTTACAGGTTTGTTCCAACATGTTTGTCGTCACACTTTACAAAAAAGTCTGTATAGATATAACAGGGAGAATAAGTGTTTGTGTCACCCTTTCAAGTTAATGTTTTTTAAACTTCTTATCTTACTGTTAAATCAACATTCAGTTCCATCTGTTAGAATGTCTGTCTATCTCTTGTGTTCATCTGATTCTCTAGGGGGAAAATGGTGAGTTAAGATCTCATGGCCGTAAAGTAGGTTGTTTATTTTTGCTTATGTTATTGATAAGACTTCCCATTATCTAATTTCTGTCACATGTCGTCAGAAAACAGTAAATGTAAATTATCCCAGCTTCTCTGATAAAAATATTATAAGATATATATATATATAAAATTTACTAAAGTGCTTGTATAATAACTGTGTACACGATGATATCACCATTCAATGTCCGTGTCTTAATCTCTACCAAGCCGGGCATCGTCGACACTTCCGTGTAATCTGCTGGTGGTCAGGCCTGACTTGTTTAACTCCCTCCTTATCTCCAAATAACGTCTGTCCAGCCATATTGGACCACTGTAAATAACATGTTCTTCTATGTATAATCCAAGACAAGAAGTCTGAATTAGCCGACTGTAATCTTTTACTTCGTCTGAAGCTGGCGATAAGTCAGTGAGGCAACTTCTCTTGGCACAAACAAAGTTAATGTTTTTCCACCATTAGGTCACGCTCTCAGAATTAAGGCATTAAAAGATTAGAATAAAATGATTAGAATAAAATGTAATATGAAAACCTTGAAGTATGAAAACCTTGAAGTATGAAAACCTTGAAGTATGAAAACCTGGAAGTATGAAAACCTTGAAGTATGAAAACCTTGAAGTATGAAAACCTTGAAGTATGAAAACCTGGAAGTATGAAAACCTTGAAGTATGAAAACCTGGAAGTATGAAAACATGGAAGTATGAAAACCTTGAAGTATGAAAACCTTGAAGTATGAAAACCTTGAAGTATGAAAACCTGGAAGTATGAAAACCTGGAAGTATGAAAACCTTGAAGTATGAAAACCTGGAAGTATGAAAACCTTGAAGTATGAAAACCTGGAAGTATGAAAACCTTGAAGTATGAAAACCTGGAAGTATGAAAACCTTGAAGTATGAAAACATTTAAGTATGAAAACCTTGAAGTATGAAAACCTTGAAGTATGAAAACATTGAAGTATGAAAACCTTGAAGTATGAAAACCTTGAAGTATGAAAACCTGGAAGTATGAAAACCTTGAAGTATGAAAACATTGAAGTATGAAAACCTGGAAGTATGAAAACCTTGAAGTATGAAAACCTGGAAGTATGAAAACCTTGAAGTATGAAAACATTGAAGTATGAAAACATTGAAGTATGAAAACCTTGAAGTATGAAAACCTGGAAGCATGAAAACATTGAAGTATGAAAACATTGAAGTATGAAAACCTTGAAGTATGAAAACCTGGAAGTATGAAAACATTGAAGTATGAAAACCTTGAAGTATGAAAACCTGGAAGTATGAAAACATTGAAGTATGAAAACCTGGAAGTATGAAAACCTTGAAGTATGAAAACATTGAAGTATGAAAACCTTGAAGTATGAAAACCTTGAAGTATGAAAACCTTGAAGTATGAAAACCTGGAAGTATGAAAACCTGGAAGTATGAAAACCTTGAAGTATAAAAACATTGAAGTATGAAAACCTTGAAGTATGAAAACCTTGAAGTATGAAAACCTGGAAGTATGAAAACATTGAAGTATGAAAACCTGGAAGTATGAAAACCTTGAAGTATGAAAACATTGAAGTATGAAAACCTTGAAGTATGAAAACATTGAAGTATGAAAACCTTGAAGTATGAAAACCTTGAAGTATGAAAACCTTGAAGTATGAAAACCTTGAAGTATGAAAACTTTGAAGTATGAAAACCTTGAAGTATGAAAACCTTGAAGTATGAAAACCTTGAAGTATGAAAACCTTGAAGTATGAAAGCGAAAACAACGATAAGGAGCGGGTAAAATAAGGACCGAGAAGAGCACAGAACAATATTATACTACTCGTCAAAGGTCAAGGGCCACTTAGAAAAACCTTGGTTGAAACCTTAAAAAAATATCTGATATAAACGTAATTGGTATGAGTCAAAACGGCATTTATTGAATACCAAATTGACATGTCACGTAAAGAAATGGAAACACACATTCAAACGCAATGAAGCTGTGAAGTGTGTCACCCACCTTTTCAAAAGTCACACAATAGATATTGGACAAATAGACATTTCAAAATCGGGTATGACCACCGTTTGCAGCAAGGCATTCAAGACAGCGTAGACGCATCGAGTCCACAAGGGTCCGAAGAGTATCCTGAGGAACAGCTTGCCATTCCTGAAGCAGAAATGCAGTCAGCTGTGCAACATCCATTGGCAGGGGGTGATTTGTTGACAATCTTCGACAAGGACATCCCAGAGGTGCTCAATCGGAGAAAGGTCAGGTGAATGAGCTGGCCACGCCATCCTGATGATCCCATGTTGCTGAATAAACTCATTCACCACACGACCTCGATGGGGTCGAGCGTTATCATCTTGGAGGATGGCATTACCACCTATGGCCTCCAGAGCAGGCTGAACAATTGGTCTCAAGATTTCGTTCTGGTATCTTGGGCCGGTCAAGTTGCCTTGGATGATGTAGAGTGGGGTCCTGCCGTGTCTGTAGAAGCCTCCCCAGGCCATGACAGAACCCCTACCATAACGATACACCTCTCGAATTGTGTCATCAGTAAATCGCTCTCCTGGTCGTCTCCAAACTCGAATCCTGCCATCATTTAATGACACAGTGAAGCGAGATTCATCAGTGAAGAGAACTTGACTCCATTGTTGCCTTGTCCATCGGATGTGCTCGCGACACCAAGCAACACGGGCTCTGCGATGAGCAGGAGTAAGAGGGATTCTGACTGCAGGACGTCGAGCAGCCAGTCCAAATTCATGTAAACGTCTGCGAATGGTGCTTTGACTGAGATTAACGCTTACAGTTTGTCTCAGCTGACATCTTAGAGTGGAACAAGTCACTGTTCGATGGCGCAGGGCTGACAACAAGAGGTACCGGTCATCGTGTCTATTGGTGCATCTAGGGCGACCTGGCCGGTGGCGATCCTCCACACTTCTTGTGGCCTGAAATCTCTCCAAAATTCTTTGGATAGTAGAGTGTGACACTGCAAGCCGTCTAGCAACCTCACGGACAGGTAAACCACTTTCAACCCCCGCTATAGCCCTCATTCTTTGTAAGGTGTCAAGACTTCTTCTCGGTGGCATGGTTTTTGCAAGTGATGAAACTACCCTAAGTCTGCTGATTGTAAAACAAATTAAGAGTGAACTCTGTTCACGAAAAGTCGCCATTGCATGTGGAATGTCAATCAGCACGATTACTTCACCTGTTTGGTTGTACGGAAGTTTGAAAAAACAGATTAAAAATGTGAATTTATGGTCAGCAAACCAAATTGCACGTGATCACCATGGTTGTCGGTGAGTTGTTTTTATGCTTAACGTGCATAGAGAACTGTTAGAAGAAGATATTGCACCCATTTTTACTAAAAGCTTCCTTCATTTAATCGTTCTATGCGCTTATATAAAAGTGTATTGAAAATAATAGGGTGGCCCTTGACTTTTGACGAGTAGTATATAACGATGAGGTTGACTCCGTCAGTCATACAAGTGCAGACATCAAATCCAGTCAACCAAGTTATTAACTCCAACTAAGGATTTATATTTCTCGGAGACATGGAGAACAACAAAGACAACAACCAAAAAGCTACAGACTTTCATAAATGGGTGCTTGCGTAGAATAGAGGGATTAAAATGGTATGACAAGGTTACCAATGTGGAACTGATGACAAGAACTGGACAAGTGCCAGTGGAACAAGAGATGAGAAGAAGACGATGGCGATGGATAGGACACACACTGAGGAAACCTGTTGATAGCATTACAAGGCAGTCCTTGTTCTGGAACCCCCAGGGCAAGAGAGGCAGAGGAAGACCAAGAAGTACATGGAGAAGAGAGTTGGAAACAGAGGTGAAAATGATGAGGAGAACATGGAAAGAACTTGAGATGATGGCACGTGACAGGAGGACTTGGCATGTGTTTGTTGAAGGCCTATGCTCCTTTGGGAGTGGAGGGTTATGAATGATGGAATGAAGGATTTATATTTACACTAGACTAAAATCCCGTCATATGACGGGAATTAAATTCAAAAGCACCAGTACGTAACGGCAATATTATTTATTCAAATACTTTTGGAAAAATAATGTTAGGTGTGAACATCCGATTGTCCATCATAGGCGCACCTTGATTTTCTGTTGTTTTAATTTGTTGTTTACAATTCTGTGAGACAATGCGACGTACGATGCTGTCCGTGAGAGAAAACTGGCTCGAATTAAGAAAATTCCAACATGTTCAATAGTTTTACCTATGACATTTGAGAATGAGAATAGTTATTAATATTTTCTCCCATTATTTTTGTTTTTAAATTTCCGATTTAAAACAAAAATAATAATCTGTAGACATTAAGTGTGGGTATATTTTCACATCTCTAAACACTAGTATACAAAGATACATGTTTAAATAATTTCGCTGCAATTGTCTCTTCATCAAATACAATTCACTTAGATGGTGACAGTGAGAATAGTTATCAACATTTTCTTAATTCCCGTAATAAAAACCAAAATAGCAGTCTGAACATGCACGCCGTTCACAGATAGATGGTATTGGCGCATGCGCACCGTCCTTTGCGCATTTTTCTTTTCACGTGTTACTATTTTCGAGATGCGTTATTAATGCTCCTGGCTGAGGACTATTATATTACATTACTAGCAATAACCCGTCAAACGTGACGGGTTTTTAATTATAGTGTGCTGTTTCCATTCCCGGATGAGCAGATAGAAGTACATTCTTAGAGTGTTTTTGGTTTCTTTACATTATACAGTGTAATCAAACTGTTCATGAACACCGTCATTTGAACGCTTTTCTTTGTTGATTGTAACTATTTTCGGGAGAGTATTCTCATAGATTTTTGATAAGTATTTAAGAAATATTTTGGTCCCGTCTGAATAGAACTAGAACAGGTGGTAACTCAGTGAGAGATAAGGTAAAGGAATAGATTTCACGAGTGAAAATGGTGAGAAAAAAGGTAGTCTGTCCCCGGATTTGAGAAGATCCTCTATAGTCCAGCCTATCTCTACAACAGAAATTTGTTTGTCAGACAGTATACCTCTTTATATATATATATATATATATATATATATATATATATATATATATATATATATATATATATATATATATATATATATATATATATATATATATTTCCACCACTCACATACACACACACAGATAAGTGACGACACTTAGACGCACAAATGTGAAAAAACTAAATTAATGGAATAGGGATATTTGGGACGAGCTGACCAACACATGTAAATTAAGTTTTATGTAAATTTTATTTGCCATAAAGAAACTTTACAACAGCTGTTATTGAATATCACCAAAAAAATCAAAAATCATAGGTATGAGAATTAGTAAAGGAATAGACATAGGTGTAATACCCTTCCCTCTGTTGAGACAAGATCCCGTTAGAAGAAAGTTATTAACCCCTCAAAAAAGGTCAAAAAGATTTGCGCTATGGTCTAGAATTTGCCTATGCTGTAAAGAACAGAGTTTACAAGTTAATCTATTCTGAAATGGACAGCATTAGCAAAACTAAATAAGAAATAAACAATGTGAGTGCATGGATTATACAATAGAGAGAATTATTCATTCATTCATTCCTCTCTTCTCAGTCGACCGTGGCCACGTTCATTCTTTCTTACCGTATTGTAGACTTAACAGCATCTGGAACATAGTTTCATGGGTCACACAGCAAATCCAGTGTTATTTTGGCAAAATAAACCCCAGCTCCACAAAGATTGATTAAATCCTCTTCTTAGGGGAACGTTTATTTCGTTACTAGTTATTAGGATTTCTGTTTATGTCACATTAATTACTCCAAGTAAGAAAATTAACAGTGCTCACAGGGTCAGTAGATTGAGATTTCCATTTTACATAAAGGAATGTCAGGTCGGTAAATTCTCTCAGTATAAAATTCCTTGTCACACCACAACTGGTCGATGGTCAGGAAATGTTAATGTTTGAGTATGTTGTCACAACGGGCTGAATGTAAATGAAATGGGGAAAAAGAAATCTAGATAGCTATAGGCCCAGTTAAAAAAGTTATTCTTAAATATTCTTTGGGTTGGTACACTGTCTCTTTCTGTGTGTAAACAGGAGGCCAGACAGGTTCACCTTGAAGACCCAATATATATATATATATATATATATATATATATATATATATATATATATATATATATATATATATATATATATATATATATTATATATATATATATATATATATATATATATATATATATATATATATATATATATATATATATATATATATATGAATGTTATTTTTGGACTTAGATCCGTTATTCTCCGATTCAGGTTTAGGCGTAGGCTTAGACCACTGGTAGATTTTTGGGTAAATGACCCAGTACTAGATATGGGAAGAAAACAACCATATAATCACAATAACCACTACACCACTATTCTATCCTACTTAACCCGCGCAGAATTATAATTTATTTACACTCGGTTATTTAACTTTGAATAGAACTAACCGGATATAGCTTATTTACCGTTAACAAAAAGCCTTCGTGAAATAAGCGCTAGTCATTTATAAATTTACTCATAATGAATTAGAAATAAATATATATTTCTTCAGTACTCAAAATGAATAGTGCATTTACTAGTCGATTAAAATATCTCTTACTGGTTAAATCAGTTAGTTAGATTAACGCTACAGCCGGAACAATTTAGCTATATATTATTTTAATTTGCTAGTCAATAGCACAGTAAATCCTAGTGAAATATAATGATGGACTTAACCATTAAATCACTCTACACAGAAAAATCTTAGTGAAATAAAATGACGGACTTAACAATTAAATCACTCAAACTTCTATTATAATATTTACCGCAAGCACAGAAATTGAACTACTCCAAATCGAAAATACTAAGAAATCCACTATAACAATGGTCTAGAAATCGAAGCTAGTAGGTTCTTGAAAAATCTGTGGGTACTGAATAATGGATTTTAAAGGCAGAGATTTATATATTAAAATGGTAGAAAAGTCGCTGACCAGTGTTACACATAACACCTTTGGGGATTTCTGTGTTCAAATTCTGAATGAAAGGAAAATTTGCCACCTTTTCGCCGCCTGCTTGACTCTCGCAACGAGCGGACGGTCTTAGATCTTCGTTGTTCTGTAGCTTAATTACGTTTCACGAACGAATGGATGGGGGGGGGGGGGGGGGCGGGGGGAAGAAGGGGAATTGTCATTTATCTCCCCTTCTTTCAGATTCTCTCCACCTTCTACTCAGATTTATTCCCCCTGATCAATGTCTATCGAAAATACGTTTCAACTTATTCCCCCCACCCCCCTTGGTTTTTCTTCTTCATTAGCTCATGTACCCTTTCTCTCTCACTACGTGCATCATAGTAAACATTTCTAGTGTAGAGAAAAGAAATTTAGGCGTGGCTAAATTAAGAAAGAGGTCGATATCTAAGTGTAGGAGAGTTCTGCGTTAAAAAAACGTGCATAACTAATAAGGAAGCAAGAAGAAGCCAGGTGGAAGAAAAATGTAGATAATAAAATCTATTGTTCATAATTCTCTGTCACAGTCGTCTCCGTTTGAAGATATGAAACCATTTTCATGTCTACATTATGGAAATAGATTTCCTGTATCAGTATCTTCCGGGTGACTGTTTTCTCCACTCTCATCTTCCTCCCCCTTCGTTGTCCATTTCCTACTCAGGAAGTCTGCTCCAACGTTTTCTTTCTCTGGAATGTATTCCGTGTGCGTTTGAAAGAGTGTCGCCGAGTTTGACATCGTTGAAAGATTCCGCGTGTTTGCAGTGGGAATTCCCTGCAACTATCGTCATCTTCGTCAACTTCGGTAGCTATGGCGACCGCCAGGAGATTTTCGGAGGACGGCACCGGTTTTTCCAAGTATTTCTTTAACAGATTTACATGGTAGACCTTCTCCTTTCCTTTAATCAAGATCTGGTAGTTAGTTCTCGAGATCTTTTTCAGGACGGTAAACGGCCCTTGCCATACGATGCGTAGTTTGTTGTTTGTTGTTCCCAGTTGGGAGTAGCAACAAAACTTTCTCTCCTTTTTGCAATTCTCTTTCTTTCGTGGCTTTCCTGTATCGGTTACGTGCTTTGCGCTTGCTCGCTTAAGGTTAGTCGTTGCTAGTTTTACCTTTCCTTTAATTCCGACACATATTTACTGGCTGAGACAACTGTCTCATCAGCCTTCTGGTCTGTCAGGGACCGGAGAAAGGCTTCTAGCGGACCCTTAATAGGTCTACCGAATAAAAGAGTAACTGGGGGAAACCCTGTAGATGTATGGGGGAATTCCCTGTAGGCGAATAATGCTGCAGGAATGTAGAAGTCCCAATCTTCAGGTTTCTCTTGTCACAGTTTTCTTAATATCATGGTGAGGCTGCCGTTGAAACGTTACACGAGCCCATTTCCGGCCGATGGTACGGGCTGGTGTGGATGTGCTTGGCCCTCAAGATCTTAAAGATCTCCATTAACAGGCTAAGGAATTGGGATCCATTATCCGTCAAAACTTGTTGAGGGAATCCCAACCGTGTAAAAATCTGCACTATGGTTTCTGCGACATGCTTGGAATCTGTGCATGTTAGCGAATTAGCTTCGGCCCACATAGTGCAAGTGTCGACTAAGGTCAGGATAAACCTGTTCCTTCTTTTGGTTCTTTCTAGGGGTAGAACAATGTTGACAGCAACCCGTTCAAATGGTGTCACCACTATTGGCATTTCCCCCATGAAACTGGGGGGTCCAATGCTTGGGTGCCACCCGTTGGCACAGGGCGCAGGATTTCACTATCTGATAACATCAGAGCTCATTCCTGGTCACCAATAGTGAGTCGATGTTCGCTGATTTGTGGCGTTCTGTCCCATATATCCGCTAAAGGGAAGAGAGTGCCCCATTTACAAGATTTGGCTTTTGTACTGTTTCGGTACTAGGAGCTGGCTATGCCCTTGTTCAGGGTTGCCCGTTCTACGATAAAGTACACCATCTTTAGAAAAAATGTCCCCGTTGTGTCTGGGGTCCTTGGCCATGGGCAGTTTCCTAAAGCAGGGCTCCAAAGGAGGGTCCTTTTGTTGCGCCTCTTTAAGTTCCTTAGGTAACAAATTTAGCGCAGGCTCCCGTTCCTTCTTGGTTTGCCCTCTTGTGGTTACTGCTGCCACAATTGGCTCTTTCGATTTCCCAATAAACACATATCTACCGCCAAGTATGACTGGGTAGATCGGGTCATCCATAACAGCCGCTTTGATCACACCTCTGATAAAATCAGAGTGTATCTCCACCAATGTGATGGGAAGCGTCATGGGTGCATCTCCTTTGAAAACTCCACGTAGTTTGACGGTTTCTTCTGTCTCTTGACCGGGTTTGACCAAGTGTCTTGCTACAATGCACTCAAAAGATAACCCTGTGTCAAAAAGACAATAAGTTGAAGTCCCGTTCAAAATAACAGTACCTCGCGTAGAGGGCCTCTCCCCCTCAGGTTGAGAATCACTGTCACTAATTCTTCCTTGCGAGACTGTTTGCAAGCATCCGATGCGTTTAGGCTCGGTGTGCTCACTCTGATCATATGTCCCGTGCGCAGGGGTTTTCCCTTTGTCACGCTGTCCTCTCTGGCCGCGCTGCCATGTAGATTGGTTAGGCTGATCAGACTGTTTGTTGCTGGTGGGGTACCTGTTTTTGTAGTATTTAACTTTTTCCGGAGGGGAATTCTGGGGTCCAGTTTCTCTGTGGTTATGGTGGTGAGAAGAATGGGAAGACTGTTCTAGATTATTTTTTCGAGAAGGCTCTTCTGTCGGTTTACGTTTTATGGCTAGCAGTTTTGCCAGCGCATTATGATATCGCTGAGACTTTTCCAAAATGTCTTCAAATTTTTCAGTGCCTTGCTCAGAGAGAAATCTACGGGTGTCACTCGACAAAGTGTTCTTTATTTGTTCGGTTACTACGAACTCCTCCAGTCCTTCATAGGTAGAGGTAAGCTGTGAAAGCTGCAGGCACTTTGTCAAGTATCCCTTCAGACGAGAAGAGAACTGATGAAAAGTTTCCGTGCCCTCCTTTCTGCTGTTACGGAACAGTTGCAAAATTTTCGAGCGTTCATTTCAAAACGCTCAATCAAAGCCTTCTTCAACATGTCGTAATTGTCTTGGTGGTTGCTTTCCAGTTTTGCGTACGCATCATACGCAGAACCTATTAAACCCTGAGAAAGCTTCAAACACCACCGCGACCTCTCTAAACCGTACAGATTCGCCATTTTCTCAAATTTTTCTAGATACGTGTCAATCTTCTCATTAGGGCATGAGGAGGATTCTAGGGCAAAAGACATATCTGCTAGTTGAGGAGATTGAGTGTTGGAAGGACCAGTTAGCTGTGATTGCGGTAGAGAGTCTCCGTTGCTGGAGGTAGAGGCAGCCCCACGGCTTTTGACATCTAGAGCTTTAAGCGCCAGTTCGTGCTGTCGTCGTTGCTCATTTTCTCTTTCCTCATGTTGTCTCTCTTTCTCTCGTTCGTGGGCCCTGCGAATTTCCATTTCCTCCTCAATCTTCTTCTGCTCCCTAGCTTCAGCTGCCCTGCGAATTCCCATTTCCTCCTCAATCTTCTTTTGCTCCTAGCTTCGGCTGCTTTTTCCTTCTCCCTAGCTTCTGCTTCCTTCCTCCTAGCTTCTTCTTTCTTCTCCGCATCATATCTGTCAAGTTCTTCGTTGAGAAATGCCTCGCTTCTTCTCCCTGCAATCCCTCTTCCCTTGCTTCCTCTCTTAGCATTTGCCTAAGTTTTGCACGCTCAGCCATTGCAAATAACTGACTGTGACTTACTCGAGAAAGAAAGAAGAAAAAGGATACACTGGTTCCCTACCACTTTTGAGAAAATGCAAAACAAAAAAATATATGTTATTTAACTGGGATACCTCCTCAGTTATCTAATCTATCGCTGCTATTATCTGGCAATTAAGGCTCCTAGTGCAAACGACTACGCTAAATAAATGTAGATCAGACTAATCAACTGACCAACAAAAAAAACTAAGTTATTACAGTGGAAACAAAAAAATTTTATTTCAAAAATTAAAAGGAAGAAAAAAATTCCCTGAAGTCAGTTAGGGTAAGGGAGGCAATTAACTGGACGAGATAGTCCGAACGCGCTCCTTAGCTTAGCTCAAAATACCTCTGCTTAAAAAAACCCAGGTGATTGTTACACAATCACACGCTACCAGCGGTCTTGTATTACAAAATCAATACATAACATACTCCGACAAAAATCACCCTGTAAATCCAATTGTATATATACTCAAACAATGCTGTGGAAAAAAACAATTGATATATTTGTGTGGTCAGCAAGCCAATAACCAGATCGTTTGTCTAGGGGAATATTATTATTAAATGTTACTAAATCTCACGAGACAACCACACTCTTTTTCTATCTAAACTATAGAAAATTTTATCAGAGTAAAATTCAATCCTACGGACGAGCCGACATTTGTCGTGCTTGTCTCTTGATCTAAATTTAATCCTACGGACGAGCGCACATTTGTCGTAGATTTTTTACAGGTATTTAAGATATATTTTGGTCCCGTCTGAATAGAACTAGAACAGATGGTAACTCAGTGAGAGATAAGATAAAGGAATATATTTTACGAGTGAAAATGGTAAGAAAAAGGTTGAGTCTGCAATACTTTAAATGAAAAAATTTGTCTTGTAGAAACAATTAAAAAAACCATAATCAAACTGTTTGCTCGCTATGAATGACGCGATCATCTCTTCCTTTTAGCCATCTTATCATTTTGATCCATAATAATAAGTCTGCAATACTTTAAATTAAAATTTTGTCTTGAAGAAACAATCAGAAACTTACATTTTAAGTTTTTTTTTTAAAGAAAAATGATGAGTTAAATCCGTTTCCCGAATGAAACTGGACAGTATCTTGATTGTCTGTTGATTTAATGCACACCGTCACACTTTTCTATTTTCGCGAGAGTACATAAAAGGGGAAACAATACAATTATTGTCTAACTTTCAACCACAGTTGCACCACCTTAGCTGTGGTTGACAGTTAATGTACTTTCTCGAAAATAGAAAAAAATCGCAAATGACGGTGTGCAAAATGTGACTGACCGACCGACCGAAGTACTTACGGCGGGAATTATGGTAATGGATTATATTATATGAAGTATAAAACAGTTGTTGGCCGTCTTCTTTATTCATTAGGATTGTGTGTGGGTTGTAAAGAGCTAGAATTCTCGGGACACACAGTGTATCAGGGAAGCATGACCCCTGATCCCAAGAACCTGGAAAAATTGCAAAGAGCACCGAGGCCACACAAAAAAGGATGTGAGATCTTTCGTATATTTATGTGGGTTTTATCAGAAATACATAAAGAACTTTAACTCTATATGTGCACCGCTGACAGATTTAACTCGTAAGGGTCAACCTGAAAAAATTATTTGGTCAGCGCAGTGTGAATTGGCATACCAAGAGTTAAAAGAGAAACTCACCCGCAAGCCGATCTTGAAATTGCCTGATTTAAGTAAAGAATTCGTGGTGAGAACGGATGCAAGCAACGTCGGATTAGGGGCCGCATTATTACAAAGGTCCACTTCACTTGATGGGGAATTAAACCCAGTTGCTTGTGCTAGTCGCAAGTTGAATAAGGCGGAGAAAAATTATTCAACAAGTGATAAAGAATTTATGGCACTAATCTGGGCGATAAAAAAGATCCAGATCTATCTCTGTGGTAGACCATTTGTGGTGCAAACAGATCACAAGCCTCTAGTATTCTTATCACAGGCCAAGCATGAAAATGCTCGTCTATTAAGGTGGTCATTACTCATCAAACCTTATTCGTTTACGATCGAATATATACCCGGTTCGCAGAATGTGGGAGCGGATTTTTTGAGTAGACATCCCTTGGAAGAAACTCATGGTAGTTATAAGAACAAATGAGTTAATTCGATCTATGTGAATCTTGGATCTTGAACTTGCTTCAAAAGCATGTTCTCAAGTGGGGAGATGTGTGATGATGTCCGAGATTTCACCGCTCGATATATATATATATATATATATATATATATATATATATATATATATATATATATATATATATATATATATATATATATATATATATATAGTGTTTATAAGTGTAAAAATAACATAGGAATAAAATAGCGAAGTTATGGAGATCGTTGTCGCCGACACCGCAAGTCAGTACTAAATTTTGTGCCTCGATCTTGAGTCAAAAACGTATCACATGTTACACAAAACTTAAGCCTAGTTTTCGAGCAAGATAGTTAGACAGAAACGTGGAAAGAATAAAAAGGAAGCATAAAAGTGAGAGAGAAAGACTGCTATTCGCAAATGCGTTTGGTTCTGCTCTAGTGTCGCTCGCTGGCAGACGATTGGGCAAAGCGATATCGCAGCTTAGTTTCAAAAAATACGATAGAAAAACCCCTGTTTCTGCAACGCAGATGCAAATGTATATTACCACAGTGTTTGGACGACACCAATCAAAAACACATACACACACGTATTTCAAGCGAGAAAAGCAGGGCTAATGTAGCGTACAGACAGCACTTTGTTGCTTTTGTGACGTATTACTACAAGCGTTGTCTCGTAATGAATGAGGACGGCAGTTTAAAGAAAAGAAAAAAATTACGCTTAACGTGGAATATTTTGAAAAAAATACAGTATGGAACGGGGAAGGGAAGGAGCATAGTTGGTGGTACTACGAGTTAGTGTTTACAAATTTGTATTGGCAAGATAGAAAAAAAATGTGTTAGTTGAGGAAATAAAGCATAAAAACGGGATAGTGAAAGAAGACAGAGGGACGAACCGACTACTTCTTTCTCAGTTTGCCCTGAGGTGGGTATAGGGGGGAAGAGTACTAGGTTTGAAATTTGAAATTTATTTTGATAATAGAACGCTATAAGCCAACGGTCCCTGATTAGTTGTAGGCAAATATACTAAGGGGGAAATAAAACCAATTAATATTTAGTATTAGGTGCAACTTGTAAAAGAAATCTTGTATACGAAAGTTGTTTTAAGCAAGATATCAGTACTATCTTGTCTTATGCTGATCTGCACCAGCAGGAGATCTGGATTTTGACAATATTATCTAAAAATAAAAGGATCTTAGTGTTAATATTTCTTGATTGCGGGTTTCATCGAATACTCGAAGTGAGCCCAGGTCACCTGAGATCTGTTATTTTTCTGCACTTGAAGAAAGGAGGCAGTAGCAACTGTGGACCTCCCTGTTATTTCTAAAACAGACCGTGATGTGTTATTGGAAGTTGGTGGAGTGACTAGACTTCATCCTGTATACCAGAAAACACAGAGATAAGTAAGCGTCTGCAGGCATTTGATAGACTAAACCACAAACTCTCATTTCCAAATTGTTTAAGAAATTCTTCAGATCATGATGAATAAAAACGTTCTTCCTACAAATCCCCACTCATAGGAACAATACTAAAGTGACACTGTTAACTATTGACACTTTTAAGTAAATTTGTGAATAATTATATATATTGAAATTGAATCACTTTGATGTATATATTTTGATTGATTATTTTGAAGTTTCAATATTCCAGTATACACAAAATTGTGGTACTGGACCAATAAAGTGTAAAAAGATCAATCCAATTTAAAACTTAAAACTTAGATAATTATTTCTTCACAAATAAAGAAAGGGTACAGAAATAAAAGGATGTTTGAAAGGTTATATTGTTTATTAAAACCCCATATTCTTTCTTTATAATAAATTATCTTGCCTTAGAGAATAGTGTTGTAGTTGGAATAAATAAAGAGAAAAATTTACAAAGATGAAAACGAAGATAAATAAGTAGATGAAACTCTATTAGCTAGATAAAGGACAGTGGTCCGATTACTAATCACTTTTCACCTTTAAAATCGCACAAGTAATAACCAAGATATTGTAGAAATAAGAAATTCAGACGGACAGGCAGACACACTCAGAGACATCTCAATTTTGAAAATAAATTTGGGTGTTACATTTTCAAACGCGTATTTGAAGCAAGTCAAATCGGCTTGCCTCATTTTGATTGGGTATTGTTAGTGTAGAGGGGAGAAATAAAACTAAAGGTGGGCAAGCGTACGCTGCCACTTGAAGAATATTTGTGAACCTAGTAAGATTAAGAACAGTAGCAAATCTTTGTATGACCCATTGCCTTTGCGTCTGGACGGCGGGTATCAATCCTTGTGCCCATTGATAGCTAGTTAATCTATAATAGTGTATTATTTCATTGATTGCGGTAAGAGAAATGATTTATTAATATCTTTTAATATATGTAGAGGCTAGCCTAGATCAGGCGCCCAAAAATTTTGTGTTGTGCGACATTGCCAATGGAAAAGATTTACGACATCATAGCAGTAAATGCCTAAAGCAGTCTTATAAGAAATGTAATTGTATCTGACTATTAACATAAAAACACATTACGACAGTAAGTCAAAAGGCCACTGGCAGTCCTTTACAGAGTCACATAGTTCTAATGACACATGAACACCTACTTAGAATGCTTGGAAAAGAAAATATTTACAGGTTACCAGAAGGAGAGTGTATGCCCCACCTGATTACATGGAAGAAGAAAGTAAACACTGGTAAAAACAGTCATACCAACTAAGGTGGATGAAATGGATTGTCGTGAAGAGCTGACTCTCTTTGTTTTGAATGTATCATGTTTTAACTTGTGGAATCAGTATAAATATATTGTAAAGAAGGGACCATAACCTTCTCTTTCAGGGTTTTATATCATACCAAAGACCCAGAACTACTTGAGAGACATACTAGTGTGTGAGGTGGAAGCTGTTCTTTCTATTACAAGCCACCTGCACCTGTACTTCCAGAAGTGGGAGAGACTGGAGATTTTCATTGAAGATCTACACTTCAGCATTGTTCACGGTATCTAAGTTAAGTCCAGGTTATCTGGCACTTGATGACATATTTATGAACTGATTCCACTAAGTAATAAAAACTTGTAAAAAGAGGGGATGATGAAGAAACCCCAACCCACCATCTAATACCCAGTGTTGATATAAGATAGTGGGGATATACACACACCTTATTAGAGTTAGCAGTATTAGTAATAGACAGAATGTCTACTTTATGCCTTTAATTGGTGCACTTAATCACATTTATTTGATTGAATTGACAGTCCTGTTCCAGAAAAATTAGGTTCAGGACAATAAAAATTGTAAAATATATTATTTCCTAAATTTTACCACAGTCTTACTTACTTTGATATTAGTGTGTTATACTTGTGTTTGTTGAATTAACACATCACTTCACCTGCATTACCCTAGACACTAGCCATATAAATTTTACATCATAACTATAAAATACGGCACAGTGTGAGATCTGAGAGAGGTAGCGATAGGTTCCCTGAGAACACTTCCTCATCATCAACTATTAGACTCAGGGTCCTATATGGCTTGATCTCACACTGTTGACACATATATCTACTATTTCTTGTCTTGATAACATCTACAACCTCTCCGGCATTACATCGCCACAGTGGTGCCGTTTACTCACGTAAAATCAGTCTCAAGTTAGATATACTAACCTTAGATTTCGCCTACAGTAATAGCGGGCGTACGTTTAAAAAAAAAAAGTTATATGCTAATGTTTGTTGTGGAAATAGACAGTGTTATTTTGTTGAGTAGCTCCTTAAGCTGGTCATGGTGATGGGGAGTTTTGTTCTGTCATTTCCCACTACGTCTGTAGTAGGATCCTTTTGCCTTTTGTGTGAGATATGTGCCAGAGCACTTCATGTGGTGGTGATTGTAACAGTTTGTTTCACGTGATAAGATTCCTAACCTGATATATAAGTAGGGTCTGATATACTAATTTACCATGAACTGTAATTTAGTTCCAGAACACAAATGCCGATATAGAAAGTGTACTGAACGGGCGGGTTTGTACGCAGGTCTTCAGTAACTGCCACACGTTTCTGTCGGATCGTTATTGATGCCTTGCCCATTCTTCCCTTCTGTCCATTTTTTTATTTATTTATTTTTTATTTATTTATTTTTTAAAACATACTTTAATTTATGATGATTATAGCAAATGTAATATTACTTTTATAATGATAAATGCCTTAATAATGCTTAAAGTAAATGTGAGGATGAAAGCATATAGTATACATGATGAGAGAGAGAGAGAGAGAGGAAGGGCAGAATGTCAGACGGACCTGCGTGCCCAATTTTTAACCCTTTGAAAATAAAGTTCGTTCGTTCCCCCCCCTACCCCCCCCCCCCCCCGCACCGTTTCGTCCCACAAACCAAGCTCCTGAGTAGATTTAAGTCACCTTGTCTAACCTTGTTGATTGCTGCGAGGAAGGAGTATTCTATTAGTTCAAAACAGCTGGTTGGTTTTTGTATTTTTTTATTTTATTGAATGACATTTCGTTTATAGACGATAAATTCTCTATTTCCCTCCATTTACTATAGATCTAGGCCAAGGCGGGCCCAAGATTCATGCGTTGACGTTTACAAAACAAAATAGTTTTCTAGTTATGTTAATTTGTGTACGACAGAAAAACATTGATTCAGCATTACAGCTCAGTAGCTTTGTGTGACTGTTCTTTTAGTTTCGCCCCCCCCCCCCCCTCTCCCCCAGTAAAAAAATCAGGTAATTTAAGGCCCCCATCCTTTAAAAAAAAAAGTAAGTTTATTATCAATGCGATGAATGGACGGATATGAGATGAGTGTGTGTGTGTGTGTGTGTGCGCGCGTGTGTGTGTGTGTGTGTGTGTGTGACCTACATAGTTCCCACGGGTCTCTGAGGAGAGGAGAGAAAGAAAGAAAATGGCCAACTGGCATATCACAAGAGGCGACTAACATGAGGTCGGTCATATTAGGTCGGTCATACGGCTGGAAACCTGATAATAAAAAAGCAGTTTTCTACAGAAAACATAACTGTTAGAAGAGTACATGTATGTTTACGTGCAGGTTTCCTTCATGGCACCCATCAGCATTAGTCGTTCCATATTCTACAGGCAGTGAAAAAACAAAGATGTTGATGCATGTGCGTGTGTGTGTGTTTTTTTTAGGGAGAGGGAGGGAGAGAGAATATTACAATAGGATTAAAAGGGAAAGACGAGAGACAAATCCAAATCAGTTGGAGCACTCAGTTTACACAGACAATAAAGCCATTCCTTGCTTACTTACAGCAGTGCCATAAACACTTGCTGTTTTCTGTACATTTTCAATAAAAATACAGGTCGTTAACCCGTAGATTTCAGGCTTTTTGTTGTTGTGCATTTGCGCACAATGGACTTTAGTAGACAGGGCCGTCTTAACAGCATTGTAGGCCCTGGGCATAACAATGCACTGGGTCCCTACCAGCCCTACCCACCCACCGGAATAAAAATGATGTCTTATGAACAATATGGCAGCATCCCAGCATGGGGCCCTTAGAATCGTGGGGCCCCTGAGCACTGCTCAGTGTGCCCATGCCTTAAGACGGCACTGTTAGTAGAGTAGAAGTAGAGTAGAAATCAAGAGAGAAAATAAATCAGGAAATAGCAAAACCATGTACAGTTCAAGACAAGCATGGATTACTACATGTCTGGATCTGGGAGCACTTGACAGACCAACAGAATGCTGTTTGTAGAACAGAAACGCTGCGCAGGAAAAGACGGAACGATAGGGAAAGTTTCTTCAATGAACCATTCAGATTTCTAAACTTACTTAGGCATCCCTCTTCTACCGTGAAGTGTAGAGGTTTGGAGGAGGGAGCGCCATACTATCCTATCGGCTGTCTTCCTTCTGTCTTGGTTCCAATCTAGTCCTCGGTCCTTTAGAGATTGTCTAATGTTTTCCTCTCAGCGGACTCTGGGTCGTCCTGGAGGTCTGGATCCCTGGCTCTTAGTCTCCGATACGTGTCGTGGTAGCCGATCTTCTTCTGCTCTGCAGACATGGCCAAACCATCGTAGTTGGGACTGTTCTACTTGGGTATGCAGTGGCTGGGTTTTGAGGCCTTGCCGTATCGTCTGGTTGTGGACCATATCTGTTCTTGTTACTTCAATCATATACCTCATTTGTGAGGTTTGCAGCTGGCTTTTGTGGGTTGTAGCCATTGCCCATGACTTGCATGCACATGTCAAGACTGGAATATAGGAGGAGCGTTGTACAGCCATCTTCGTCTTCTTGCTAACTTCTCTTTTGCTGAGGAATCCTCATATTTATGGCCTGAAAAATTCTCCCGGCTGCTGCTCTTCAGGTAGCTATCTCTTATTTGATGCCCCCTTCCAGTCTGTAACACCGCCGAGGTATTTAAACTGGTTGACCTGCTCCAGGACTTGCTCTCCCAGCTTAATCTGATGCCCTCTTTCCTCTCGTGATATCACCATGGTTTTTGTTTTGGAGCTGCTGATGACTGTCTCTCTCTTCTCCAGCTCTTCCTTCCAGTCTTGCAGGTTGGATTGAAGATGTGCCTCTGATTTAACAATCAGGGCAACATCGTCGACAAATGCCAGATCTGAAATACTGACCTATCTCATCTTCCAGTACGCCACAGAATACTTTTTGGTTCTTTCCTTACATGCGTTGATGACATCATCCATGAGGAGTATGAAAAGCTATGGTGACAGAATATCACCCTGTCATACACCAGCCGTGGTCCTGAACTCTTCTGAGTTACAGTTTGCCGTCTTCCCATAATTTCTACAAGTCTTCTGTATAGCTTGGATCGGAGTTGGTGGAATGTTCTTCCTTATCAAGCAGTCCTAAAGTTTGCTCCAGGGAACCTTGTCAAACGCCTTTTCTAGATAAAAAAAAAACAAAGATACATTTCACCTTTATGCTCAAAGGCATTTTCACTCAGCTGCTCTAGAGTACTTCGGTTTGCTCGGAAACCACAGTGGACCTCATCCATTTATGACTCTGCCAGGCGTCTGAATCTCTTCTCCAGTATTCCAAAGTAAATGTTACCAGGGACACTTAGCAGGGTTATGCCTCTTTGATTTCCACACATGGGTATTATGATGGCAATCTCCCAATCCATTGGTACGGTTTTGTGGCGTCAGGCTGCCTGTAGGACCAACAATGCAAGAAATAGCAAGCATTGTTCAGAAAGTGCGGTGAAAATCTGCTCTAGAGCGTAATGGTGTCCCATAGATTGTACGAAAGAGATATCATGAGGTTTTCAGACAGCTGTTTCGTCTAATGAAAAATAAGTGGAAAAATCAGTTCATAAGCAAAGAATGGAAAAAGGCGAATGTAGTTTACATCCCAAAAGAATATAATTCCACAGACACTTACAAGTCCTGAAAAGCAAATCTCACTATTCAACGTGGCAGGAAAGATATTCTTGTCAGTGATTGCATAAAGACTGATCACATATCTCATTGAGAATGAGTACAAGCGGTACATTCCTTAAAACTTAGACTGTACTAACAAAGAACGGAAAATATGAACCTTAAATTAAGTCACACAACGGGCTGATCACCCGTTTGCCAGTCACTTCGATTACGGAAACAACAGCAAATGGGTTGATTTGCCGTTGCCCTAAAGACGCCACTAGGCGTGATGGGAAACAACGGCAAAGAAAACCTATCTGCTGTTGCCATAAGACGCCACTAGGCGTAATGGCCACTGACTGCTTTGACGGTCGGTGGCTAAGGACGGAAGAAGAAGAAAATTAAGTCAAGAGAATAATAGAATGATTTTTCTTTGTTGTGCTATGTGATAAGAGGTTTTGATGGTAGTAAATTTAAAGGTTAACAAGGTGAGGTCAAGCTATGTAAGTACCCTGAATCAGAAAGATGATGATGTATTTCTCAGGGATCCCTATCCGCTACCTCTTCTGATCTCACCCAGTGTACATTTATCTATGTAGTGTTATGCATATGGCAAGTGTCTAGGGTATGTAGGTGTTTAATGTGAGGAATGAATAAATTCAAACAGAACTGTAATTCAACAAAAGTAAGTAAGTAAGACTGGTGGGAACGTTTTGGTATATATATATATATATATATATATATATATATATATATATATATATATATATATATATATATATATATATATATATATATATATATATATATATATATATGGGAATAAATATACAATTTATTGTCCCGAACCTCAATCTTTT